>JAOTBA010000006.1:17996225-18006800 GCA_025629845.1 Erythroxylum squamatum | reverse complement strand
ATAACATAATTAATTTTGTATAACAAATATCATACTAAAATTAATAACATTAACAAATAGTAGTCATAATAGGTACATAAATTTTTAATAATAATAATAATAGAAATTTTATTACAGTTATAAGTTGATAATAACATAATTAAATATTGTAAAATAAATATTTATACAATGACAAAATAATAAATGAATTACATCAACTCTTCTTATTATACTACAGGGGCATTTTTGTCATTAACACTGTTTTTTGTTCTGTCCCCTGCAACCAAACATATTTCTGTCATCAGGATAAAGACAATTTTCTCTGTCCTGTCCACTGCAACCAAACATCTCACTGTCTTCAATTCTTGTTATGTTTCGTCCTCTTCTGTTCCGTCTCGTCCTGTCTCTGCATGTTGAAGACGCTAACCATACAGACAGTAAGTATGTTTAATAATGCCCTTTTAAGTAACAAACTGTCAATAAAATAGTGAATAATAAAACTCCTTAAATCATCTATCAAATTTAATAGTTTGAATTCTAAGAAGGTGAACTGTTCTCTTTCTTCCTCAATCACCTTCGTTTCCTCTTCTTCATCCACTTCGTGAATAGAGACGTCTATATCTTCTTCAACCTTTATCTCCATTGTCATATGTTCGTCATTCTCTTCTTCTTCATCTTCTTAAACAGACACTTCCTCATATTCTTCAAATCCAATCTCCACTGTCATATGTTCTTCTTTATCCCGCCTCTTTAAAGATTTGACTTCATCAATTATCATAAATAAGCTACTCTCCTTAAGATTCTTTAATACCCTATTCATGTTGAATTCCATTTGTTCACCTCCAATCCGAAGGATGAGTTGTCATCATAGACATCTAACAAAGCTTTTTCGATGTTAAAAAATGGTATACTAAGAACTAGAAGACGATTTTGATATTCTTCAAAGTTTACCACGACAAAATTCAAAGGAATGATAAACTTGTCTACTTTTACAGGTTCATCCTCTACCATGCCAAACAGTTTCTTTGTCAACTGATCTACCAACTGAATATGCATATATGTTGGCTTCACATCTCTTAGGCCTAGTTGCCCAAAAATTGTCACAAAGGCATCAGGTTTATACTTGCGCCTAAGTCACATAAACATTTTGAAATCTTTAAATTACCAACTACATAAGATATTGTAAAGCTCTTTGGATATGTCAACTGTAAGGGTATATGGTTGGTAATTAAGAAGCTAGAGGTTTCCTTCATGGCTACCGTTTGATTATCATCCCAAGTCCGCTTTGCAAATAATATGTCTTTAAGGAACTTTGAGTACTTAAGCCTGTGTTTCAACACTTCCACAAAAGACAAGTAAATTTGTCATTTCTTTAGCTTTTCCACAAACTTTTTAAATGATGCATCTACTCTTCTAAAGTCCTTGTGAGAATGGTATTTTTGGTGCATAAGGTGGAGGGGGAAAGTATGGAGGGTCTTCATCCTTTTTCTTCTTCTCTTGGCCTTCTACAAAGTGGTCTTAGCTTGTCTTTCCAGTGGTTTTTCTAGCTCTTTCCCACTTGCAAGTGTGATAGCCTTACATTGCTCTCTTGGGTTTACTTCCATGTTGCTCATAAAGTTTTCCATACTTCTTTTACAAAATTCCTTATAAAGCTAGCTCATTTAAACCTATAGGTTGTGAATAGAAGAGGCATGATCTTTCGTTACTTGCTCAAACTTCCCTTCCAGCCTCTTTTGGTCTCTTCCATGTTCATGAGCTTGTCCATAATCATGTCCAATTTAGAATCGCATGAACTGGACTTATTTTGTTGAAATCCTAGTAGGCCTTGAATTCCCATTTGAGTTCTTACATTGTTAGACTAAAACAAATTTAGGTGGTTCTGCCATCCCGAATTATAAGTGTTCCAATAAGGATGATTACTTCCCCAACCAAATTATGCCTCATTAAAGTTCACAAGGTTCCTTTACTCCTTATAATATGTTTCCTCCATCATCGTTCTTTCTATATCTTCTTGGCATTTAACTTTTCGGATTCTTCATTGTTGCCTTGTGATGTCCAAATCAATGTGTCTTCAACTTTGCTCCCAAACTTCCCTTTTTTAAAAACAAAAATCTCTTGAGAATAGGTACCACAACCATAAGAATTGCTGAAAATTCCTTAGAATAAAGGAATTCAACTAGTCCTAAGCTAGTTCCCTGACAATAGTGCCAAAATCTTTTTGAGCAAGTTTTACTTCTAATATAACCCCCAATATTCGCAAGTGTATGAATCGTAAACTTGTAGTATTAAAGGTGTCGATCCCATGAGGAAATAGTTAAAACTAAGTGAACCTATCTTTGTCAAAGATATCAAGATATGAATTTAATGAAAATAAAATATCAAAATTTTAAAACAATTAAATGAAAATAAGCAAATAATACACCACAAATATGTGAGGAACATCAAAGATGAAGCTTAGGATTCATTTGATCATTATTTTGCTCCCTAACCGTTATTGATTCAATTATTTGTTGATTCTAGATCTTCTAAGGGATTGACTACTCTTTTTCAAACCTAATCAACTAACTCTAATTGATTACAAAATTCTAGATTTTGCAACCTCTCGATTTACAAAGTCTACCTAACGTTTTCAACTAGTTCTAAAGTGATCTATCGAATAATCGGGTCCTTACACGAGATCTATTTTCTTATAATTACCAATTTGATATTTAGAGACTTATTAGGTCACTAACTCCCGTTACCCAACCTAATTAGATTACTTTTGACTCACTCTCTTGATTTATTATTTAAGATTAGCATACCTAAACGTCACAACACTAGAAAATTAAATTACAATCAACAATAATCAAGTCACAAAACAACTCAAGAACATATCCAAATTTGATAATTAGAGCATCCTAAACATGAATAACATATTCAAATCTAAATTACACATCAAGTTTAATGAAATAAACAAAGGAAAGAAAGAAAGAACTTGATTTGAACTTAAACTAGAAATCTGGAATTTCTTGATTGCTCTTCTTGCTCCTCCTTCTTACTCTCTCACTTTGGAAGATGGTGGCTACCCTTTTATGAGTGTTTTATGTTCTGAAATAGTTCTTGAGGCTTCTAAGGTTCTTTCTAGAGTTTACCCACTTAATTTAATTCCAAAAATAACCCAAAAATGTCAAAATTACAGAAAGAGTCTTGTGCTAGAAAAGTTGAAATTTGCTGGAATAGCTGTCTGTGTTCTCTGTCATGAACGTGGCAAGACAAGTCACGATTGTGGCCTGCTTCCATGCTTCCAATTCTTCTATTTTCTTTAATTTCATGTTTCCATACACTCAAACACACATCAAACACCTATTGAAATATAAAATTAAGATCCAAATTATGTTCAAAACCATATAAACACTTAGAATATAAACAAACACTAATAATAACATAATTCTAAGCCTGTATAGATGATAATCATCTAAGAAATACTCAAAAGCACACTTAAACATCTATCAAAACATAGTATAATATACACTTATCAACTTATACGATCACATTCATGGTTGTGTATTGTGACTGTGTAATTCACCGTGAAGTTTCTGTTACGGTCACTACATGAATGTGTATGTGACTGTATAAGTCCATAAACAAGTGTGTATATGACTGTAAGTTCTCGAAACTTCACTTTACAGTCACTTATATGGTCAAATACACGCCCATTTATGTGATTGTGTAAGTTTGCAAAAGCACCCCATGATGGCAATGATATCAGAAATTCCAGTATTTCGCAAATTCAATCTTTAATCAAAAGATTCAAAACCATAATAAGACGAAGAAACTTTACCTTGGTGAGTAGGTGGTGAAGAAGGAAGAAAAGATGGCAGTGGGGAAGTGGGTTAGCGAGGTGGCGCTGCAAAGGGGAGGTGGAAGGGAGTGGGAAGACTAGAAGAGGAAAGCAAAGTGGGCAGTGGGCAGTAAAATGGTCACAGAGAGAGAGAGAGAGAGAGAGAGAGAGAGTAAAGTCTGAAGGTAGAGAAAGAAAATAACACAGGAGAGGGAAAAAAGGTAAGGAAAATGATGCAGGTTAACTTAGATTAAAACAATGTCGTTTTATTTCGTAAAAAAGAAGTTTAGCCTAAAATTTTATTTCTAAAACAAAACAACGTCATTTAAATTTTTAAAATATGTCAAGTCGGATTAGACTCGAACTCACTATTAGGGCCTAAGGCCTGATTAATCTAGGCTTAGCCTACAAGCAATTTTGATGAATAATTATAAGCTTGGGGTCGGGGAGTTTTAACGTAAGATCACAATCATCAGTGGTACAAAGGCTACTGCCGTGATATGTTTTGCTATTTCTTCAGCCCAGTGCTGCTCACTCATTGAACTAAAGTTATTTTGGTTGGTGCCTGGAAGTTGGCTTAGATTTTCTTGATTAGCTAGATTTGCACGTGCCCACCGTGTTATACCACATTGTTTTAGTTTAATGTTAAGGTAATATTTGATCATTCTATCTCTAGATGACTAGTTCAAGGCAATTGATCCTCTTAAGGCTAAGGGATTCAGGGAAATGACTTTGAACTTTCTTAGCATGAGAGTAAATTGAGTGAATTAGTAGGCTGAAATTTTATGTAGTGGTAAAATGAATTTATTCTTACATTATTAACTGTATGTAAAATCCTTAATTTTGAAAATTATGGCTCGTGGAAATATGGAGGAGGTACTACATAATTTAAACCGGTGGAGGTTGTAGGAATTAATGAGACGACAGTCATAGTTATTTCTCCTCTTCTATTGTGGGGCTCAACTTCCATTAAGTAGTGTCAAGCGTAAGCAATATCTCACTTGATGCCGAAATTAGCAATCATTAATAAAAATAAGCATAAAGTAACACTCTTCCTAGGAGCTATTAGTACTAAGGGTAATGCCTAAGTAACATCAACAGAATCTTGTTATTTTAATATGGACAAAAAGAAGGGCAAAGACGTGGAAGTTAAGCTTACTAGCAAAACAAAAAATCCACCATCCATTTTCTTTAATTTTGCATAGTGTAGCTATCTATCAAGTTGCCTGTTTTGTACAGCTCACGTGGGTTGCAATAAATTTTTTGTCCTGTTGTCCAAGTTTAGGTGCCAAATAAAGCTTTGGCCATTAGTACGACGCCGGCGTCTGCCATGCCATCAACAGCAAGGAAATAAATTTAATTAATTAAATTTATTTTAAACGTCTTATATAATATTTATTAATAAATTACTAATATAAATTATTTTACTTTTTGAAATGAATAATTTATAAATTAATATATATTTTAATTATTAAATCAATATTTAAAATTTATATGTTGAAGATGTTTTTAAATTGATTATATTAATTAGTATTTACTAAATTAAATTAAATTAATTTAATTTGCCTTGTTTGTAAGATGAAAGGTGTGATGGTACAGTTTTGAGGGATTAATATTTGAATGCTGACTTGAACTAGCGGGAAGATATTCAAAAAATAGCAAACATTTGAATCCGAGTAGAATACTGTACATTTTATTAGCATAAGCTATCCTTAATTACTAAATCTTGATGTGGGCTGGGCATACGAAATTTTGAATTACTACATGCTTTTCCTAAACTTGAAAGAAGAGCCTAATGCATAGCCTTTTATTCAAAGACAAAAGTTTGAATTTGGAACTTAAAAACAAGTTTAGTCTTCCACACTTAAAGCTGCTCAATACTGACATACTTCACGTGCTCTCTTAATCCACGCGCTCTCCCCGATATCACCTTGTTTTGGTTTTGCTTTTGCTTTGCTCGTTCTCCTTCTCCTGTGTTCTTCCTTCTTTTGCCCTCGTAGATCTGTTGCCTCTCCCGAGGCTCAGCCACGCCCGATAGGTGCGTTGCCTTCTCTGCCCTTCTTTTATGCACTCTTCTGTTTTCATGCTTTTTGTTCTCTCAATTTGCTGTTCTGGGTTGTTCTTTTTCTTCTTGTTGGTGCCGTATATGCCACACCGACTTGACGTTTATCGGGTGAGAAGTTTTACTTCGGATACCAGTTGGTACATTGCTGTAGCTTGTAGGTGCTATAGACGCACTGGGTTGTTTCGTGTTGTTTCTTTGTATGCGTTACACTGGCATTCTCCTTGCAGTTTTGGATCTACATCTAAATGTATGATGCGTTTTTAGTTTTCCTGCTGCTGCTTTGTGTCTGTTTCACATAACTTAAATTACGGCCTTCTGCTTATCTCTTTTCCTGGTTTAAAAAACAAAATCATAAAGAACAGCTATTTTGCTTTTCTACAACTTCTTCCTCGCTTGCTTTGTATTGTACGTGTGGATCATCTTGCTTTCATTCATGCCGGTGCTTTCACTTTACTTGTTTGAGCAGATTTTAACTATATTCAAGGAATAATTTGTTTACGACTCGAGTTTGCAACAGAAGATCTTAGTTGGGTTTCTCATTATGTTCTCCTCTTTTGATCGTTATGTGCAGGAAATGGGGCTCATTTCCAGGAAGATATTCCCTGCTTGCGAAACCATGTGCATATGCTGTCCTGCATTGAGGTCCAGATCTCGGCAACCTGTAAAGCGATATAAGAAATTGCTTTCGGACATCTTCCCTAAGTCCCCAGTGAGTCTTCATTCTCTCAACAATGCCTTGGTGGTTTGAGAAGACGTGTGATCAATTGATACTAAGCTGTCGCCTACGAAATATATGGTTCTCAAATTGCAATTTTACTTGTGACTGGAACATCAGAGTATCGACATATGTGGATGTAGTGAGTAGTGATATTACCATGAAAGGTTTTATCATGCGATGGAACAGGTCACATTCAGAGACTTTTCTGGAGTGACCTATTGTTTTATGTTTCAAAATGCCTTTGTTTGCATTTAATCAATTAATGCAGTATACTGAGTACCTTCATTGTTCCAACAATACAAAATGCATTGAACTTTGTTTTTCATATGCATTGGAGATTCAGATCTGCAGACATACTCTATTTCTGTAGAAGAGTTGTTAGAAGCAGTGTAGCTGGAAATCTGTTAACACTATGTACAACCCATCTGCTTTAGCTTCACTGTTATTCTTTTTTATGGGAACAAAAGTTGAAGCCTCCACAATGTTTTGCAGGATTGTACTGTAAATGAAAGAAAAATTGTCAAACTATGTGAATATGCTGCAAAAAATCCACTGAGGATTCCAAAGGTGCTGTCTTTATGCATAACTGCTGTGTTATAAAATGTTATTCAAGCCTTGAAGGTAGAGAGTGAACCTGTAACTTCGTACTGGTGCTATTTTAAATAGATTGCAAAATATCTCGAGGAAAGATGTTACAAAGAACTGCGAAGTGGACAAGTCAAGTTCATCAATATTGTTGCTGAGGCGTACAACAAAATGGTTTCTATATGTAAAGAGCAGATGTAAGTACTTGGTGCCTTTTTTTGGTTTTTTTTTTTTTACTTTCTTGCTATCAATACTCTGCTTTACATCTAAATGTGGTCCCAAAATTCTACATGTTTGACCACATGTTCATGTCTGTCCACGAAAAAGCTTGATGATGTAGTTTGCTTATGTGATTAATAAGGCCGCTGAATGGCATTTTACTCTGTTAATTGGTTGATTTGGTTTTTATATTTGTCTATCTGTGAGATTGTGAAACTTTTTAGTCTTTTCATTTAGCTTGTCCTCTGGCAAATCTAACTAATGGTGTTTGTTTCTGCTGCATACACCTAAAGTTAAATGCTGAGAATTTATGTTTCTGTTATAATGCCATATCTTGGAATTTTCAGGGCATACTTTGCAATCAATTTGTTAAATGTGGTCAATGAACTGTTGGACAAATCTAAGCAAGAAGCTTGCCTGATCCTTGGTTGCCAAACCTTAACAACATTCATTTATAGTGTGGTAGATTATGTCTAAACTCTATGGTTTTTCAGATGATATGCTAGTAATTGGATGAGTAAGGTACAAAAGATACCACAGATGATGCTAGAAGATGGTTATGTTGACCTAACAGTGGCTGTTAGTATAATTTCACAATTAGTTATTTAGCTACAATTGTTTGTTCCAGAACCTATTTCATCTTTGGGAAGTAGATGATTCAGCTTCTGTTAATATCAACCCTTTAGTAAATCTCTTTTCTTATGAAGTAACTCTAGTTATAATTATTTTAGATGATAATTTACCTTATCACTTTACCGTACTCTGATGCTCAAACAGGCAGATGGTACATATACACATACGATTGAGAAATTCGTTCAAAGAGTATGTAAGCTGGCACGTGAGAATGGAGAAAAACATCATACTAGCTGTTTGAAAGCTTATAGCCTTCAGTGCCTTTCAGCTATGGTATTTGTTCATATGATATATTCTTCAGATATAAATAAATTAATTTAAAGGATTAATCACCATTTTCCTACATGTCAATGATTGTAGAATTCTTGGTATGCAACTTATGTTATTTGGTGGTTTGCTCTTGATAGGTTTGGTACATGACAGAGTTTTCATACATCTTTGCTGCTTTTGATGAGGTATGTGCTTTGAGTGGTTATATGTTGCTTTACGTGATTATTTACTTTATGGAAATTGACTTACTGTTAACAATCTTATAATATATAGCAACATTGTCTGATGTTTTATGCTTAGCCATTTGCTTCTGTTGTGTTACTGGCATTTATGTTTTAAAAAGCTAGTTGCAATTCATGACCATTTAGCCTGCAGATAAGTAACAAATCGAGCCAAGTAGGACTGTTGAATTCTTATCAAGCTATAACTGGCATTCAGTTGCTGCTATTACTCTGTATAGTTATTATTATTTTTTAAATCATGCTTGAATCAATTTCAAACAAATGCAGGTTGTTCATGCAATGTTGGATAACTATGAGCCGGAGTTGAATGTAGAAAATAATGATGGGAGAGAGGAGCCACAACATAACTGGGTGGATGAAGTAGTTAGATGTGAGGGCAGAACTCCTGTTGTTGATACAGATACTAACTCTAGCTGCATACTTATGAGACAACGAATTGAAAAAAAAGATCCTTCTCAGTTGACAAGGTAATTTTTGTAAACTGTTCTATACTTAATCCCAATCTAGTGATTCTTTGTCTTCCTATTTCCAATGCATTTTATCTTTTAGAGAAGAATTTGAGACACCCAGAGTATGGGCTCAAGTTTGTATTCAAAGAATGGTTGAGCTAGCAAAGGAGAGGACAACAATGCGCAGAGTTCTTGACCCAATGTTTAACTACTTTGATTCTGGGAGGCATTGGATTCCTCGACAAGGTCTGGCCATGATTGTTATGTCCGACCTGTGCTACTTTTTGGAAACTTCAGGTATCTTGAATACTCTTTATGCCTTTCCATTATACTTGGCTTATGCATGTCTAGCCCTTTCTTGAATTTAGGGTTGCAAATACTCCCCTGGAAAAAAACAATTGCAACCGTGTGATTTCTAATGCTTCTTTCACTCCAGGGGATCAACAATTGGTTTTGGCTGCTGTTATACGCCATCTGGACCACAAAAATATAGCACATGATCCACAACTCAAATCCCATGTCATTCAACTTGCTGCAGCTTTAGCTAGGCAAATACGATCCGAAGCAGTGCTGGTTGAAATTAGCATTGTGAGTGATCTGTGCAGACACTTGAGAAAAAGTCTTCAAGCAACAGTTGAATCTGCAGGAGACCAAGAGTCAAACCTGAATATATCACTCCAGAACTCCATTGAATTTTGCTTGCTTGAAATTGCTAAAGGGGTAAACTTTAAGATTTTACATGATTGATTCTTGACAGTAAATTTGTTTTGGGATCTAGGCATTTGTCTGATCAGGACTAGCTATGCATGTAGTAACTTGAACTGCAAAATCCCTCTTCCCTCCTGTGGAAGCTGAGAGTTACAATCTTACTGAGTAGCACTTAGTTGTGTTTGAATCAACTTCTTTATGTATTCTTTTGTTGAGATTAGATTGGTGATACACGACCCCTATTTGACATGATGGCCATAACACTGGAGAAGCTAACATCTGCTGGAGTTGTTGCCCGTCCAACAATTGGGTCCCTCATTGTTCTTGCTCATATGATCTCTTTGTCATCACCTTCACTTTCGCTGCAGGTTGGATCAATTTACTATTTTCAGGGCATTCATTTGTGTATTTTTTTCAATGACTGCCAAGTATTCAATCTTATATCTTCAATTTTCCAGGAAGTTCAATGATCAATATATGAGTTTTTGTTGGTTAGTGATATTCTTTATCGAACAAATACAACTTCATTAATGTTAGGACCAATGACAATATTACTAATACTAAGCCTAGAATATGGAGGGTGTATTCACGTAGGAACAACACGGGGGGCTGTAGAGAATTATCAGGGAATGATGTCAGGGTTAGTTAGAATAATGAGAGGAGGGGGCTGATGTGGCACGGGTAGTAACAGAAGGTACGGGGACCAGCTGGGAGACAAAAAGGGTAGGCAGAGGAGAGAGAGGGGGCACGGAAAAAGTCAGGAGTATAGTGTGACAGAGTAAGAAGCCATTTCTTCTCTGAGGAGCAGCGATTGCTCTGGGGGTAGTGAGTGATCATCGGTTGTAATAGCAGATTGACCACTTTTACTATCAATAATATATCAGTCT
>JAOTBA010000006.1:17968478-17978734 GCA_025629845.1 Erythroxylum squamatum | reverse complement strand
TGTCTTGACCTGAAATAATTTCTTAACTAATTCTATACATTTTATTATTATCAAAACATAAGTAGGATTTAATTTGTCAACCACCATTGGTCCAACAGGATTCAATCAAATATAAGTGTATTTAAATTGGATTTAGTGGGATATAATTACAGAAAAGATAAGAATAAAATAAATTTATGGATAAATGAACATAATTAAGTATCAATAGTTGTCCTTTTTGTGCATCCTATTTTGTAAAAGCATGAAAACCATATGTATTTTCATTTTTCATAAAAATAGGTGCTTAAAGAAACTTGATCCTAACTTTTTCCACCACATACAATAGAGAAATAAATTGGAAATGAAACAAATGAACTAGAAATAAATTGGTCAAAAGTTATAAATGAATTTAAAGACTTAAAAGATCAAAGGGGAACATTAGAAATTAAAAGATATATTTAAAATTTTGAATTGAAATGAGAATCATAGAGAAGTATATAGATATTTAAATATGAATTGAAAGAAAATTTAGGTTTTTAATTGAAATGTGAACCTAAAGAGGTGTCTATATGTTTAAAGATACTACCTTAGAGAGATATCTAGAGTTTGGATTGAATACTAGGATAAAAGACCTAAAGATATGTCCAGGTATCAAAGCTAAAATTTAAGAAAAGTGACCTAAAAAAGTATATAAGAATTTACCACAACAAGAGACCTAGAAAAGTATTTAGGTGCTCGAATTAAAATTCGAGAGAAGGTACCTAAACAAATATGTAGACATTTATAAATAAATTCGGTGACCTAAAGAAGTGTCTAGGTATAGGAATTGAAATTCAAAAGAAATTAACTAGTGAAATATCTTGGTATTTACCATTAAATAAGGAGACCAAGAGAACTAGGTGATGGAATTAAATTTTGAGAGAAGACCCCTTGAAAAATATTTAGGGATTTGCCTCTAAATTGCGAGAGATAGAGAAATGTCTGGGTATTGGAATTGAAAGTTCAGAGAAGATGTCTAGAGAAAAATCTACATATCTATAACTAAGTTAGGAGACCTAGAGAAGTGTCTAGGTTTCATAATTGAAATTCAAGAGAAGAGATCTAGAAAATTTTCTAGATATTCACAACAAAATAAGGGTGTCTAGGGTTTTTGTTTATTATAACAAAGATTGGCAATACGCTAAAGCATATGGTAAAATAAGGAAAATGTGTAAATTTTAAACAATTAATTTTTGAAAATGTCATCATACGAATTGAAAGCATTAAGCATGAAAAAAATAGAAGACACCGCCTATTTTTCAATTAGCCATTTGTCAAATAATTGGTAATTTTTATAACATTTAAAGAGATTACATTATTCAAAGCTAATGCTTATTCTATTTTTAAAAAGTAATAAATTCATAATAATGAAATTAGGATTGGCACAAAAATTTAAATTCTAAATAATCCTACATTTTGATATCTATTATTAATGACAAAAAGAAAGTTTTTGTATCTTTTTGCAATGACTTAAAAACTTAATTGGTTCAAATAATTCAATCATAAAAATCTAAACTTCTAACTTTCCGATTCAATATTCAACTTTTTGGTTTGATTTACTTTAATAACTCTTGCTGTTAAAAATCAGTAAATTTTTGTAAATTAATAAGTTCTTATAAATCAGTTAGTTTTTATTTAATAATCTCTTTTTCAATTACTTCAAATTCTCGAAAGGTAAGGATAATCTCTTTCGATCATATTTTAAATTCTTTAATTTTATTTAATCTTTAGTTAGTTTTATGACAATCTGATACTGGCTAAACCATTTAAACCTTAAACCTCTTATCTTACTAGTTTGACTTTCGATCTAGTTTTTAAAACATTAATTTTTTCTTTAGAAAAGATCTTTAGGATTCTATAACCATTCAAATTCTCTCAATCTTTCATCTAATAAATTCACCACTTTTCAAATGTTATATTTATTTGAATATTGCATACAACAGTCAATTTAGCAAAATTTATTTGATCGATTCTTTCAAAAACAACAAAAATGATCATTTGCATCGCTTAAAATATTGAAGAAGATAACTTATAGTAAAAAGTTTTAAATAAGGAACAATTTTGAAATTAAATCTCAAGATTAATAACTAAAACGATATGCAATGTAACTGAATTCTGATAAAAAGGATAAAGATTTAATAGAAATTATTAATAATGAATTGTGACATAGTTTGAATCATTAATCTAGTCAATCTTCAGAAGAAGAAAAAAATTCTTTTACAAGTCTACCTTTAAAATAGATCATGATTGATGACCACAAACCCCCATGAATCAATTTCTTTTTAGAAATTAAAATATGAACAAAATTGTTCTTACAAAATAGTCCACGTCTTTCATCCCATTATAAGTAAAACATTTACCTAATATTTTTAACTCTTTATAGCCTACAATAGCTTTGTTATCTGGTTCTAAATATGCCCATGTTATAGTACTGTAAATTAACTTTATATGACCTTCATGCATGCGCTTATATTGATCAATTCTGGCTATTGCATGTCCTTCTTTTGGTCAAGGATTCGCTCAATCAATTTAGGGATGTCCGCTTATCTACTTCAAAGCTTCTTCTCTTCTCCATAAAAGAGTTTGATCCATATCCACTTAACATTGTGCTCATGCAAGTATTTCCATTAAACCAAATATTTCCTATCTTGCATATGTTTCAACTTTGCATGATTTAAGTATTTTTATTGATAAGATCAGTGCTCTCTTCTTGTATTAATTGTCTACTCTCCTGCTTGTGTTAATCCACCTTAATTACATAATACCCTTGCATATTTGCATTACTTGCATTGCTACCTAACTTGAGGGGACTATGGAATTCTCCATTTAAAATCTATTTCTCGATTGTACTTTAAATGTTATTGATGAGTTATCAGCTACTCTCCTATAGAGTTCATTAATATAACAGTTAAGTTTTATGAACCTTTCGATTTTATTGTGATTACCACTACACCATTGAATTAGATTTTGCCAAGTTAAAGACGGAATTAAGCAATCGCATAATCCCTTTATTTGTGTCCATATTTTAGAGGTTTAATGACATTTATAAAACAAATGATTTACTATTTCCTCATCTTGGTCACATAGCACACAAGTTTTTAAGATTCTAAGGAATTTCTTCATCCTTGCTAGTATGCTTAGTTTCCCTTTGATTGTTAGCCATAACACATTTGATGCTTTAAGATAGGCATGATTATACCAAACTAACTTGTGTTATGGAGCTTTATTACTCACACTCTTTAGTAAATCTCTGCATGATTGATTGGTGAATTCACCATTTCTACTTTGCCTACATTTGATTTGGTCCTTTTTATTAGTGGTCAGATGCATTGAAAGTAGTTTTCCATAGTTTGCAAGTGCATTTCCATGTGATGTTAATGCTTCATGGGTTGAAATTATTAACATTTTTCCAATGGTCTTTGAAATGTTCTTTGGAAACTAGATATGAGAACATCAATATACATGTAGATTGTTAAGCCCAACTTTTATAAGTTAGATTCTACCTGCTATAGAAAGGCATTGAAAATTCCAGATAGATGTTCTTAATTTTATATTCCTAACAAGTGATTTGAAGTTAGTAAATGAGGGTCTTCTAGTATGTACTGGAATCCCTAGATAGTAGACAGAAGGATTTGATAACTTCACCCCTGTTAAACAAGCTAACAATCTTACAATCTCCCCTACATTGGCAAATACAATGAGAAGGCTTTTCTATTTGTTAATGACTTATCCAAATAAGGTTTAAAAGTTTTGAGAGATGTCATTGGAATGCTTATAGAGAGCCAGGACCAACTTTGGAAAGAAGAATTAAATCATCAGCGAATGAGAGATTTGAAATTCTCATCACTTTGCACTTAGAGTGAAACATAAAGTTGCGATCCTTATTGATCGTGCTCTTGAATAACCTCACCAATACCTCCATTATAAATGTGAAAAGGTAGGGGGATAAGGGATCCACTTACCTTACCCTTTGCACCCTTCAACAACTTGGTTGCTTCTCCATTAACAAGGATTCCATATGAAACAGTGGTGAAGCATTGAGAAATCCACCACATTAATTGGCCAGGAAAACCAAAAACTTGTAAAATATGAATCATGAAATTACAGTCCAATTAATCATAAGCTTTGTGGAAGTCAACTTTAATTGCATAATTCTAACATGATTTTTTTCCTTGAATAAATTTCTGAGAAGTTATTAGACCGTAAGGATATTGGGCGATAGTCATTCAAAGAGTTTGGAGATTGTACCTTAGGTATAAGACATATGTGTTTTCCATTCCTAAAGAACTCCATCACAATATTAATCACCGTTATTTTGGTATAGTTCCATGTCTTTTGAAAGAAATTTGCATTGAAGTCTTCTTAACCCAGAGCTTGATTGGGATTGAGAGGAAATATGTTCCTTTATGCCTCTATTGCTTCAATAGGTTTCACTCAAACATGCACAAGTTAAGCAGGGATTTGAATCTCAATGAAAGATTTAAGATAGCAACTGAGGATGAAGCCTTAAAGTTACAGTAAATAAATTTAGCAAAACGTTGTGAACTTTATGATGTAGGTCCTCTTTTGAAGCTAGAATTCTTCCATTCAATTTTCAAAAATGATATGTTATTATTATTTCGTCTTGCCTGGATTGATTTTTAGAAGAATTGTATATTCATGTCTCTATTTTTTAACCATAATGCTTTGGAACTTTATTTCGATTAAAGATATGCTGTTCTCAGCCATAAGATTGTAGTGCATTATTTCCACTTTCTCCTTTTCTTGTAATTCTTTGCTCTAATCCCATAAAGAGCCTTTTGAATCAATTGTAGCTTATTCTTGGCCTCTTATATTGTTGTCTAAGTGTGAAGATTCTTTTTGCAACTAATTTCTTCAATTAATCCTTTATAGATTGTAGCTTTCTTATGCATCTAAATAAACTACTTCCTTTGAAATGTGTTTGAATATCCCTAATTAAAGCCTCTTTGAAACCTTCTACTTCAAGAAAATAGTTATTAAAATGGAAAGGAAAGCTTTTAATATACACATTAAACATGTTTTGAATCAATATAGGAGTGTGATATGAAAGTAAATGGTTGTTGAAAATATCTTACATTTAGGGAAAGCTTCTAACCAATAACCATTTACCAATGCTCTATCAAGCTTCTTCCTCGTGAAATATTTGCCTTCTTTCTTTTTATTCCAAGTATAAAAGAGTCCTTCCATTTTCAGGTCCATTACTTGAACAATACTATTGCATTCTAGTAATTCATTTATATAGTTCCTTGTATTGAAGCTCCCTTTAACTTTTGAAGTATTCATCATGCGATTAAAGTCCACCATTAACAACCAAGGTTCAACCATAGTTTCTCCTATTTCCGTTATTTTACTCTATAGAATATTTTTCTGAAATATGAAGTTAAGGCATATATAAAGGTCAATTGAAACTTTTTGAGACAAATCCTCATTTTTTCTTAAATATGAATTAGTTGTTCCTCTAACACTAGTGGAGTGATTTCTACTACATCAGGATCATATGAAATATTATTCTCCCGTTATAATGACAAGACTATTTAGAAATTATAGGTCAATGTTTCTTAACAAAACAATTAATTTCCTTTATCCTTATTTCTTAGAGGCCAAAGATGAATGCTCTAAGTTCTCTTACAAAATTTAGCATCATATGCTGCTTATTGGGGTTATTAAGCCCTCTAGGATTCTAAGCTAAACCATTCATATAATCTTGGAATTAGTGGTTTTCGTATTCCTCTTAGATCCTTTCCTTTTCATGGAAGCCCCCCTCCAGCTAAGAACACACTTTGGCTCTATCATTTTGTAAATCTAGAGATTTCATTTGATAATCCTTAATTCCTTGAGGAATTTTTTCTTGTTCCCCAGATGCTTCTTCTGTTAACTTGCTTATAAGGGCCTTAGGATTATCATGTGATATGTTAATGTTCACAAAGTATCTTATTGTTTCCTCTATAGGGGCTATCACTTGAGGTTGTAGTGGTACTTCATCTGTACTTATGGTTCCTTTTTGTATTTCATGGATTTGCTTCAAATTGTCCACATATATTGAAGTTTCATTATCTTCCACCTTTTGTTTAGCTACATTTTTTTCATCTTTTGATTATGTTGCTCGTCTATTATTTCTAGTGCTTTACCTTAGAGATAACCTCATTGGTGTATCCATCAATATATTCACTATTTAGAAAATGTTTACTAATTAGTTTTTATGCCTATTTTTGGATGGTTTGTGTTGGTCTCCAATTGTAAGAAACCACTACTTAATCTTTGAAGAAGTTGTTAGCTTCATCCAATCTCAATAAAGGGATAGTTTCAAGTAGCTACTTGTTGTAATCAGTAAATACACATACTCGAGCATAGTTGATCCTCCATAGTCCAGTACTGCTAGAATCTTATGCATGTTCATCCAAATGGAGATCTATTTTTTCCTAAGATCTAATAGTTTAATTCCTGGTTTCTAAGACAGAAGCAGAATAAGTTGGGAATTGAAATGCCAAAGACCATTCTCCACTGCTCTCTGAGCTAGTTCTAAGCTTGAGAACCTGAATAAGAACAAGTTGTCATCACTTAAGAGCACCCGTTGCAATCCAATATTCTTCTAGTGTAACTTTTCTCATGTATTGATTGTTTTCCAAAACAAACATGAGATTATTTTCCCACTTTGCACTCCTTTTATGAAAATATTCACATTTGGAGCTACAACGGTCTTCCCCTCCAAAGATACTACTAGAGGAGAATAGTGTAACTTGGTTGCATAGATCCCTGAGGACCTACTTCCATTTTTCTTAATAGGAGCTTGGTCCTTTGAAGAATCCAGATTTCTAGGTTGTTTAGTTCTTAGATATAAATGAAATGCTATAGACATAGAAAGCAACGCAAGGAGACCAAAAGGTAGCAGAGATGAACAAGAACATGAGGTGGAAAGGAAAAATGTACTAAAGCTAGAGGCAAGAAGAAAAACTAGAAGGATTTGACTAACTGAAGCATGAAAGAAAGGCTAAAAATACAGGGAGAAAAGGAAACACGATGTATAAGCCATTATAACTAAGGAAGATCATTAGCATAAGGGCCAAAGGAGCCATGCACATAGATGATAAAATTAGGGAGAAGATGTGAATCAAAACATTATTAAGACCTTTTAATTTACTTTTTAACATGTCTTTACAATTGGTAATCACATTTTCGCAAAAAAATGTGAAAGGGGTTTTCTTCATTCGTTATAAGGGATATTTTTAACTATTTCTACTCATTAATTTACTTAGGGCTCTAGTTACTAATTTTTATCAATTTTTAATCTAGTGAGCTTTCTCTCTCTAATGAAATTTCTACATGGGTGCCTAATTTTTTTTGCCCTTATTGTTAAAGATGTTAATTGGAACCTGTTACCCCCCAACTATGTTATGTAGGTGGAGCATAATCAAGTTGAAATTTTATGAAGTAGTTTGGCGGAGGAGGTGGCTATTGTGATAAGAAAGGTGACCTAGATATTTGAAGGTTTGGATAATTATGATAAACTTGAGCAAATGTCACTTACAGAATGTAAGCCATTAGTAATAAAGGCATAAGAGGATAAGCATAAGAAAATTGAAGAGATCATAGATTTATCAAAGTTCTCTCTTTGACTTGATTTTTCTTCTGATTTTTAATTCTTGTATGATGGTGAATGGCAAAGACTACATCCATTTGAGTAATTTCATCTTTTTCTTCTCTTAGTAGATTCCTGAACAATTGTTTTACTTTTTCTTTCTTTATTGCATTGTGCAAAACTTCACATTGACTGATTAACCTTTTTTAGGAAAATAAATAATTCATTATAAAAGTAAAAATAGGGAGCAAACAAAAATCCTTCTGTCCACTCCAGACAAAATAACCCCAAGACTATCTTATAATACAATCAGCTTGAATAATAGCATAACTAAAACCAATTCCCTACGAAAGTCATTTGTCCAACTCCATAAATGGAACTTGATGGCCACGACCATGTAACAAAGACAATAATCTTAATATGAGAAGACAGGAGACCTCTTCCTCTGTGGGTGGCTGTTCGACTCGCCTTTGAGATAAGTTTAGGAGTTCCCAGGAGTTACTACCAGTTATCTCATCCTTTATAGACGCTCGATCATGCCCTAGTTAAGATTTCTCTAGATTGAATTGATGATGTCAGTATGTAGAAGGTTCTAGGGACTTTTGAGGAAATGCTTAATCAGTCATCAACAGGTAAACTCTCCTTGGATAGCTATTGATTTCTATTTTCCCCAACTAATTAATATTTCTTCGATCAGATTATGCCAATTGGGGTTATAAAAGATAGGATCTAAGAACAAACTTCCCCACTAAGACAAGCACACTATTCAATAACAGTATGGTTTGCTTATATTCTCCGATTTAATTAGGGCTAAAATCCAAAAGTGAGCCCTTTGATAGGATAATCTCTCTAATCCAGATGATTATCCTATATGTGAGTGTGTTGATTTTCAGTAGAGTGTAGCTAGCGCTATTACGTAGTCTTTGATTGCATTCCTACCAGATTCTATAGATTGTACATATAAAGGCAATTTTGAGTAATTCCCCATCCTACTTCTGGGTTTTGACTTTATCCATAATCCATGTAATAGATTCCAGCTTGCAAGAATATTCAATTGTGCAAATAGTTATAGAATTCTAGACCATACTCTTTTAGTATATTTGCAAAGGAAGTATAGGTGATCCCTACTCTCAAGGATTCTGTAACATAATAGACACAGGGGGTTAACTATCCCAAAACATATGTCTTTAGTACTTAACCTATTTTTGATCACCAAACAACTTATAAAAGAAGCCTTAAGCATGAGAGCAAATTTCTATATGCTCACTTAAGGGTGATGAGCCCTATAGATTTCCCAGCAGGACTAATTAGAGTATCCTTTGTGTTTTCCCTCCATCCACACCAGTGTATCCATGTATAGTTGATTAGGGTTAGAGTAAGGAAGAGAGTTTATAAGAATAGAGACACTCCTGAACCAGTGTACCATTCATGATCCCTAATGATAGCATCAACTCTAGTATCCTCAAGGAATCTAGACTTGATAGAGTAAAGTTCTTGCCTTATGTAAAGGGGGCCAATGGACGCCCAATTATCAAAACCAAAACCAGAAATTTTTTCCATTATCCACCACTACTTAGATATATGGATAAATTTGGGATCTTAACTTCAATATCTGGGAGAAGATCCATGAGTGGTCTCTATTTGGTTTTAGCCTCCAAAAATTTGAATCTTTGATATAGAATTCGTTAATCCATTTAGACCTGAGTCCCTCTTTGTCATTAAATATCCTCTAAACAATTCAGAGATCTTGCTTAGAATTTTCATTATTAGCTTCAAGGAATTAGGATCAACATCGTAGAATACCAAAATATCAACTGCAAAAGATAGATAGTGTATTTTTACCCTCTCATATCTAAAATGGAACCTAAAACTACCGTCTCTATCCATGTAGTGCCCAAACATTTTGTTGAGGACCTCCATTGCCAGTGTAAAGAGGTAAGGGGATAGAGGATCCCCTTGTTTGATACCTCTGGTACTCCTGAACAATTTAGTGGGATCCTGCTCAAGAGGATACTAAATGAGGAAGAAAAGATGCAAGTCATGATCCAACCAATAAAAGAGGAAGGGTACACAAACTTATTTAGGTTTTCCACTATGAAATTCCAGTTGATGGTGTCAAAGGCTTAGTAAAAATCCACCTTTATGACACAACTCCTTATAGGCTTTTTACTGTCATAGTGTTTTATTAACTCATATGCAATTAATATTGTCTTCAATAGATCTATCTTGGATAAAAACACTTTTTAGAGGGCTAATGATCTTTGATAGGGAAGTCTTGAGTCTAGAGGCTATGATTTTAAAGATTACCTTGTAGTCAGTGTTACAGCAAGAAATTGGTCTGTAGTCTGACAAAGATTTGGGGTTCTTTATCGTAGGGATAAGATAAATAAGGGTCCGTTTGGTTGAGCTTCTGTCAGTAGAGCTTTTGTCAGTAGAGCTTTTGTTAGTAGAGCTTTTTTTAGAAGAGCTTTTTTTAAAAGCTAGTTGATTGTTTGGCTGTCAATTTAAAAAACAGCTTTTTTAAAAGTGCTTCATACAGTAGACTGTTTGGCAACAAAAAAATTAAAAGCACTTTTATTAATTTTAACTATATTTTATTTTATTAATTATGCTAAATAATTTTTAAAGTATACCAATATGC
>JAOTBA010000006.1:17939224-17960270 GCA_025629845.1 Erythroxylum squamatum | reverse complement strand
TTGACATGAATACTCCATCTATGGAGTGGGTCAACAATAAAATTGGTGAGGTGAGACTACCACGAATAAAGGATGTATCAGTGAAGATTTAAACAAGATCTCATCTTAAGGGAGTTATGGTTAGCAAGTCATGATACCAAGCAAAGTTGCTTCTTGTATGTTAATTTATTATTTCACAATGACAAATTTGCAATGCGTAAGCTACATTGTATATTTATATGGTATGATTGCAGCTTTTCTAAAACAAATTTTCTGTTCTTATTTGCTTATATTTGTTTTAAGCAGTGAATAGATGAATGGTTTCTGTTTTCTTATATTTTGTTCTTGTGCATTGAAAAGCATACGAATGGTTTCTTCACTATATGCTTATCAGACGTATATTTTAGCCTTGGTTTTTCTTTCTACTTCTGTTTTGGTGAGAAGCTAAATAAAAAAGCTAATTTTCTTGTGAGCTGTTAGCAGAGGAACAATTCCATTAACAAAATGCAACACAAAGTGTAATCAGGTTGGCACAGCCCAAATAATAAATTAACAGGATTAACAAGTTGTCTATGTAATTTAAATGCCGCATAAAAATCAGAAGAAAATCATGAATATAACAAGAAGATACTGTTAAGCTTCTGGATATGAATGATTCTATAAACCAGGGCTTAACAAACATAGAACCTTAATAATAATTATTAATAATTACATAGAACCTTAATAATAATAATTACAATAATAATATTAAGTACAAAAATTATAATAATAATTAATAATAACAACAATTACAATAATTAATAATACTAATTATTATTATTGTTATTTTTATTACAAAATTTATAATAATAATAATAATATTATTATTATTAATTATAATAAGATAATTAATTTCGTATCATAAATTTCATAATAAAAATAATAACAATAATAAATACTAATCATAATAGGTACGAAATTTTTAATACTAATAATAATAATAATAATAATAATAGCAATAATCACACAACTGAAATTTTATTAGAGTTACAACTTAATAATAACATAATTAAATATTGTAAAATAAATATTGATACAATTATAAAATAATCAATGAATTACATCTACTCTTCTTATTATACTACAGGGGCATTTTTGTCATTAACACTGTTTTTTGTTATGTCCCCTGCAATCAAATACATTTCTGTCCTCAGGACGAAAACAATTATCTCTGTTCTGTCCACCGCAACCAAACATCTTACTGTCTCCAATTCTTGTTTCTGTTCCGTCTCGTCCCGTCTTTGCATGTTGAAGACGCTAACCAAACAGACAGTTAAAGAAGGACATTAAAAAGTTATTAATTTGTAATTTAGTATAGATAAGTAATTTTATTTAGGATAATTTAAGAGCATGTTAAAGACTGATGTTTAAACTTTAAAGAAGTATGTTTAAAAAAGGACATTAGAAAAGTTATTAATTAGTAATTTAGTATAGATAAGTAATTTCATTTATGATAATTTAAGAGTATGTTGAAAAGTTATGTTTAAATTTTAAAGAAATATGCTTCAACAATGACGTTGAAAAAGTTATTAATTAGTAATTTAGTCTAAATAAGTAATTTTGTTTAGGATAATTTAAGAATATGTTAAAAACATGATGCTTAAACTTTAAAGAAGTATGTTTAAAGGACATTGAAAAAGTTATTAATTAATAATTTTGTATAGATAAGTAACTCTGTTTAGGATAATTAAGAGAGTGTTAAGAAGTAATTTTTAAGCTTCAAAGAAGTATGTTTAAACATATTTTAACTTTTTTAATGACTCTTTTTATTTATTCAACCTTGGAAAAGATTTCAATCTATGTTCCTTATTTGAATTGATTTTTTTTAATGTTTTCAGTTCTTTTTCAACCTCATTTCTGTTTTTCTTCCAAATATGCTTGGATTCCTTGTGTCAAGATCATAACTCTATTTTTTATTGTTATTTCTTTTGTTGATTGTAGTGATTGAAGTCAAATATCATATTATTAAATAGACTTAAAATATGTAAGAATCAAGAAGACAAAGTTAAGGCAAATTTTCATTTTTAGACTTTTATCTTTTATCTTTTCATGTTATCGTTCTTCTTTGGTTCATTATTTTATGACTTATTTTTGTTTTAGTTATTGTTGTGATTTATTTTTGTACAAAACTAACAAAAAAATTTCCTTATATTTCTAGGATAAAATTATAATGGAGAATATGGAATCATTATAAAAAGATTTGATGTACTTGGCATCCTCTACTCTTGGTAAGCCTGATTTAGCATGAAATTAATTTTCTTCTTCTCAACCATTTGATGGGAATGTCCTATATAATTGTATGTTTGCAGTAGAATATTTGAAGGGGGTGAATTTATAGAATGAAAGAACATCTTATTGGTGTTAAGAGTAATATTGCTTCTTGTAAAAGAGTACCATTTGATGGTCGTGAGATGACCAAAAATTATTTGCAATAATAAGTAAAAAAGAAAAAGGAAAAGGAAAGCTATTATTGATATAGATTCATATTTTCCTCCAAGAAATACTCTTGTCAATCTAGTTTTAAAATTGTTTTGGTTAATAAGAATGTTGTTTTGCGCTGTAAACAAGTATGGATTAGATGGTTCTATCATTCATGTATTCCTTTAAATGCTTTAAGTTCACCATATTCTCAAGAAGTAATTGTTGGGCACCTGCCCTCGCAAGACACATGCCCGACGTTCTACGTGACATCTAAACACGCATCCCACAAGGGTGGCATGCTCACACCAGTCAGTTACCAAAAATCACAAATTGACTTCTTCAGAACAATTGTAGCTCTATGCCTTTAGTTTATTTTGAAACAAAAACCATCTCATTTGGAGCTCGATAGATCAAGATATGATTAAAAGCCAAAGTATGTTCATAATCAAGTCTTGCTTTTCCAACTGATTCCCTCACTTTCTTTTCATCAATCTTTCTCAAATCAACACCAAATGCTACCAATTTTTACGGAGAGATAGAAAAATGTGTTAAGAATCTATTGGTTCAAGAATCATTTCATTTGGAGTTCGGATGAAGAATTTATGGCCAAAAGAATCAAACATAATTATGTCTTCACTCATATTATACCTGTTTTGGGACAATTGACATAACATTCACCAGAGTTATCAGATTGAGGTTTTTTAGGACAGTTTCGAAGAGGACTTCTAGATTTACAACTTTCGTGTAGACTCTGCAGAGATATTTTGTCATTTAGAGGGTGAAAAATGCAAATTTCCGAAAGTGTACAGTGTATGTCCGGTAAAAGGACATACACCTCCAACTAACGGACATACACGGGGTCTGGAGTGTTTTCCAGCCCCGTGAAGGTCTGTTTAACGGACTTAATGTCCGTTTAATGGAAATGGACGAGGCTAGGGGCCTTTCTAGACCTGAGGAGGTCCGTTTAATGGACCTAAAGTCCGTCTAACGGACATAGGTGAGACAAAACTCCCTCCAAAACATCTTCAATGGTTCCTACATCTATTTTGACATCACTTTCACTCATAATCTTTCCGAATTCAACTCTTCTAGTGCAATATCACTTCATATCAATTCAACTACCAACTTTGTTTCGTTAAATTCTCTAATATCTACTCATTTAATTCATCACTACAACTAATTCTCATCATTTACTATAGCAGTCCTGTATATACATCCTATGCAGCATCACCAACTTATAATGATCATATCTCTCAACTATGATATCCAAAAATTTCATACTTTATATCGTTGCAAAGTTAGAAAGATAAGCTACAAATTTCAAGAAGACAACTTTGTCCAATTCAAGTTAGATTACTACAGTTTTTTCTTTGAAGTCAGAACACAAATTTTACCCTTATGAAAGACTTGAAAATTCCATGAACAACTTGGAAGGTCATGAGCAAAATGCAATCATATTTCATTAACACCAAAAGATAAGATTTTTTACAACACTTTAATGGGCTTTTCGAGCCACATTACATCATTGGTATCAAAATCTAAAATACAAAAGATACATAAACCAATAATTCTCAAAATGCGTCTAAAGTCTTTCTTTACAAGAATTGGCTTAAAAATACAAAGCATGCAGAATTCAGAGTCATGCCTTGACTCTGTTGCTCACTCAATCTCTTGCTCATCACCTGAGGATGGGGAGGAATGGAGGGTGAGCTTGAAAGCTCATAGGTAACAAATTTATAACGAATAACAAGCAAAACCATTCAAAATATTCATTGTCATAGAAAATTCTTATTGAATCATAAAACACGTTTCTTAAATTCTCGTCATGTAGTCAAATTCACAAACAACACAATTTATGCATCCTTCAACTTGTTCACAAATTATAAACACATAAGTACATCATAATGGTCTGGGTAAGTCCATAAACAGAACGTACTAACACAATCCCACATAATGGTTTTACGTAGTCGTAAACAAAACGAACTTTCACAATTCTATATAGTGGTTTTGCGAAGTTGTAAACAGAAGGGAGTCTATGAAGAAGCTCCATGCTAATAAAAGCAAAAACAAGAGGAAACTAAAGTACCATCAAGTATTTGAAGTTCATAACTGTTCTAAGAGACGTAGGAGTGAAGTGTAATTCGTCGATAGTTGTATATCTAGATAAGGATTAATTCATTAAAAGAATCCAAACTAGCCAAGTGAATCTGTTCCATTAAGTATCCAAGACTAGAGGTTAAAAGAAATCGAGATTCATCTTGGTCAAATTTTTTGAGTTATTGGAAAATCAAAGTGAAAACTTAGTACCACCTTCTTTGAGTTATTCTCATTTAACTCTTTTCTCAATGTTATTAAATTATATATTCAAGGAAAGAGTTAAAAATAAACATAAATCTTTCACGATAGATTTTTGGCATTAATTATACTATTAAGGTTTTATTTAATCTTGTATTCTTTATATTTTTTTATTCTTTCCTTTTACATGTATTCTACAAATTTTTGGCATTAATTACACTATTAAGAAAATAAGCTCCATGCCTTACCCACAAGGGTTCTTAACTTTGTCGGGGTCTTAGACATTCCAAGCCCTAACTTGTGCACCATCCTTTCTGCTACCAAGGAATGTGACGCACCTGTATCTACCATCGCGGTCACCTCTATCGCATTAACCTGTATTCTCACATACATCAGATCATCATAGGGATTATGTTCTTTACTAACCGCATTCAACAACACAATTGGATTTAGCACCGCATCATTCGAAGATTCTCCCTCTTCTTCAACTATCAAGACTTTTAGCTTCTCTTTCCTCGGACATTCTCTTGCATAATGTGATCCACCGCACAGATAAGCAATCTTGCCCTTTTTGGACCATTTGTTTGCTTTTCCCCTTAAAGTCTCCCTTCTTGAAATCCTTCATCTTTTTTCCCTTGGTATTATCCTGTTGAGCATGGCTTTTGCCCTTCGCAGAATTAGAGGAGCTTACCTTAGTTTCTTTCATCGCTCGAAAGTCCACCAAGGCATTAGCGGCCGCGATTGCACTAACCAAGACCTTCACATTTTGCCTCCACAACTCCATTTGCGCCTACGGTTGTAACCCAGACAAAAAGTTAAAGAACTTCTCCTAGTCTGACATGTTTGTAATATCAAGCAATAGAGAACTAAAAGATTTTTACATAATCTCTTACCGACCCACCTTGTTTCAATTTCTTCAAGGCATCCCTTACAAGTCATGAAGTATTCATGGGAAGAAATTGATCATTTAACTCATTCTTCATGAGCTCCCATGTATTCACGAGAGTTCTACCCGCGTTGATCTCCGCAGAGGTCCTCGTCCTCTACTAGAGCTTGGCATCCCCATCCAAGTACATGGTCGTCACATTGACCTTTTTAACATCGGATACCCTAACAGCCGCAAAGTACTGCTCCATATCCCACAAGAAGTTCTCCAATACCTTAGCGTCCCACACGCCTTCGAACATCCTAGGTTTACGTACCTTCACAGAGGAAAGTTATGGTGTTGAGCTTTTACCTCGATCGACATCTATCGTTGCAACAGCACACCTTAGAACAGTAATCTCAAACTAGGCCTCCTCTTGTGCCTTAGGAGTCTAAACACTTGTCTCAGTAGATGTAAGACACTTAGTTGTCCAACATCACAAGTCATTAAACCAATGACCCATCTTTCACTTACGTAATAGTGCTCACTATAACAAAGAAACCAATTTCCAAAAATTGACAGTTCTTTATTTGACACAATGCAAGAAGAATTAGTCATTAGACCAATAAAAGTCCATTATATGGCATACTTCGACTACTTATTTCAACTCTTAATAATATATATATATATACTGGTCTTCGCACCTAATTTTTCTAAGAAATTGATCAAGGAAATGATGGGACACTTTCTTTAAGATGATACAAAGACTACGAAAAGGAGTCGTGGAAGATAAAAAGAGAATAGATTGAGTTAAAAGAAGAGTTGAAGAAGAGGACAAAAAAACTTGAGAAGCAAGATGAAATATTTTGGAGATGATTAGAATGAAAGAAGCCTATAAGAAAATAGAGATGGAAGGAAGAAATCCGGAAAAAAAAGATGATTAGATTTAATTAAAGATGGAAATGTTGAATATCAAAACAACTAAGTATGGAAGAGATTTAATCAAAGCTTATACTGAAAATATTCAATTGTGTCAAGAGAATGAATAATGGAGACCAATAGATAAAGCCGGCCCTGCGCAAGGGCCGGCAGGGCGCCAACCCGGGGCCCAACTTTATGAAGAATAAAATAGATAACAAAAAAAGCCCCATTTTATTTATTTTTTTAATGAAGGTCTTGATCTTAATAAAGAGCAACAAAAGGGTCCCTATTTTATCTCTTTTGTTCTTTACAAGAACCCACTCTTAATTATCATAAAGAAAAAAAAAGGTTAAATAAGAACCTTTTTTATTTAGCAGGACCTACAAAACATGGCAATAGATGACAAAAGCTTCACATCATTCGAGAATTTGAGCAAAGAGAAGAAACGAGTGAGAAGCTTTGGACTGTTGAGGTTGCCAAGAATAATATGCTAAAACAGCAAATGATTGACATACAAAATGAGTTCAGAAGTATCTAACAGATGATTAAACAAAAAGTATGGGATTGTCATCAAGGCAATTTAGGAAAAAAAAAAAAGAGAGAGAGAAGATTTAAATTGTTAATAATAAAAGTGTACAGATGTCTAGACATGCCGAGGAAATTTTGAAAGCATCAACGAAATGGAAGGATATTATCAGTAGAGCAACCATACCAAGACGCACTTGAGTCGCAATAGTTTCCAAATTTTGAATCCACCGGCCATTATCAGTCCCAATTGCTAGCAAAAGAAATTTCAATCATAAGTTAACCTCAATTGCAACATCCATCCCATATCCTACCATTAGGACACCGTTTCTCTTATCCCAACCCATTCTAAACGATGGCACTGTAGTCCATAATCCATTGATAAATCTTGCGCACGTCAGAAGCGTTACGCCACTGTTCTCACCAAATTGACTTGCATGCACCAACGGTCTTCAAATTGCACCAGAGATTGCTAAGCGACCATTGTGTGTTCCACCAATTCCGCGTCATAAGCCTGAAATTTAAAAAGATAAACTCTTCACAGACATGTATTTATAAATGAATACACATATTTACATGAGAATAAAGCATACCTACTTAATAGCTTTTGCCCAGTTCCGTCAATATAAATAAATAAGAACATACTTGACCAGCAAAGATTTGCACAAAAGAAATCGCAAGTGGGCATAAAAGCCTAGAGCAAAATGTAAGAAACATATAGACTACATGAAATAAAGAGCTAATATGAACTCTGATAGAATAACCTTGAAGAACAACTACATCCCTGATGCAATCTGTAGTTCATTGAATAACTTTAAAAAGAAAATATCAAGCTTGAAAGTTAAACATGTTCTCGGAGACAGTAACAAGAAAAGGATCGAGAATCACCTCTGTTGAATCACGTTATGACACAGTTCAAGAAAAAGTCCAGCTTTAAGCTTTTCCCGCAAACTAATGGCAGCAATCTGTTTAAAAAGCCACGTTAAGTCTTTCAAAATATGGACGACTGTAACAGCTAATCGAAATGGATTTTATTTTAAAAAATTGCCAACTCAATACGTCAGAATTGTTATTCAGGTTGATCCAATATTTTCCCACTGGGCCAACATGCATTATAGCTCCATCATAGGTCGGTCAAAACTTTATTGAGAACACATCCATTGCATCTCTGTTTTATCAAGTGCCAAGTTTAAAGATAAATTAATAAAACCATGTTCAAACTAAAAATTGCACACAAAATCCACTTTCTTTTGTCACTCATTACAGTAAATATTACATGGAAGTAGGTTTGTAAATTATTTCAGGAAATGGTAAATATAAAGTTTTAAAACATTATGAGCTGCCAACCTCCAGTAAGTGTCATCAATAAGATCAATCAACCACTAATAAGAAACAAAGAAGTCGAACTATGCTAAAAAAGTACCTATGGACTTACTTATATTCACGTTGTAATCAGAAAAAGAACACTTTGCAGATCTCAAAAGGAACAAAATCTTGGCTATGAATGGCTATTACCATACGAAAATTGTTAAACCTTTGCAAAGAGACTAAAAGTAGAGATGACTAGTCATGTATAAGAATGACGGATAGAAACACTTGAGAGGCTAGAAAATCATGACTTCCTGGTTCAGATAAGAAGTTCAAAGAGCACTAAGGCATCAAGGCAAGAAAATGGAAATGGACATTAACATGGAAACAACAGAACCGGAATCAAATTGTTGTACTATATTTTTCCACTGCTTTCAAGTAAATCAAGACAAAACAGAAAACGTTTTTTACAGGAAAAAGTCAGCAGTAATTGCATCTTACTTTCCACATTCTCAGTCTGTAGAGCTGAAGAACTTAATTATATTTCTATTCCTCCCAAACACAAATTAACAAGATTAGTGTTAGAAACTCTAGCTTAAGAGGCTAGAGATCAGTATATTATTGATAGTAATCAGTGATAACACTGTTATTACAAGTGAATCCGAGGATCACTTACTATACCAAAGCAAGAGTTGCTCCTCAGGGAGAGTAGTTTCTCTCTCTGTCTACAATAACACTTCTCACTCCTTACTTGCTGAATACCCCTCGCTCTCCTCTGCCCTCCTTTTTCTCCTAGCTGCCCCTAGTACATTCTGTTATTCCCTTGTGCCCCATCAGCCCCCCCATTCTAACTAACTTTGACATCATTCTCTTCATTCCCCGCAGCCCCCTCTTTCTTTCTACGTGAATACACTCTCCATATCCTAGGCTTAGTGTTATTATTGTCATTGGCCCTAACATTGCCTCCTCCTATAAGAGCAGCCTTGTCCTCAAGGCTGAAATGAGGAAATTGGCTTCGAAGAACATAGTCATCTTCCCACATAGCATTCTCCATTGGCTTACCCTTCCAATGACCTTCCAATGAACCAACTATCGCTGAATTGAATGTCCCTCCTTGGAAATAACTCTGCTGGCTAGGACAGATTCTGGTTCCACCATATCCTCCACTTCGACCTTCATACCTTCTGCCAAGTTTGCTTCAACTGTGTAATTGCCAACTGCTTTCGTTAATTGAGACGCATGAAAAACGGGGTGGATCCTTGATTGTTGTGGAAGTTGAAGTTTGTAAGCAACAGCCCCCAATTTTTCCAGAATTTGGAATGGGCCAAAGTATCTGACTGCTAACTTCTGAATAATTCGCCGGGCCACCGAAAGTTGTTTGTGGGGGCGGAGCTTTAGAAATACCCTGTTAGACCCAGGACACTTAGAATAATATTTACAGATATAGTAAAAATATAAATATATATATATATAAGGAGCTAACCGAATTCTGTTACTCCTAACAGAATTCTTAGTATAAATAAGCAGTAGATGGGAAGAGCGAGGTATTGAGTATACTGTGGAGTGTGAGTGAGCCTAAGGCTGGAGGTTTCTGGTCCTCGAAACCAGTTGTCGTTTGTATTCCTATACGGAAATCTATAGCAAAATACATATTTTCTTTATTTGTTTTCTGGATTCTATCACACCCATTCTCCCACCGTGAAGGATAAGGGAGTCCTCTTCCTATCTGCAAATTTCTTCATCTGGTCTTGAGCGCGCTGAAGATTATGTTTCAGCTGAAGTAAAGCCTCATCTCTATCAATCAACTCCCTTGCCACAGCCTCTACCTTGGTTTCACCTTGGAAATATCGAACTATGGATGGAGGTTTTTTGCCATAAACTAGTTCAAATGGAGTGGAACCTGTGGATACATGAAAAGTAGTGTTGTACCATAGTTCAGCCCAAGAAATCCAATGGGACCAATGTTTGGGCTATTCGGAAGCAAAACACCGCAAATAGGTTTCTAAACATCGATTGAGAACTTCGGTTTATCCATCCGTCTCCGGATGATAGAATGAGCTCATTTTAAGCATAGTGCCTTGAAGTCGAAACAATTCCTTCCAGAAATAACTCACAAACAAGGGATCACGATCACTTATGATTGAAGTTGGGACTCCATGTAAACGGACTACTTCTTTAATAAATACTTCAGCCACACTTTTAGTAGTATACGGATGCTTCAAAAGAATAAAGTGGCCATATTTAGATAATCTATCCACCACAACCAATATCGCTTCATATTCCTTATATTTTGGAAGTCCCGTGATGAAATCCATAGAGATATCCTCCCAAATCTAATTTGGGATCGGTAAGGGTTGCAACAAACCCTCTGGAGAAGTTGCTGCATATTTTTGTCTTTGACAAGTGTCACAAGACTGGACATAGTCTTGAATTGACTTCTTCATGCCAATCCAATAAAGATTATGAGCAATTCTTCTATATGTGCGAAGAAAACCCGAATGGTCTCCAATAGGTGATGAGTGAAACTCTTGTAAAAGAGCAGGAATGAAAGTAGATTGCGCTGAAATTACTAACCTCCCCTTGTGTAAGAGAACTCCTTGGTGCCACATAAACCCTCTCTTTGCAGCGGGATTTTGCTGCAATACCTTTATAATTCCACTGAGCATAGGGTCCTTTTCCACCTCTTGTTGAAGAACTTGGCTATCTGCCCACAATGGGTATGAGGTGATGCTCCCCAAATCAGCCTCTTCATAAATTCTTGACAAAGCATCAGCAGCTTTATTTTCGGGGCTCGGCTTATAGATGACCTCAAAATGATACCCAAGTAACTTAGCCATCCAACATTGTTGGTCCATGGTGGAAACTCTTTGCTGAAGCAAATAACGGAGACTTTTTTGATCCGAATAGACAACAAAGGGTCGGCCCAACAAGTAATGATGCCAATGGTGCACTGCCAAAACCAAAGCCATCAATTCCTTCTCATATGCAGACTTGGACATATTACCCTCAGATAAAGCCTTGCTGAAGTAGGCAATAGGTCTTCTGTTTTGCATCAACACCGCACCAACCCCTTTGTCCGAAGCATCGCACTCCACCTCAAAAGTCTGAGAAAAATTCGAGAGAGCTAATACTGGGGATGTAGTTAGGGCCCTCTTCAAGGTGTCAAAGGACTCCAATGCTGCTGCGTTCCAAAGAAACCCTTCTTTCTTTGTCAATTCAGTAAGAGGCTTGGCTATTTTTCCATAGTTCATAATGAACTTGCGGTAGTATCCCGTCAACCCGAGAAATCCCCTCACCCCCTTCACATTATGAGGCACAGGCCAATTCACCACACAGGACACCTTAATTGGATCAACTGCTACTCCATGCGCAGAAATTACATGACCCAGATAAGCTACGGTTCTTCTTCCAAAACTGCACTTCTGCTTATTAACCACAAAGTGATTAGCTTGTAAAACCTCCAAAACATTCTCCAAGTGCAAAAGATGAGTATCCCAATCAGCACTATAGATGAGAATGTCGTCGAAAAAGACCAACACGAATCTCCTGAGGAAAGGCCTGAAGATATCATTCATAACTGACTAAAATGTGGCTGGCGCATTGGTCAGCCCAAATGGCATCACGAGGAACTCGTAATGCCCGTCATGTCTGCGGAAGGCCGTCTTGTGAATATCCTCCTGCTTGACCCTAATTTGGTGATACCCCAACTTGAGGTCCAACTTAGAAAAGTATCCCGCTCCATTCAACTCATCTAACAATTCATCCACCACCGAAATAGGGTACTTGTCCGGGATGGTGACCCGATGGAGTCCTTTATAGTCTACACACATTCTCCAAGAAGCATCTTTCTTCTTAACCAAAATCACCGGGCTGGAATAGGCGCCAGAGCTAGGACGAATGATACCCATTTGCAACATTTGATGCACTTGCCTTTCAATCTCATCCTTGTGATGATGAGGATACTTATAGGGCCTCACACTAATAGGCCCTTGCCCCGGCTGCAACACAATAGCATGCGAGTGGTTCCTCTCCAGAGGCAGCCCTTGCACATCTACAAAAACCCTTGGAAACTTATCCAATACTAGGTTCAGCTCCCTATTCTCACTGTGGGAAAGTTGCATCTGTTGTTTTTCCCTTATTGGTACCCCATCCACCGAAGAAAACTCACCCCTTATTATAGCAAGGAGACCATGTAAACTTACAGAATCTTCAATATACACACTTTCTCTCTGTGGTGGAGACTGAAGTCCCACATTCCCCTATAATTGGACACTTTGTCCTTCATGTCGAAATTGCATAGTCATCTCCTTCCAGTCCACCACAGCCTTTCCTAGAGTTTGTAGCCAAGCAACCCCTAGGATCACATCCATTCCCCCTAAATCTAAGACATAAGCATCAATCTCCCACTCTAAGTCCCCCACCTGAATAGGAATTTCCAAGCACTTCCCTTGAGTAGTCACACGATGGCCATCTCCAAGTCTGCTTCCCATAGCCTTGCTATTCTCTACGGTCAATCCCAATCCATTCACCAACTCAGGAGAGATGAAATTATGGCTGGCTCCACTGTCCACTAAAATAACAATTGGTACTCCCTGTAACCGTCCCGCCAAACGCATAGTTTTATTCTCCTGCACAAATGCTCCATTCACTCTAAACACCCCCATAGTTCAGCATTCCAAGGTTATATTAGTCTCCTCCTCAATGTCGGCTTCCAACGCAATTATTTTCCCATTCTCATCCAAAGTTTCGTTATCATCCAAGATCAGTAACCTCAACTGTTTTTCAGCGCACTGATGAAGACGATGAAACCTCTCCCCACACCTGAAACACAAGCCTTTTGCCTTTCGGTCCATAAGCTCCTAGTAGGACAGATGACGCAGCCCCCTATTTTTTCTGTCTGTCCCCTCCGATCACTTTCCGACTGTTTGGTGAGTGTCGCCGGCGGGGGGTGGCCATTCTGGGTGGCGTATGCTGGTCAGATGGAGCTCCTGTAATTTCCCTGTGTCTCGCAGCTCCAGTACCGCTCCAAACTCGCCCTTGACCCATCGAGTTTGGACCCTCCATCTCAGGTGATGGGTCGGGTTGACCCGAAAGCTGCGCCTTATGTTATTTCCTCGATGTGGATACCAGGTGCGTGCGTGAGACCCAGACACGTCTACTCCACCCAGCTCGCCATTCAACTCCTCTTCGACTGCCCTCGCTACCTTCATCAGCTGGTATCTGTTCACGGGTCCAAACGTTCTCACTCTCCTTCGAATAGAAGTATCCCATAAACTGCTCCTCCGGTAGACGCCCTACCTGCGACGATATAAACTCAAACGTCTCAATATATTCCTCCACCGAATCCGTCTGCTTCAAGTCCGACAGCTCCTCAAAGGGATTATCGAATCTTCTCCCTCCATAATGATCTATTAGAGCTCGCTTGAATTTCTCCCAGTCTAGCTCCTCCTCTGTCTCCCGAAGAAGGTTAAACCAATGTATGGTGGAACCTTCCATACTCAATAGAGCCAACTTCATTTTGATCGGTTCAGACGTATCATGCACTTCAAAATATACTTCCGCCCTAGTAATCCACCCTACGGGATCAGGCCCATCAAACATGGGTAATTCCACTTTACGAACTCACATTCTATACTCTTCCATGGTGTCGTAGGAATGTTCCATCGGGTTGGACTGGCCTGGACGTGCATTCCTCTCTCCTGCCACGTTAGGCCCCCTTCCTGAGGCGTTGCCACTACCTTGTCCCTCCTCCGGTCGTTTGCCCATCATCTTACTCATCTCCAGTAGCAAGTTTCGTTGCATTTCCCCCATTGCCATCCGCACGGATGACTGAATTTCTTCCACCCCAGCCTCCAGATGTGCCATACGGGATTCCACGGATGACTGAATTTCTTCCACCCCAGCCTCCAGATGTGCCATACGGGATTCCAACACGTTGACCCTATCGGACATCTTGGGTGGCATCCAGGTGAGTTGCTATAACTTCTCTACTCTCCACAAAAAGAGTTGATCCTCTCTCCCGGGATTGGGAAATCCGGCAGGTCGGACCAATGTTAGAAACTCTAGCTTAAGAGGCTAGAGATCAGTATATTATTGATAGTAATCAATGATAACACTGCTATTACAAGTGAATCCGAGAATCACTTACTATAGCAAAGCAAGAGTTGCTCCTCAGGGAGAGAATAGTTTCTCTCTTTGTCTACAATAACACTTCTCACTCCTTACTTGCTGAATACCCCTCTGTCTCCTCTGCCCTCCTTTTTCTCCTAGCTGCCCCTAGTACATTCTGTTATTCCCTTGTGCCCCATCAGCCCCCCATTCTAACTAACTCTGACATCATTCTCTTCATTCCCCGCAGCCCCCTCTTTCTTTCTACATAAATACACTCTCCATATCCTAGGCTTAGTGTTATTATTGCCATTGGCCCTAACAATTAGTGATGGAGTATGATCTATTTGTCAAAAAAACCACAAAGATTAAGAACACTAAACAGAAAACTGTCTCCTAGTATGGATTGTCATGGCTTAGTACCACAAAAGCAAAGAACTCTGTGATTGACACAAAGAGCATACAGTCCACATCCAAAATCCCAAAGCAATCATCAATAAAACCTACACTAATAAAGAAGAATAGAAAAAATGTTTAGAAAGGAAAAGATAACCAAATTTAATAAAATCAGAAGGAAAGAATAACTTTGGAAGGAAAGAGAGCTTAGGGAATTGATTCCCCATAGAAGAAGAACCGAAAATTTTACTAAAGCAATCAATTTAACTACCAGAAATGAAGTAAAATTTTAAGTACTTTGGGATTTTCTGACAACCTAAAATGAAAGTTAAGCTAGTGAAGATGCAAAATGTTGGGTGTATTTGGAAAACCTTTTATGCAAAGAGGAAGTGAGGTCTGAAAAATAAAGGGGAACAGAGGGCAAGTTAGAACTAAAGGGACGCAATTGGACAATAAGCACTGATGGTTGTTGGAAGTAAAAAAATGGCATTCTTAAGAACTGCCACTATATTTTCTCCTTTGAGGACTTAAACTGTTTTCCAGTGAAATAACTAATGGGCGATCAATTGTTTAAAGAACCCAGAATTCAAATGTGTTTTGATGGCAACGATAAAAATTTTGCTAATATCTGTGTGCATGCATACCTGACTAAGAAAAGACAGATCTGAACAACTTCAAGTTGTTGTGTAGAACAGGGTTCTTTGTTAGAGACCTACAGGTGCTTTCCTGTGGCAGAATCCACAAATAAGGATGAAAAAGATGCATTTGATTTCTTGAGGTATGAACCAGGAACCATATCGAGCTTTTCAAATAAGAAATCCAGTGATCACGGTTGCAATGATGCATTTCTTCAGTTGAATCAAGAGTTGACTGAAACATTGTACAGGTGTCCTTCTATATCTGGAATAAATCCTTTTTCAAGCATTTCTTCTTTTACAATCTCATAAGTTATTTTGTTGGGCACCAAACCTTTCTCCAACATCTCATTAAGAAATTCATTTGCATCTTCAAGCTTACCCTTTTTACAATATCCCTTTACTAGTACATTGTATGTGACAACATTAGCCCGCTTCCCTTCTTTCTCCATCCGTGCCCTCATAATCATAGCTGCCTTAAGATTACCTTCTGTGCTATATCCCTCAATCAAAGTATTGAATGTCACATGACTTGGACATAGCCTTTTTCTGTAAATTTCATCCAAAAGTCTTACTGCCTTTCTCACCTCCCCTCTGCTACACAATGAACCTATCAATATATTATATGTAACAAGGTCAACTCTCAAACCCCTGCCGTGCATTTCATCCACATATTTCCAAGCTTCTGCCATATATCCCTCTCTGCATAAAGCAGAAATTAAACAATTGTAGGTAGACACATCAGGGAAGATACCCCTTTCAAACATCGAATGATACGTTGCAAAAGCATCCTCCATCTTTTTTGCCTTAGAATATGAATCAATCATGGTGTTATATGTTATAACATTTGGAGAGACCCCTTGTTTGCCCATATCATTAAACAATTGTCTTGCTTCATTCATCATATTATTTTTACAGAACCCATTAACAAGTGCATTATATGTAACAACATTTGGCTTCAAACACAAAAGAATCATTTCATCCCGTAAACTAACAGCCTCGTTAACCTTCCCATTCATACATAATCCACTTATCAGGGAGTTATACGTAACCAAATTTGGTTTTAAACCTTGGTTTTGCATTTCACCGAAAACCTTCATAGCAGCCGACAAGTTATCATCCTTACAAAACCCATCAATCAAAGTATTGAAGGTAACCTCGTCAGGGCAAATCCCACTTGCAACCATCTCCTTCAAAATTGCACCAGCTTTATACATCTTCCCAATCCTTCCCATCTTGCAATACCCACCTATGAGTGTATTATAGGTAATCACATTTGGTAAAAAGCCCCACACTTTCATATCCTCAACCACATCCTTAGCTTTATTCAATTTCCCCATTTTACACAGCCCACTAATCATAATATTAAATGTAATTAAATTTGGCTCAATTCTCCTCTTAATCATGTTCCTGTACACAAACTCCACATCCTCAGTTTGACCCTCTTTAACCAAAGCACTCAACAATGGATTACACGAAACAACAGATAACTTAAACCCATAATCACCAGCTCTCTTAAATGCCTCAATTCCCAAATGGGCTTTCTTATTCTGCACGTAGGTCAACACCAACATATCAACTATTATGGAATTAACACAAAACGAATCAGCGCACACAGAAATGGCGTGAAAAACAGAAGAGACAGAACTACTTGTATCTTTCTTGACAAAATCATCCAAAAAAGATCGAATCTTTGAGTACTTTCTGGTATAAGCGAGTGTGTGTAAGACTTTAAAAGAGACCTCCAAGGAGTGGGAATGTCTAAGCTCTTTGCGAGACCACGCAAAGTACCTGAAAATGAGCTCTGCGTCGGCTCCTGAAGCGATTAGTTCTTGAAGTATAGTGTTGGGGTCTGCGTTCTGGAGAAAGGTTTTGAGCTTTGACCATTGTTGCCTGTATATGAGGTCTGTAATAGTTGGAATGGAGGTACCGGCTGAACATAGTTGCCTAAAGAAGGCTTGTTTGCTTCTACGGGCAGGGAAAACATGGCGTTTAAGATGCATTAGCAATGTTTTCTATGAAAAGCAATATAGGAATTATAATAATGCTGCTCAACTCAGAGCAACATCAGGAGAAAGCCACATGAGAAGGACCCGGCACGAAACTTCTGCATTCGAGGGCCTGAAATTAAGGAAGGGCACAGATCCGAATGTAGGCGTTTGCTGAACATTGTTTTGCTTTATTTATGGCTGTGAATTTGTTTAAGCAGAAGCACCCCAAATTAATATTTAATTTTATTAATTATAAATAAATATATATAATTAATTATAATAACAATTTAAATATAATTTTATCTTTTTCAAAATTATGAATACTGTATCGAAACCAATATCGGATTTGGTTCTGATACTATACTCTCTCAATAATAGCCAATATTGGATACTCTTTTGAGTAGTTTATAAAATTTACAAAATAATCAATGAATTTTTTAAAAAATTACAAAATAATATCTCAATATATTACAATGTATAATTTATAATTTTACATTAACTCTGTCTCTAAAATCATAATAATAAAAATTGGAATAACAATAATCTATTTATTTTTTATTAATATTACTTTTCCATATTTTACGATAAATAATAGGGTTAATTATAAAATAAATATCAAACTTTACTCAATTTCACAATACTAGACTGATCTTTAAAAAGTGGTGCTAAAATGCTCCAAATTTTAATTTGTTGCAAAATATCCAAACGTAATGTCGCAGATATGGCAAACCACGTCTGATTTTGTATATGACACTTGGCCTAATTTTTGAAACTCATATATTTAAAAATCAATTAAAGTAAAAGTAAATTAAATTAAAGATTAATTAATTAGAACAAAAACTAAATGATATACAACTACGGATTGTTTTCTTAGTTCTTCATTTTTCAAATACAGCTCTCTTCTTTTACGATTGTGTGTGAATTCAAGATACAACTCTCCTCTCTTTTATGATTATGAGTGAAGTGTGAATAACTTTATGTTTTCTTCGTTCTTGTGTATTGACAATACAACTCTTGCGATTATGTGTGATTGAGTGTGAACTATCACTCTCTTGTGATTGTGTGTGGATTGTTGATCTATTTCGAGTGTCAATATTGTGTTGTGGTTGGGTGTAATTGGGAGTGTCTTCTATGATTGGGAGGTGAATTCATTTAACACTAAGTTAGATTGTTGTTGTTTCCGTCTACTTGGTGGAGGTTTATGGCTTAAGCTTAGGAGGAATGGGAGATTATGAAGGTAAATTTGTCCTGATGCATCTATGTAGTTAATGAATTCATTTCTCAAACCTAATAGTGATTCAACAAGTGATATTGTTTAACATTTTACAACTTCAAATGTACTATTACCAAAACTAAAGGGCGAAATATTAAGAAATTTGAATTCACTTGGTAACCTTTTACTACAAGTTGTTTTAATGAAACATATGTTTTTCGAATTTAGTGTTATTGATATTTTCTAGATTTGTTGAGACTCAACTTATTCCGTTCAATTTTATAGGGGAATGTTTAAGAAAAGAATGCAGAGCATATGGTGAAATATGAGTTGTAAACACTGTGTGCTTTTGTTAAGAAATTTCTTTGACGATATATGATTTTAAACAATTTAAAGTTGTGAATAATTTTCTTATTTGATCTTGCATATATGAAGCAAGTTATATATTGATCAGTTGTAGAAACTATATAAGTTGGATCGAAGGTGGTTAAAATTTGTTTGTAGTTTATTGTAGAGGTTTTTAAAGTCACTGTAATCATTTATGGAACAGAAAGAAGCTTAGATTGAAATCAAAAGTTGATTCCTAGAAGAACTCCTATTAGGTTCCAATTTAAGTAAAGAAATATGCTATGCCTAATGAGATTTGTTGTGGAGTGTCCTAATCTTTATGTAGGATCTTTTTTGTCTTAATTTTATGGTCTTTGTTGCTATAACATTATACTTGCTTTCATCGGAAGCAATCTTTAGATTTGTAATAAACACTGCTTCTATTTCTACTATTTGTCTGTTAGTGCCCTAATTCATGCATGTGCTTGGATTAAGGTTTACTTTGTCTACCTACTAAAAAATTTGCTCTGCCATGATACATGTCTATTTGACATACATTTTACCTTGCACTACAATAGTTGTTTATACCTATCCCCTGTATGTCATTCATTTATCTTATGGTAATTACCATAAAGAAGTGACTTTATAAAGTAATTTAACATGATCTAGGAGGCTCATTCACTTTTCCCTTTTACCAATTTTATGCAGAATACAAAAGATAATCCTCCATGCAATACCCTGTTCATTGGCAATCTTGGAAAGAATATCAATGAAGAGGATTTGGCGGGTCTTTTTAGTGTGTAAGATTTTTTTAGCTCTAGATAGCTTTGTGATTGTTTGAAGTATTAATGTGTACTAGCTTTAAGATTCTTGTAACTCACTTAATCATACTTGACCATTGTGATTATTACAGAAAAATGTGTGGAAGTAAAATATATGTGGCTTTTATTGCATCTACAACTAGTATATACTTAACATGGGAAGAGTGTGAAGCAGTTGTTAATGGATTCAAAATTTTGATTTAGTTTTGTTTCACCATTTTAGTAGAAGCTAAAAAGAAATTCTTTGAATTTTGCCAAGAGAAGGCGTTATATTCAATGGTAAAACAAGTTTTGCAATTTACTGTGCAGAAGAGGTAAGTTTATTTTTTAATTCATAAATATTTGAAATTTTGTCATAATTCTGATATTTGTGTTTCAATTTTTATTCTATAGGTTCCATGTAACTATATATCCTGGGTGTCTAATGCTTTTTAATATGAACATGTGATGCAACAATATGTGAAAGAGTATAACATAATGAGAAGGAGTTACATTTAATAAACCTCTATAGATACATGATTTGTACTCATTGTATCTGACTATGAGAGATAATTGTACTTATAAGAAATCTGCAATAGTTGAAATGTTGGATCCCGTTACTGAAATCCAACTACTTATACAGATTCTGTCATACGTACTTATGATTCCTTATAAACTCTTCTTGCTCTGATACTATAAATGTTGGAACCCGTATCCGGATGTCCAACCTCATGTTGGATCCCGAATTCGGAACCCAACTACTTAATCCGAAACCCTCATACTGATACGTGATTATAAACTCACTTAAAGTCCTCAGACTAAATCTTGTAAAATTCATCTTATAATTTACTTAGGGCCCACAATAGAATCCAAATCCTAATCGGGGCTTCCTAGACCAAAATGTGGACTCAAGTTCTAAACTTCTCAATCAATTTCTTCACTTTGATTGACTTCATAATTTCAATTTAATTCCTAAAACTCTCAAATTTGTATAAATATGTGGACAATATGTTTAGAAAACTACTGCTTCGAAAATCGAGAGAATCGGACGACAATTGCAAAAGTTATAAGCGGACAATCGAAAATGACCATATGAATAGTAACTTACCAAAAGAATAGTGATCGGCCAATTTCCGACCCTCATATCTTTTTACTCCTAACTCCGATCAAGACCTATCATACCTCATTTTAAAGATAACAAGACCCTCTACAACTTTCATGAA
>JAOTBA010000006.1:17906871-17927006 GCA_025629845.1 Erythroxylum squamatum | reverse complement strand
GAAAAAATCATGTATGAAAAAGTTAGTAAAAACCACTTTGACATCTTTAAATATTTGGGTATTCATAATGTGTTGCTAGACACTAATCTTGATATATGAATATAAATTTTTTAGTTAGAGGGTTAAAGATAAATTAAAGGAGTTTAATTTATCTAATTCTAAATATGATTTAGGATTATAGTTTGTTTCTATTGCCTACATATTTGAAAACCTAATAGGTTATACATAAAGATATTTTAATCACGTTAGACTTGATTATAAAGTTTGAGAAACTTTTATAATTAAATATGAGATATTAAATATATAAGGATCAATATGAGATATTAGATCTTATTTGGGCACAATTGGTATTTATTAGAGTTATTTGTAATTCTAATTAAAGTTTAATTAAAACTAGAATTGATTTTCAATTAAATTACTAAAATGTGAAAAACATATTATACATATGCTTAAGTTCAAATGGAGCTAGCACTCCTTGCTTAACTTTCTCTGTAAGATACGAATTATGATTGTTGATTTATTATGATTTATGCGTTAATAATTTTTTTAAATTTAAGTGATATTAACTTTTGAAAATTCAAGCGAAAAAGTTTTATGATTATTTAACCACTGGTGAGACGCCATAAATGCAGTGCATGGGTCAAAAAAGATTTATGTTTAGCGCATGCACCACATGCTCCAAATTTTTTCTATTTGGAAAGTTTCCAACAGGTGCACTTTTTTAATTAAATTGAATTAAATTTCTAATAAATTTTAAAAAATGTTTTCTAATTGTTTAAAAAAATATTTTCAAAGGATTATTTTATTAGGAATATTTAAAATTTTATTTTAACTTTTCAAAAGGTTGAATTATTAAATTAAATTAATTAATTATCAAATCAATATTTACATTAGAGAAATTCACGGTTGCGTGCTAATTACCAAATTACCAACCCAAACTCAGAGTTAGACAAGAATCTTCACCGACCTCCACGCTGCCAACGAAAAACCCCAAATCCACTCAACTCATATCCACGTCCAACACATCAACAAAAACGCCCAACCCAAATCGAGAATAGGAGAAGAGAGGCAAAGAGCGAGAGATAGGGGGTAAAAGCTTGGATCTGAGGCCCGACGGAGACCGGTTAGTGTGGCGGCTGGTTTCTTTGAAACCGTCTACGGTGGCAGATGGAGAACTAGCACCGCTCCAAGACAACGGCGTTATAGGACTACACCTCGTGAAAGAATCACCTTCTTTCCTTTTGGAAGCAACGTCGCTTCTTGTGGAACTCGCTGTCGCCGGCCTTGACCTAGGGAGCCGGAGTCCCCATCTGATCGGAATCACCAACAGAGGCTTCGCCGCTCCATGCGCTTTCTTGCGTTGCACAAGCAGGTCCACCTGAAGACGCTCGTGTTAAACAATCGTCCGCCAATTTTCACTCGATAGTGTTTCTACAGGTTAGTCCCTTCTAACTTTAATTTCTGAAAATTAAATATGGTATTTAAAGGGTTTTCGCATGTTTCAAGATAATTTCTGAAATTGGGGTTTTGCTTAGGATTCAATTTTTCCAAATCATGTGCTGTAGAATTATTTATTCTGAATCAGTTGCTAAGAAATATTGATTACTCAGGTGTATAAACGTTTGCAACTCACACTGGAGTTGGTAAAAAAAGAAATGGAAATTAGCAAGATTCAGGTATCCTTATTGCTTTTATTAGAAAAATGAGCATTGTTGATGTTTCAAGTCTTATATTTTAACTGATGGCTCTTTCAATTAGGAATCAATTGCAAAAGCAATTGAAGAAAAGATAAGTGGAGAGCAACGTCGCTATTTATTGAATGAACAGCTTAAGGCCATAAAGAAGGTACTTGGTCCTCTTTTATCTTTCCTCTTTTATCTTGTTCTTATTTGATATTTAGGTCTTATTTTACCACTAAATTTAAATCAGAAATGAAATGTCCTCTAGCTACAAGTATAGTTTACATTTGTAACAACTTAAGGTTAAACATATGTTATTCAGGAGCTAGGGCTGGAGACAGATGACAAGACAGCTCTTTCTGGTTAGTTCTACTTTAATTTGCTTGTCTTAAAGTCATATGGTTGTTGTTTTCTGTTTAATGGCAAACAAATGTTTGCTATGGTGACACTTTGTAGAAGATGGTAAAAATGTGCAGTTCCAGCATATTGGATTTGAAGAATATGCTAACCATGTTAGCATATATGTCAGATATGATGCTCAACAATTTTAACACAAGACGGCCTTTCAAATAATTGAGTCTAAAACTATCCCCATAATTTCATTGGTTGATCACATAAAAGATATCTTTAGTCGTATTGTATGATTGAAAGTATATGTATGAGATGGTTATTTCAGTGTGCGGAAAGAGGATTTAGCAATTAGATTATGAGATAAAAAAGATGATTGTTGCTTATTTAATTTCCTTAATCTTGCTGTTGTAAATTGCCACATTCTCATGTTTGATTTCTTGCTCCTGCCTTGATATGGACAAAAGAAATCATTAAAATTCTATATTTGTAGTGTGGGATTTCCTATTTTTCCTGTTCTTTGATGCAGTAAAGTTTAGGGAAAGGATTGAACCAAGGAAGGAGAAAATTCCAGCTCAGGTTTCGCAGGTTATAGAAGAAGAGCTTACAAAATTGCAGCTTTTAGAGGCCAGTTCAAGTGAATTTAATGTGACTCGTAACTATCTGGATTGGTTGACTGCTTTGCCTTGGGGAGACTACAGGTTTGTTTCTTATTCTGCTTGTTCAGTGCTAAACTTTCTGCTTGTTCATTGCTAAACTTCTCTAGGAGTAATTTTAAACTAGTTTTAGATATCTGTTCTTTTTTTTCTCCCATGTTCCATAAGCTCTTGTTTCTTCTCTTATTCTTCTTTTGTTATGTTATTTTATTCCCACTATTCTGTTCTCGATCTACTCTTGTTCTTCCTTGTTACATGAAGGTCCCTCATTTCCCTTGAATTTCCAATCATAGGACTTGTCCTTCATTAGTTATGTTGTCGTAATTTTAGCATTATCAAATTGGTAAAGTTGCTAGCGGTATCGGAAAATAGTTTGTCATATGCGAAATTTTAAGATAACTGATATTGGGATTACTGGTGGTGTAAATTTTTTCATTTGGCTTTTATTTTTAATTCAACTGCAGTGATGAAAATTTTGATGTAGTTCGAGCTCAAAACATTTTGGATGAAGACCATTATGGATTGACTGATGTTAAGGAAAGGATATTGGAATTTATTGCCGTTGGAAAACTCAAAGGAATCTCACAAGGTTAGTTGAATGTTTTGAAGATAAAAGACATCAGTTGATTTCATTTTTCCTTTTCATATATCTATTTAACTATGCTCATATCAGCATCTCTGCCAATTAAAACCAATACAAAATAGAGTTTCTTATTTCCTCAAATACATTGCAGGAAAAATCATTTGTCTTTCTGGTCCACCTGGAGTTGGCAAAACTAGCATAGGTCGCTCAATTGCACGCGCTTTGAACCGAAAGTTTTTCCGGTTTTCTGTAGGAGGGTTATCTGATGTTGCTGAAATTAAGGTAAATGAGGCATTTTTTTGGGTTAAAATGAATTAACTAGCCATATGAAATATCATTCATGCGTTTTCTCACTTAATTAAGTCAAATCTAGGGGCATCGTCGAACCTATATTGGTGCAATGCCAGGGAAGATGGTCCAGTGCCTGAAAAATGTGGGAACTACAAACCCTCTTGTTCTTATTGATGAGATTGACAAGGTACTTGTTGGAAAATTTGGTTTGTGTAAGATTTTATGGCTTTTTTGAAATGGGTGCATTGTGGGAAGAACCTATGAGGCAGATAACAACTACTTGCAAAGCGGATTGTTTTATTAGGATTATATTAGAGGAGTGTTTTATTAGGAGTCTATTAGAGGAATATTTTAATTTTAATAGAAGTCTATTATTTCTGCACTAGTTTCTGTTATAGGAATATTTTAATTTTAATAGAAGTCTATTATTTCTGCACTAGTTTCTGTTGTAGTTATGTTAATAAAATCAACTTAAATAGGAGTCTTTCTAGGCGTCCTAGTTTAGCTGGAACTTTTGTGCTTCTTTGCCTATATAAGGCTATTATGTTATGCAATAAAGGAAGGAAGAAGTTATCATAAAAATTAGCTAATTAGGAGTAGAGTAATTTAGCCCAATCTTGACAAACCTTGTCTTTGACAAGTGCTGCTAGTTTTTCATCACCAAAAATAGTTTCTGCAAGAAAGGGAACCAATGTAAATAAGCGGAAAGAGATTAACTTTCTTGGGAATCATCCTTGGACTTGATCCCAAGAACGGGCACACAACAGTTTGGTATCAGAGCAGGAGTTCATGGATGAAATAGGCCACTCAGCTGCAGAGCAATCTTCGGTAGATTGGCAGATGGATCAGAAGATACGAGCATTAGAGATGGGGCAGCAAGAATTGAAGGCTCAATACGCAAAGATTATCCGCATGCTTGCAAGGTTGGAAGGTGCAAAATTGAGCGAGTATCAGGCACCATCACCACCACTATGGGAGGAGAGGATCCATGGGGGCAGCGGGGCAAGAATGGTGCCTAAATATACTAAGATGGAATTTCCAACATACGATGGCTTGATGGATTCGTTGCTTTGGCTTCACAGGTGTGAACAATTTTTCCTAAGCCAACAAACAGCGGAGGAGGAGAAGGTAAGATTGGCTGCCTTTCATTTAATGGGGGAGGCCCAACTGTGGTTCTTTCAACTTGAACAAGAAGATATAGGGTTGCATTGGTACTCTTTCAAAAGCCATTGCAATATGAGATTTGGCCCTCACCTTAGTAACAACCCTATAGGAGAATTGGCGAACCTCAAACAAACAGGGAGCGTAGAAGAATATCAATGCCAATTCCAAACAATGCAGGCTAGAACCATAAAACTTTCACGAGACCTACAAGTAAATCTATTCGTGGCTGGGTTGGTAGAAGGGCTGCGAATCGAGGTGGAGATGCAATATCCTGTTAATCTTGGAGCTGCAATGAACTTAGCAAGAGCATGTGAAAGAAAATTGCAATGTATGCAGATGCAATACACCCAAGGGGTAAGAGGCAGTCAAAACACCACCCTATGGCCATCTTCGTAGCTGGGCAATAGTAGTAACAACACCAGCGCGAGTGCAGCCACACCTTTAGGAAGTAAGGTAAACTCGGGGGCTAAGACAACAATCTCTAGTATAGCAAGTACTTCGCCCCCGATAGGAAGGTGCTTGACCATAGCGAAAATGGCTAAAAGAAGAGAGAAGGGATTGTGCTACAATTGTGGTGAGACTTATTCGATGGGGCACAAATGTAAGCGACTATTTTTTATTGAGGTGGCAAATTCTGAGGAAGAAGTGGAGGAACCAGTGGAGAGAGAACCTGAGATATTTTTGCATACCATCACTTGCATAACTTGAGTTCGAGCTTAAGGGCAAGCTCGATTTCGAAGAGGGGAGTGATGATATGGATGCATTGTGGGAAGAACCTACGAGGCAGATAACAACTACTTGCAAAGAGGAGTGTTTTATTAGGATTCTATTAGAGGAGTGTTTTATTAGGAGTCTAGTAGAGGAGTATTTTAATTTTAATAGGAGTCTATTATTTCTGCACTAGTTTCTGTTATAGTTATGTTAATAAAAACAGTTAAATAGGAGTCTTTCTAAAAGTCCTAAACAACTTGAATAGGAGTCTTTCTAAGGGTCCTAGTTTAGGTGGAACTTTTGTGCTTCTTTGCCTATATAAGGCTATTATGTTATGCAATAAAGAAAGGAAGAAGTTATCATAAAAATTAGCTAATTAGGAGTAGAGTAATTTAGCCCAATCTCGATAGACCTTGCCTTTGACAAGTGCTACTAGTTTTTCATCACCAAAAATAGGTTCTGCAAGAAAGGGAACCAATGTAAATAAGGGGAAAGAGATTATCTTTCTTGAGAATCGTCCTTGGAGTCGATTCCAAGTACAGGCATGTAACAATTTGGTATCAGAGCAGGAGTTCATGGACGAAACAGGCCATTCAACTGCAGAGCAATCTTCGGTAGATTGGCAGATGGATCAGAAGATACGGGCATTAGAGATGGGGCAACAAGAATTGAAGGCTCAATATGCAAAGATTATCCGCATGCTTGCAAGGTTGGAAGGTGGCAAATTTAGAGAGTATCAGGCACCATCACTACCACCACGGGAGGAGAGGACCGATGGGGGCAGCGGGGCAAGAATGGTGCCTAAATATGGAATTTCCAACATATGATGGCTCGATGGATCCGTTGGTTTGGCTTCACAAGTGTGAACAGTTTTTCCTAAGCCAACAAACAACGGAGGAGGAGAAGGTAAGATTGGCTGCCTTTCATTTAATGGTGGAGGCCTAACTGTGGTTCTTTCAACTTGAACAAGAAGAACCAGGGTTGCATTGGTACTCTTTCAAAAGCCATTGCAATATGAGATTCGGCCCTCACCTTAGTAACAACTTTGTAAGAGAATTGGCGAACCTCAAACAGAATATCACCTGTAGAAGAATATCAACGCCAATTCCAAACACTGCAGGCTCTAGGTGGAGTCTATTATTTCTGCACTAGTTTCTGTTATAGTTATGTTAATAAAAACAGCTTGAATAGGAGTCTTTCTAAGAGTCCTAAAATAGCTTGAATCTGAGTCTTTCTAGGGGTCCTAGTTTAGGTGGAACTTTTGTGTTTCTTTGCCTATATAAGGCTATTATGTTATGCAATAAAGCAAGGAAGAAGTTATCATAAAAATTAGTTAATTAGGCGTAGAGTAATTTAGCCCAATCTCGGCAGACCTTGTCTTTGACAAGTACTACTAGTTTTTAATCACCAAAAATAGGTTTTGCAAGGAAGGGAACCAACGTAAATAAGGGGAAAGAGATTAACTTTCTTGAGAATCGTCCTTGGACTCGATCCCAAGCACGGGCACATAACACTTTACAATTTCCATCCTACAAAAATTTTCTTCTGTAACTATTTTTGTTCAATTTATTTTACTAAGAAAGCGGAAAACTTCTGTTGTATGTTTGAATGTTATTTTTAAATGATTTATTTAATTTTCGATTCTGTGTTTAAAATTAGGATGGTTTTGCCGTTATTATCCCTCTTATGCAAGATTTTGTTTTGCATTAAAGTTTAGCTATTATACTTCTTATAATGTCAGCTGGGAAGAGGACATGCTGGTGATCCTGCAAGTGCTTTATTGGAGCTTCTTGATCCAGAGCAAAATGCGAATTTTTTGGACCACTACTTGGATGTTCCAATTGATCTATCAAAGGTTGAATACTATAGAGATTTCCAGACATCTTAATTATTTTGTTCTGGGTATCAATTCTTTTTTTCCCCCCCCCCCCCCTCTCATCCTGAAGGTTCATCCTTTGAACATTTGACTGCAGGTTCTGTTTGTATGCACAGCGAATGTGATTGACACGATACCTAGTCCGCTATTAGACAGAATGGAGGTAGTAACTATTGCAGGTTATATTACTGATGAAAAAATGCATATTGCAAGAGATTATCTGGAGAAGGCTACTCGTGAATCATGTGGCATTAAGCTTGAACAGGTCCTTTCTCTCTCCTTCTCTTGTATTCCATCTATTAGAATTTTTAATATGGGTAGAGTGTAGAGCCCATTAACAAGAATTAAGCTTGGGTCAGCCATTATCAAAATGACTAAAACTTGTAATTTGGATAGTTAACTCTTACCACTTATAAACCTTTAACATTTTTATGTTTAGTCAATATAGGATACTTTAATACTCCCCCTCAAGTGCAACTGGGATTGGACATCTAATTGTCACTTGAAATAAATGCAGTGGTAACCGGACCGGGCCGTTGGGACTGGATATCCTGACGGACAACCAGGAAATTAATAATCCGGACCAAACCTGCTCTGATACCATATTAGAATTTTTTAATATGGGTAGTATAGAGCTCATTAACAAAAATTGGGTTTGGGTCAACCATTGCCAAAATGGCTAGAGCTAGTCATTTGGATAGTTGACCTTATCACTTATAAACCTTTTAATATTTTCATGTTTAGTCAATGTGGGGTATTCTAACAATGTGAATAAGAGCTAATTTGCTCTATATTATATTACTAAGAGAATGTAGTACACATGTACATGAATAGGAATACAAAATAGGCTAGATAATCTATACGTATACAGAAGATAATCCTAGGATAATGTTTATCTCTAAGATACTGCTATCTAATCTATAGAATTTGATTACAATCAGATTATAATATTATGAGATAATATGTATCCTGACCACACTCCCCTTCAAGTTGGATCATAGATATCAATCATGTCTAACTTGTTGATACATTCGTCAAACACTTGTCTTTGAAGACCTTTGGTAAACACATTTGCTGTTTGCTTCTTCGTTGGGACATAAGTTAGGCATATAATCCCATCTTCTATCTTCTTCTTGAAAAAATGTCGATCAACTTCAACATGCTTTGTTCTCTCATGGTGGATTGGATTGTGTGCCATACTTAGGGCTGCCTTGTTATCACAATAATGTTTTATAGGTGACTCAAAATTGATTCCCAATTCTGTCAGCACTCTCTTTAACCAGAGACTTTCACAAATCCCTTTTGCAACTGCTAGCTTCTGCACTACTCTTGGCTACCACCTTTTGATTTTTACTTTGCCATGTGACCAAATTTCCCCATACGAAAGTACAATACCCCGTGGTTGATCGTCTATCCTCTTCTAAACTTGCCCAATCTGAATCAGTATATATTTCAATTATTCTTTGATCTCCCTTTTTGAATAATAATCCTTTCCCAACAGTACCCTTTAAATATCGTAGAATCTTATAAACTGCCTCAAAATGCTTCCTCCTTGGTGCATGCATGTAGCGACTTATAACACTCACGACAAAAGCAATATCAGGTCTAGTATGAGACAAATAAATCAGTCTTCCCACTAATGTCTAGTATTCTTCACTGTTAACAAGTTTATCCTCTTCATCTTCAAACTTTGTATTATCAATGGGAGTGGTGCTTGGTTTACATCCTAACATTCCAGTCTCTTTCAAGAGATCAAGAATGTACTTCCTTTGTAAGATGTAAATCTCTTTCATTTCTGATCTCGCTACTTCCATGCCTAGAAAATACTTCATTTCTCCTAAGTCTTTAACTTCAAATTCTTTCCTCAAAGTTGACTTGAGTCTTGTAGTTCCTCTACATCATCACCAGTTACAACAATATCATCTACATACATAATCAAAAATGTCTTCTTACCTTCTCTAATTTTGAATAACATTGTATGATCCGACTGAGCTTGTGTGTATCCTTCTGTTTTTAGGACTTTGGCAAATCTTTCAAACCAAGCTCGTGGTGATTGTTTCAGCCCCTATAGGGATTTTCTTAGTCTTCATACTCTGTTTCCTCCTCCTTCCTCATGAAACCCTAGAGGAAGTTTCATGTACACTTCTTCCTTTAGTTTGTCATTCAGGAAGGCATTTTTAATATCAAGTTGTTGAAGTGGCCAATCAAAGTTAGCAGCTACAGATAACAATAGTCTAATAGTGTTTAGCTTAGCCACAGGTGCAAATGTCTCCTTGAAGTCTATCCCATAGGTCTGAGTATAGCCTTTTGCTACCAATCTCGCTTTATACCTCTCGATGGAACCATCAGCCCTATATTTGACTGTGAATATCCACCTACACCCCACGGGTTTCTTTCCTTTTGGCAAATCAACTTCTTCCCACGTTTCATTCTTTTCAAGTGCTCTATCTTCTCAATACAAAGCAATTATTGCTAATCTAGCAGAAGAGCATCATAAGAAACAAACCTCTCAATCGGGTGCATAGTATATGATCTAGATTTCTTCCGTAAGGCAATTGGCAGTTCTAAATCTGTGTTGTCTTCTTGATCCATACTACTTTGAACCTCTTCAGCTGGGACCTGCACTGGTTCAGAGATTGGTATAGCTTCAAGGATAAGAAGTATACTACTTGCTCTCTTCTTCCGAGAGTACACATTGAGTGGATAATCAGATATAGCAACTTCTGTATTAGGATTTGTCTCTATAGGAGATGACATAGGTATTGGGTTTGTCTTTGTAGGATATGACATAGGTATAGGGATAGGTTCAAGAACAGATGTAGGTTCAGGCTAAGATTCATTACCACCAAACTCACTCCAATACTCCCCCTGAATCGAAGACTTGGGATAGAATGGATCTGTCTCAGAAAAAGAGACACCACAACTAACAAACAACCTTTTTGATATAGGATCGTAGCATTTATACCCTTTTTGTGTAGCAGAATAACCTAGAAACAAACATTTTTTGGCTCTTGGATCAAGTTTGTTGTGTGAAAAATTGTGAATAAAGGCTATACACCCAAAAACTTTTAAAGGAAGGTTAGTTTCAAGATGAGTGATCGTATGGGTTTCTTGAAATTTCTAAAGTGGTGTTTTGAAAGAAAGAACACGACTAGGCATTCTATTAATAAGGTAGGTTGTAGTAAGAATGTTACATTTAACAGACTCCAACTAATTGAAATTCCATCAGAAGGTGGTGTACTACTATTGTTCATCCCAACAACACTATCAAGTGGTGTTTTAGCTTGTCTATGGCCTTTCTAGTCAAAACTATCTGGGAAGAAAGGATTTCTCACATTTTCTGGCAATAGTTCAACAATAGAACTCTTCAGCAAATTAGAAACTTCATCAGCCTACACGCTGTCAAATGTCAAGATCTAGATTACAGCAACAAAATATGGAATGTATGAGCTAAGTATGGTTATAAGTTGTGTGAGGTTGTAATGGGGATTGTGTTTCATATCATATTCCAATTGTAGACTCATGTGGTGCTCTTTGTAGCATGTGTACATTTTGCTTATGCCTTTTATGGCTTAATTTATTACCTTTTTCTCAAAAAAAAATCAAATTAATCAACATTAAAGGTCCAAGTATTATAGAGTTGTTGCAACGTAGAATAATAGGCTTTTCACAACTTATCTTATAAAGATGTACTAGTATAACATGATGATATAATGCTTGTGATATATTGTGGATCCCTTTGCTAGCCCTTTTGTTCTGAACCATGAACTCAAGGTAATATCAAGCACAGTTATGCTGATCGTAGATCATCCACAAGAACACATTATGAGTTGTGAACTAGGTTCAAGAGAATAGATTGTACACTTAAGGAAGGTCTTACGCTGATCTATTCTGGTAAAATTTAATTTTGTGAGGTAAGGCATTGTGTTTTAGTTGATTGAGCCAATTGAGCAATTTCTTTGGTTGTTTATAGATAATTTATAAATGCATTTTTCTTTAAATGATGTAATGATGTCACTCATTGCTCTTTTGGTTCATTCAACTAGGATTATGAAATCTTGAGGTTCATCTGCTTCATGTCACTAATAATTTATGCTTCATGTCACTAATAATTTATTATACTTTTTGGATGGACAGTGCAAATACTAATGTATCTCAAATTTTTGCCTATGTTTAACACTTACCAAAAACAACATGCATTTCAATGCTTTGTAGGTCGTTTCTCTTGAAAATCTGGAGATACTGAGAGTCATATATGGTATTTTCCCTACACATCGTGACAGGTAATTGTGTAACATAAATGGAAAATTCATCGTCCTCAAATAATGAACTAGTGAATAGCTATCATATGGCCCAAAATGGAAGTAACATAAACAGCTAATTCAATAATTACACTTTGAAGTTTGGTTAACTAGACTAAGTGCACTTTGTCAATAATGAAGGCTAGAGAGAAGTGCTCCTCCTTCTCTCTAGATCTCCTGGGTTGATCATCCTGCTTCCTACTACTCCAACTTACTCAAGTAAGTAATTTGTTCTCCAAATTGCTCACCCTTCTACCTTTGAAATCCATTTAACCCTGCTTTCGTCCTTCTGAACTCCCACTACCTCCATCTTCTGGTCTTTTCTTGCGTACACTTTTCCAGCTTACTCGAATAAGTTCTAGCTTCCTAAACTGCTTCTCTCTCTTTTGACCCCACCTTTCCTGCTTCTCGTGCATCTCTTCCTTCTTCCTCCACCTTTTGATCTTCACATCCCCTGCTACAAACTTGTAGCTCCTAACTAGATTACCCCAGACTGCTCCATGGTAAAAAATGTCTCTCCACAATTATTCATCCTTCCCGCCTTTAAATTGCCCTTTTTACCGTTTATAGTAATTGTTTTTCAAACCTCAGAATTTGCTCACCCTATAAATGGAAATGTCTGCCACTCCTTTAGACATTGAGATTGTTGCTCCTAATGAAAGCAAAAAGCTCCTTCAGCTACAAAAACAACTGAACCTCAAGAAGCTTAAGCAACTAAGGATCAACCTTTCTTACTCACTTGGGTGTGAACATGGTCAAGTGTTGTTGAAGATGATGCTGCCAAATTAAAGCTATCTTTCCTCCTAATAACAAATCTAACATTGTAAGCCTTCCTCTGGAAGTGTTGAAACTTAAGGCAAGCAGATGGAGGAATTCACTAGTGGGTTACATTATGGGTAGAAGACCAGCATTCCCCACTGTGAAAAACTAGGCAGAGGCAAAATGGGGAAGCCATTGTCTCACAAAGATTCTCATAAATCCAAAAGATTTTTTCGTATTTAATTTTTCCTCTAAGATGGCTACAAACAAAATTCTAGAACTAGGACCTTAACATTGCTCAAGGAGGCCACTAATCTTGCAAGTATGGAAATCTAGAATGGGAACTTGATAGGAGTAAGAATAAACAAGTTTCAGTTTGGGTGAACTTTCACAACCTCCCATTAAATTACTGGAGCACAGTAGGGTTTAGTTATTTCGCAAGCTCCCGTGGAAAAACTTTATGGTTGGATAAGAACAAGACAAAAGCTGGAAGGATTGGATATGCAAGTGTGTGTGTTGAAGTGCAAATTGCCAAAGCATTCCCTGACGAACTAAAGCTGCAAAGACTAGATGAATGGGGAAACATATTTGAATCAACAGTAGGTATATCTTATTAGTGGAAGCCTACAGGAAAGACAACTGAATGGAGACCAATAGAGAAAATTATTAAGGATCCTAAATTGCACCATCTATCCAGAAGAGGAAATAGAGACCTAGAAGAAGAACCAATAGTTGAAAATGTACTTATTAGAAAAAGCAACAAAAAGAGACACAAGAATGCAACACAACTCCTAAGTCATTGAGCCCTAGTCCTAATGTGGAGATCCCTAAATAAGACAAGGGCAAGATTTACCTTTAAAGGAGAAACAAGCAATAGCAAAAATAAAGGAAAAGCCCTGGAAGAACTTATGCAGGAAGCAATGGAAATTGCTATTTAGTTTACATCAGTAACTAGAAGATCAGGGAGGAAAAAGGCAAAAAGAAGTCAGCGTCCTAACTCAAACCAAGTACCATAGTAGCTTGGAATGTAAGGGGCCTAAATAACCCTAGGAAGCAGCTAGCAGTGAAGGACTACTTAAAGTCAATAAAGCCAAGCATATATGGCATTTTGGAGACAAATTGAGGAGAGTAAAATGTGCAAGCTAAAGTTCATTCGAAAGAATGAGAAGTGCATACCAACCACAAGGGGCACTTCAGTGGTGGAATAATTATGGTTTCCAATTCCACTCTAATTGAGATTCAGTCATGTAGTACCAGTTCATAAGCTATCCATCTAAGAGTAATTCTAAAGGAGACAAATCAAGAGGTATGTATTAGCTTCATTTATGCTTTCAAAACTAGCTTTCAGAAACTTCTGGCAAGAGCTAGTTCAAATTTTCACAAACATAAATGTGCCCTAGTTGTTACTTGGAGACTTCAACAGCTCATTATACCACTCTGAAACTAAAGGCAGTGTGGGAAGCATAAAACCTTGGAGAGACTTTCAAACATGCATGTAGAAGCTAGATGTTACAGACCTAAGAGGTCAATGACATTTTTTCACATGGACAAATAATCACCAAAGGAAGTGGCTACTAAAGAGGAAACTAGATAGAGCCCTTGTGAACTATGAGTGGCTGATTCAATTTCAAAACTCTGAAGCAAACTGTGGACCCTCCCTAATTTTTGATCATTGCAGTATAGAGGTCCTGAATCTCACCAAACTTTCAAGAAGGATTTCTCCATTCGGATTCTTCAACTACTTGTCTAAGTGTGAGGGGTACCAAGAGGGAGTGGAACAAGGATGTCAAGCAAATGTAGATGGGTATGAACAATTCAAATGCTTCAAGAAATTGTGCATCATTAGAAAAGCTCTAACTAGAACATGGAGATCAACATTGCAAAGAACACTCTGTTAAAGACTGAAAGGGAAGTCTATCACGAAATGGGATGCTAAAGCAAGCACAGGAGGATTACCTTTCAGCACCAACAACTCTATCACTCTATATTGAAGTAGAAATCCAAAATTCAGTGGTACCAGGAAGGGGACAAGTGCACTAGCTTTTACTTCAAGTAGGAGCATAAGCAAGATCAATTGTATAGAGGATGATGAGGGAAAACTAATATGGGGCCATAATGAAGTAAAACACATAGCTAGACAATATTTCATCAAACTGCTTGGATCCAAAAGAGTTACAACCTCACCCAATATTCCACTACATTCATTTATGAAGAAGAGAATCACAACTAAGGAAGCTGAAAACCTAACAAGGGAGTTTTGTCTGAGGGATATAAAGGAAGCTCTTAAAGGATTAAATCCAAATAAAGCCCTAGGTCTTGATGGAATGAATGAACATTTCTTCAAAACTGCCTAGACATAGTTTGGAAACCAAACCTCCACAACTATTCAAGAATTCTTTAGAATGAGCAAAATGCTGAAAGCTTTCAACCATACATTCATCTTCCTTGTGCTTAAAAAAACCCTTGGGAAAATGGGGTAGTTTAGATCAATTTCCTATTGCAGTACCATCTACAAACTCAGCTTTATAATGTTGGTATCAAGGTTAAAACCCATACTTGGATCCCTAACCTCAACAACACAGGGCGCATTCATTCAAGGAAGAAATGTGGGTGATAACATCTTGATTGCTCAGGATTTATTCAAAGGTTAAACGAGAAAGGGAGATGAAAAAAATGTGTGCAATAAAGGTTGACTCCAAGAAAGCTTTTGATTCAGTAGATTGGAACTTCCTGATACTAGCCATGGAAGCTATGGGATTCCCTAGAAAATTCTTACATTAGATTAAAGAGTTTGTAACTAAACCTACTTTCAGTATTCTTGTGAATGGAGAAGCCACATCACCATTTAAATGGGAAAAGGGACTCAGGCAAGGGGACCCTCTATCCCCTTACCTATTCACAGTATGCATGGAGGTGCTCATTCAACTTATTGCCCACAACATTAGTATAAATCCAAGGTTCAAGTTTCACAAAAAAATGTAGAAACATGAAGCTATTCAATTTAACTTTTGTTGATGACTTGTTGCTCTTTTGCAAGGCTAATATACCTTTAGTAAATTTAATAATCAACTCTATCGAACAATTCAGCTGCCTCTCAAGGATTGAAGTTAACTTTGGGAAAAGTCTTTTGCTACTTTCCAAGGATGCAAAACCTCTTAAGCAGGAGTTGGAGAATATAACTCATATTAAGTCTACCAATCCACCTTTCACTTACCTTGGATTGCCAATCACCACCTCCAAACCATCCTGTGAGGACTGCAAACCACTGATAGAACAAGTAGAGAGGAAGCTAAGGAACTGGTGCAATAAGGACTTCCTCTAAACTGTTTCATAACATACTTCAGTACTTTTCAGTGGCTTAAGCAAATACTTTTGTTTAATTTCCTTTCCTTCTTTATTGATGCAACTAAGTCTCATTGTTAGAACAGATATTATTTTAACATTGAAATCTGACTTGGATAAATTGTTAATTGGCGATGAATCAACTTGTCAGTCCATTGCATGCAGCTTTTGATCGTGTCCTGCAGGTGATATATATTGCACATTTTCATAGTTTTTGTTAGTTATGAGAGCACAAAACTGTGATTTGTTTCTCACAAGTATTTCTTGCAGTTCGGGGACGCTAGTGGGATACAATCACCAGTTTCATTTGGTGGTTTTGGAAGCTTGACCAGGCACATAAATAGATTGTCAACTGGTACATTCCTTTTGTTTAATATTGTTTTGAATCATATTGTTCTCATGTTTCCTAAAAATATTTTACAGTTATAAAAAACTTTGTAAGAATGGCTAGTGTGAGATGCTCCTCCTCTCTAGTCACCTTTGTCTTTAACCTATTGCATCCAATTTCCTTGCTCCAATTACCTGAAGTTTTGGTCCCTTTTATTTCCCTTTCTCATTTCTCTATGTTCATTCCTTTAACCTTTGCATCGTTGCTTCCATCTTCTTTCCATCATTTTTCGAAGTTCTTCCTATACACCCTTAACAACCTCTTTCCCCTCAGTTTTGTCTAGCTACTCAAACCCTTCAAGGGAATTTTAGTACGTGCCTTTCTGCTATTAAATTCTTACTTCTTTTATTCCCTCTTTTAGTGACAACTTTTTAATCTTTTCTTTCATAGAAACCAACTTTTACTAGTCCTATAGAAATGTCAGTCAGTGGACCAAAGATATAAGGACTTGATATTTCCACCCCTCCCCTCTTCCTCCTCCTCGTTCAAGAAAGAGCTACATGCCTCAGGCGATAAACCACAGAGAGACCTTGTAACTCGAAAGCAACCCTCAACTCCTCCTCAAATGAATTGGAGGAAAATTGTAGGAGAGTCCTTGGATAAGTCATTGCAATTCTACCCTCCCTGTGACACTAAAATTGGTAAGATAGTTGCACCAGTTATTAAACTTCTAAGAGAAGGAGAAAAAGCATGGAACACCACAATTATTGGTTTCTTCCTGGATCAAAGGTCAGCTTTTCAAGCTATTAATAATTGTGCTCAAACGACATGGAAAGGTAGAGGTCTATAGGAAGTTGTAATTTTAGAAGATAACCAAATCTTGTTTAAATTTTATATCAAAAGTGAAGCAGGAAATATAGTTGAATCTGGGCCTTGGCACATGTTTAACCTGCCTATTTTTTTTCAAGTTTGGAGGCCAAACATCAGTTTAGATAGACTCAAATATGAAAACATTCCATTTTGGGTGAATATTATCAATGTCTCCTTGGAATATGTTAGACCTCCTATCACTAAGGTGTATTCTCGAAGGGGGAAGGAAAGGGTAACTGAGTAAAGTTACCACTTTCTGTTATGGTCAGGGGCAGGGGAGTGTTACGTGCATGTGGGAGGGGAGAGAATAGTAGTGTTTGTTATTTGGCTGACGTAAGAAGTTAGTTAATATAAATGCTGTAATGATTGGGAGGGGAGGTAGGTAATTAGAAGGAATATACTGTGAGCCTTAGGCTGGAGAGAGCAGCACTCTCGAAGTTGGCTGCATACTACATTGTAATTTGACAGAAATTGTCGTTACACACTAATAATATTCAGTAAGAAATCTCTCAGCTATTGAGAGTTCTATCACTGGTATCAGAGCAAGGTTCCTAACGATGGCTAACAAGAAAGGTGATAATCGGATGGATGGACTTGAGAAGGAAATCGAGAACTTACGTGACAATTTTCAGAAGAGTTTCGAGTTGATGAGGGAAGAACGGAGACTGGAGAAAGAAGAAGTGCAAAGAAACTGGGAGCGGGAGCGATCTCAGTTGGAGATGAAGGAGTTGCGGGAAATAATGAAGATGTTGGTGAGTCACAGAGAAGCCGGCAAGAGTGGAGAGTCATCGGGCAACCACCGAAAGGAGGGAGAGGCGCGAGTGGACAAGGGGAAAGGGCCGATGGAACCTGGCGGGAGTCGTGGGCCAACGTCAGTGGTCGAACCAAGGGGGGACTTCCGGCGACGTTCCCCAGACAGGGTGGGTCGGACGAAGTATCCACCGGAGTGCAGGTGGAATGACCCGACTCACCCGGAGCCATTCCGAGGGTGGGCGCGCCAGGCAGGGAGTCGATGTGGGCCACCGGGGGGGGAGAGCGGGAACCCGAGCCATCGAGAGAGGAATGGGGAGGCTACACCGAGGATCCACCGCCTGGTTATGTGCGACCCGGAGAGCACCGAAGGGACTGTCGAACTCGACAGGTGGAGATGCCGGTATTTGATGGAGACGATCCGGATGGGTGGATTTATAGGGTGGAGAGATTTTTTTCGGTGGGCAGATTCAATGAGAGGGAGAAAATGGAGCTGGTGTCCCTCAGCATGGAGAAAAAGGCGTTGGCATGGTTTCGATAGGTGGAGGGTCGAAGACCGATTAGAGATTGGGAGGAATGTAAGGAACTGCTTGTTAAAAAATTCAGACCCATCCAAGAGGGGACCCCATGTCAGCGTCTGTTGGCCATTAAACAGACGGGCACAGTGGATGAATATATTTGCAGATTTGAGGAGCTAGCTGCTCCATTACCTGACTTGCCCGGTGAAGTGCTGGAGAGTTCGTTCTTGAATGGGCTGTCGAAGGAGATCAGAGTGGAGCTTTTAATTGCTAATCCTAGAAGTTTGGGTCGAATGATGTCGTTAGCACAACAGATTGAGGAAAAGAATAAAATACTGGGGCGAAACAAAGTCATGGGGGGTAATAGGATAATCGGCTATGGTGGACACAAAGGGTGGGATACAGCTGGAGAGCATGAGAAAAGTGGGGTTAAAACAGGAAGGGCCACTGTCACCGACAAAGGAGAGGGGAATTTTAAACGTTTAACCTTTAATGAGCTACAAGAGAAGAGGAGACGGGGGCTATGTTTCAAATGCGATGAGAAATACACACTAGGCCATCAGTGTAAAATGATAGACCTGAAGGTTATCACAGTCCTTGATGAAGAAGTAGAAGGGGATATGCTGGAAAATGCAGATGAGGCAGAGGAGCAAGAAGTGGAACTGCAGAAAGTTGAGCTTTCAGCCGGGTCAGCAGCTGGATTAACCCCACCCAAGACGATGAAGGTGGTAGGAGAGTTGGAAGGGGAGTCCGTGATGATCCTCATTGACAGTGGAGCCACCCATAATTTTGTTTCAGAAGAGTTAGCATTAAAATGGAGTTCCAAATGGGATCCTACCGGTAAGTATGAAATAGTAGTGGGAAATGGAGACAAGATAGCAGGAAATGGGGTTTATAGGAAGTTGAATTTGAAGATACATGAGCTGGAAATCTGTGAGGACTTCTTGCCGATGAAGTTGGGAAGCATAGATGTTCTTGGCATAAAATGGCTGAGGACACTAGGGGATGTTCTGACCAATTGGTGTACACTGACCATGAAACTAAGAGTGGGGGAGAAAGAAATTATTATAAAGGGGGATCCCATCTTGTCGAAATCATTGGTGAGTGCAAAATCCCTGTGTAAGGACCTGAAGGAAGGGGACTTAGTGTATTTTTTACAGATGACAGAATCAGAGGAAGACCTTGAGGGGATGAGTAACTCAGCTGATCCGGAAATCAGTAGCCTATTGGAAGAGTTTAAAGGGGTTTTTCAGTGGCCGCAGGCATTACCGCCCAAGAGGGGAAGAGAACATCACATCCATCTCATCGAAGGAGAAGGACCCGTCCGGGTTCGACCCTACAAATACCCTCACTTTCAAAAGAATGAAATTGAGAGACTGGTCAAAGAGATGTTAGATTCGGGAATTATTCAAACTAGCACATCACCATATGCTAATCCAGTTTTACTAGTTAAGAAAAAAGATGGAGGGTGGCGTTTTTGTGTGGATTATCGTGCTCTCAACAAAGTGACCATAAGTGACAAGTTCCCGATACCCATAATAGAAGAGTTGATGGATGAGTTAAGTGGGGCAGTCATCTTCTCTAAGATCGATTTGAAGTCCGGTTATCATCAAATAAGGATGAAGGAGGAAGATATAGAGAAAACCGCATTTCGCACGCATGAACGGCATTATGAATTTATAGTCATGCCCTTCGGTTTCACAAATGCCCCAACGACATTTAAATCCTTGATGAATTAGATTTTTAAACCCATCTTAGAAAGTTTATATTAGTATTCTTTGACGACATTTTAGTTTACAGCAGAAGTAAGGAGGAGCATTTAAGACATTTAAGGGTGACTTTGAGTATTTTGGAAGAGCAAAAGCTATATGCTAACTATAAAAAGTGTATCTTTGGGCAGCCTCACTTGGAATATCTGGGTCACATTGTTTCAGGACAAGGGGTTGCAGCAGATCAGTC
>JAOTBA010000006.1:17890019-17906771 GCA_025629845.1 Erythroxylum squamatum | reverse complement strand
ATTCCAGTCTCTTTCAAGAGATCAAGAATGTACTTCCTTTGTGAGATGTAAATCCCTTTCTTTGATCTCGCTACTTCTATGTCTAGAAAATACTTCATTTCTCCTAATTCTTTAACTTCAAATTCTTTCCTCAAAGCTGACTTGAGTTTTGTAATTTCTTCTACATCATCACCAATTACGACAATATCATTCACGTACACATTCAAAATTGTCTTCTTACCTTCTTAAATTCTGAAGAACATTGTATGATCTGACTGAGCTTGTGTGTATCCTTCTGTTTTTAGGACTTTGGCAAATCTTTCAAACCAAGCTCGTGGTGATTGTTTCAACCCATATAGGGATTTTCTTAGTTTGCATACTCTGTTTCCTCCTCCTTCCTCATTAAACCTTGGAGGAAGTTTCATCTACATGTCTTCCTTTAGTTTGCCATTCAAGAAGGCATTTTTAATATCAAGTTGTTTAAGTGGCCAGTCGAAGTTAGCAGCTACAGATAGCAATAGTCTGATAGTGTTTAGCTTGGCCTCCATCTTATAGGTCTGAGTATAGCCCTTTGCTACCAATCTCGCTTTATACCTCTCGATGGAACCATCAGCCCAATATTTGATTGTGAATATCCACCTACAACCCACGAGTTTCTTTCCTTTTGGCAGATCAACTTCTTCCCATGTTTCATTCTTTTCAAGTGCTCTTATCTCTTTGAAAACTGCTTCTCTCCATTCTGAAACTTTAAGAGCTTCTTGAATATTTTTGGGGATGTCAATTTTGTTTAGATTAACAATAAATGCTTTGTATTGAGAAGATAGAGCATCATAAGAGACAAACCTCACGATCGGGTGCATAGTACATGATCCAGATGTCTTCCGTAAAGCAATTGGCAGTTCTAAATCTGTGTTGTCTTCTTGATCCTTACTACTCTGAGCTTCTTCGGCAGGGACCTGCACTAGTTCAGAGATTGGTATAGCTTCAGGGACAAGGAGTGTATTACTTTTTTTCTTCTTCCGAGAGTACACCTTAAATGTATGGTCAGGTATAACTACTTCTGTATCAGGATTTGTCTCTATAGGAGATGACAATATGATAGGTTCAAGAATAGATGTACAAGAAGCTTCAAGCTGAGATTCATCACCACCAAACTCACTCCAATACCCCCCTTGAATCGAAGACTTGGGATAGAAGGAATCTGTCTCAGGAAAAGAGACATCACAACTAACAAACAACCTTTTTGATATAGGATCATAGCATTTAAACCCTTTTTGTGTAGCAGAGTAACCCAAAAACAAACATTTTTTAGCCCTTGGATCAAGTTTGTTGTGTAAATAACTGTGAATAAAGACTGTACACTCGAAAACTTTTAGAGGAAGGTTATTTTCAAGATGAGTAATAGTATGGGTTTCTTGAAATTTTTGAAGAGGTGTTTTGAAAGAAAGAACACGACTAGGCATTCTATTAATAAGGAAGGTTGCAGTAAGAATAACATCTCCCTAAAAGGATTTTGAAACATTGCTAATGAAGATCAAGGCCTTAGTTACTTCAAGAAGGTGTTTATTTTTTCGTTCAACAATCCCATTTTGTTAAGGACTATTGACACAAGTACTTTTGTGGACAATTCCATGTTTTTGGAAGAATGTATGAAGATGTTGATTAAAATATTCAATACCATTGTCAGTATGAAGGACTTGAATACTTGTTTGGAATTAATTTTTTATCATTTGATAAAAGTTGATGAACATGGTAGAGACTTCAGTTTTATCCTTCAAAAGAAACACCCAATACAGACGAGTATGGTCATCAATAAATGTAATGAACCACTTTGAATCAGTTCTATTAGTAACACGAGATGGGCCCCAAAGATCACTATGGCTATGTGAAAAAGGTTTTGTGGGTTTGTATTTAGACCTTGTAAAAGAACTTCTTTGATGCTCAGCAAATTCACAAGGGTCACATTGAACACAAAGATCTTTATTTATTGAAATGTTTGGAAACAACCGTGACATATATTGGAAGTTTGGATGACCTAATCTCTTATGCCATAACAATAGTTCATCAGTCTTAGGAACAATCACACTATTACCCAAGCTATAAGGAGTAAAATGACTTTCTTCATCTTCAAAGTAGTACACTCCATCTACCTTTTTAGCACTGCCAATCATCTTCCCTGATGATAGGTCCTGTATAACACTATGAGTAGGGAAAAAAAGAGCACTACAATTCGCTTCTCTTGTCAATTTACTGACTGAAAGGAGGTTACATTTTAGATTCGGAACATGTAGAACAAAATTTAGTTTCATAGAATCTGTTACTTTGATATCTCCTTTTCTTGCAACTGAAGAGGAATCACCATTTGCTACCTTAACTTTTTCATGCCTAGCACCAGGAAAATATGAATGAAACAGGTTATAATCATCTTTCATATGGTCTGATGCTCCAGAATCAACTATATAATCATCTTTCATATGGTCTGATGCTCCAGAATCAACTATCCATTTCTTCCTACTGCATGAAGATAAAAAAGCTTTTATGATATTATCTCTCATAGTAGCTTTAGCAACTGTGCTTGTCTTCTGTTGGTTGCTGTCATTTTGGAGATTCTTTAGTATTTCCAATAGTTTCCATAGTGAAATATTTAGTTCACCACCTTGTTGTTTTTGTCTATCTTCAGATTTTTCTGTTCCCCCTTCACTCGATACTTGATAACCTTGGCTTTTTCCCTTTTTGGGTCTCTAGTCTGGAGGCTTTCCATGGATGACCCAACATGTGTCTTTGGTGTGACCTTTTTGTTTACAATGACCACATCACTTCTTATGACCCTTCTTACTGGGTTCACCACGAGACATCAGTGGAGGTGCTTCATTAGTAGGTACTGGAGACACATTTTGTTCTTGTCTCCGTTCTTCTTTTGGCTCCTCTTTTAGCATGATTTTTGTCCTGGCTGCTTCCCTTCTAACTTCAGAAAAAACTTCTTTAGCTGTTGGCAGAGGAACTCTACTTAGGATTCTTCCATGGACATCATCCAACTTTTTGTTGAGACCAGCCAAAATTTCAAAGACTCTTTCTTTTTCAATTTTCTGGTTGTACATCACAGCATCTTCCTTGCACCTCCACTCTTCATCCAACAGAAGGTCAAGTTCCTGCCACAATGCTACCATTTTGACCCAATATTCTGTAACTTCTCTGTCACCCTACTTCATTTGCCACAACTTTGTTTTTATCTCGTAGATTCGTGATACATCCTCTCCATCAGAGTATGATTGTTGCACCCCTTCCTAGATTTCTCGAGTTGTTGGCAGAAACATAAAAGTGCGTTTGATCGGTGGTATCATGGCGTTGATAAGCCATGACGAGATCATGGAGTTGTCTATCTCCCACAGTCGTGCAACTTGCGAATTCGTTGGGTCTGGAACGTTTCCATCTCCGACGATAAAGCTCAGTTGTCCACGTCCTCCAATGGCGAGTTTCATAGCTTGAGCCCACTCCCGATAGTTCGTTCCATTCAGATTGTCAAAGATGATGATAACTGAAACTCCTTCAAGACTAGAAGTGATCAATGACTGACCTCCAGTCTGATTTGGGTTTGCTGTGGAGGATCCCTAAGGATTGGAAGTCATTTCTTAACTTGCCAGGGTTGACTCCTTGGTTTCACTATCTCTTTCATGTGGCTCTGATACCATGTGAATAAGAGCTGATTTGCTCTATATTATATTACTAAGAGAATGTAGCACATATATACATGAATAGGAGTACAGAATAGGCTAGATAATCTATACAGATACAGAAGATAATCCTAGGATAATGTTTATCTCTAAGATACTGCTATCTATTCTGTAGAATCTGATTACAATCAGATTATAATATTATGAGATAATATGTATCTTGACCACACCATCTTCATAGTGTTAACTACGGGGAATAACCATGCATCTAAATAGTGATTAACTGTTCTGTAATATGTGAATGACATGTATGGATGCTTGTTGATAACTGTGAATTACACCTACTTGCTGCTTGTAATATGAGTTTCGGTTAGCATGACTATTCCTGATGGAACATCTATGACCTAATATGTTCCAGGTTGAAGTGACTGATGCTGCTCTTCTTGAACTTATAGAGAATTACTGCCGAGAAGCCGGAGTCAGGAACCTACAAAAGCAAATAGAAAAGATTTATCGAAAGGTTTGTTTTCCTTTGCTGGGAACTTGTATTGGAATCAACTTGATTATCCAGGTGGCAAGTAGGAGGAACTACTTGTTCCATTGGTTCAAAGATGCATAAATTGCTTATTGAGGAAAGTAAAATTTCATATATGAAAAATATGTGTGAATAGATATTACGCATCAACTGATTCTTAATTTGTATAATTGCTCAGATAGCACTGCAACTTGTTCGACAAGGAGTGATAAATGAATCTCCAGTTTCAAAAGTTCAGGTTGGTGAACCAATTGAGGAAAGAGCAGAAATTGCTGAAATGTCTAGAGCATCAGTGGAGAATAGTTGCAATGAAAAAAATGTGCAAAACTTTGTAGAAGCTGATGTCATACGGATGGATCAACCATCTGACCAAATTCAGGGTGCAACTGACCAATTCAGTGATTCGAAGGTATGTTAGTAGTGTTGCAGAACTGGATAATTGGGTGTTGACACTTGGGTACTTTATTTTGAGTGCGTTTGTTTAAAGGAGACATTGATGTTCCTTTTGGAACTTGTTCATTGTCTCATGTCACTTTTCTAATTTTTGCGAAGGGTTCAATCTAAGAACTTGGATAGCTCTTGAGTTAGATGCTATTTTGTTTCAAACCAAATGGCAATATTTTTGGGACAGAAATAAGATTGCATGATGAGGTGCTTGGGAAGTTGTGAATGACCTTAACTATTTTGCATCATTATCTTTTGGGTATGCAAATGTTTTGGAACATTATATTATTATTATTATTATTATTATTTTGATAAAATTTTGACAGGATGCAAAAGAACCTGAGAAAATTGAGTGTGGAGTAACTAAGGCAGTTGAAAAGGTGTTGGTTGACACATCAAACCTTGCTGATTTTGTTGGGAAACCAGTTTTCCATGCAGAGCGCATCTATGAACAGACTCCTGTGGGAGTTGTGATGGGTCTTGCTTGGACTGCAATGGGGGGTTCCACATTGTACATAGAGACCACTAATATCGAGCAAGGAGAGGGTAAAGGGTCTCTTCATCTTACTGGTCAACTCGGAGAAGTGATGAAAGAAAGTGCCCAAATAGCTCATACTGTTGCCAGAGCAATATTGAATGAAAAGGATCCGGAGAATCCCTTCTTTGTCAATTTCAAGTTGCATCTCCATGTTCCCGGAGGGGCTACTCCAAAGGATGGTCCCAGTGCTGGCTGCACCATGATTACTTCCTTGCTCTCACTAGCCATGAAGAAGCCTGTGTGCAGAGATTTAGCAATGACTGGGGAAGTTACCCTAACAGGGAAAATCCTTCCTATTGGCGGGGTAATTTTATCCTCTTTACACTTTTCTTTTTATTATTATATATACAAAGCCTCCAAGCTTCATAGTTTCCATCTATTTGAGCAGTCCTATTATATAACACCTTTCTTCTGTCATATTCTTTATATTTGCGGTTCTCAGTTCTAGAACTTAAAAAAAGTTTGTATTTGTTAAACATTCAGGTGAAGGAGAAAACTATAGCAGCAAGAAGGAGCCAAGTGAAGACCATTATTTTTCCCTCAGCGAACAAGAGGGATTATGATGAGCTTGCACCAAACGTGAAAGAAGGTCTTGAAGTCCACTTTGTTGATGAATACAGCCAGATATTTGATTTAGCCTTTAGCAATGACCACAGTGATAATTAATGAATTACTTATTTTTTTTCCTGGGTTCTCATCCTGGTTCCAATCCAATTTTGTACACTATTAGATTTCTTTTAGGTGGTATTAGCAAAAGTACATGAAGATAATGGGTTCTCTGGGTGGGAGAGCTGATATGCCACTGCTTCTTTAATTGTTTTTACTATTGTAAACAGAAACCACCCCATTTGTAAGAATGTAATTTCATTTCCTTGTATTGACAACTTGACATGTTCTTAAGATAAGTAGGTGACCGCACGGGTAGTTCATTGGGTCATCAAAAGGGCAATTGGCTACAAAGTCTCAGGTTCGAGTTCCGGCAGCGGGAGTGTGGGAATTCATCCAATGTGGTGACTCTCTGTGCGCACTAGGCCGCTTTTTGAGAAGCTAAATGAGATCAGATCGTGATTTATCCTCCCATTACTCTGTCGGGCCAGGAGTGGGGGCGTTTAGGGTAGACGATTCCACCTTTTAGATACAAGAATAGGTTGGTCTGAACAATTTTTAAAATTTATCAATATCATGTTAAACTTCCGTTTATCCTCGTGTGGAATGGCTAAGACGAGAGAGCTGTAGACGCAACGTTCGGTCTATTCAGAAAAAATGTTGTCGTATTAGTACAATTACCTTGCGGAAATCCGCAGCCTAAATATGGGAGGGATGAAAACTTTGGTCTCGTATTGCACTTGCATGCTATTGTACAAAAGCTCAAGCTCAAGCTAGAGCGCGCGATTAAACTGTAGTTTATGGATCATCCCACCACACACAAAGCGCTCTTTTTTTTATGCGGAAGATGTGTAGCAGTCATTAGACCGGTTGTTGAGTGGGTTGGTCATAATTTGAAAGTTGATTCTCTTTGGCAAGGAGAAGAAACTGGTAGTGGAGCTCAGATCTGCGGCCTCCATAATAATATGCAAACTTTGGGATCAATTGTCTTAATTTACCTTCTCATTAATTATCATGAAAATATGGATCATATCTATACAGTCTTATATTTACTTCCTCGCAATGATAAAAATATGGATCATATGACTATCTCTTGGGTCATACATCCACCCAATGATTAGCTCTTATCTTTCTAAAGTGACTAAGACTCGTTGTTTGGTGAATGATTGTGATTAAAAGAAGATAAGATTCATAATGACTTTTGAAGGATGAGTTTCAGTTAGATTTGAATCATGCATCCGCCACAATCTTTAGAAAATCACATAAAGCCAAACTACAAGTTGTACATGCTGTTAGAATATAGGAAGAGTGTATTCCAAAAGCAATACACATGCACTATCATCAGGATTAGAGAAAGAGTGGTCAAAGTTTAATGTTATACTAGTATACAAGAGAAAACCCATGTGATATTTTCAGATAGGACATCAAATCCTCTATGTGCCATTTTCTGTGCACCACAAATAACTCTGTCTCATTATTAAAATTGTGGTTAAAAGTGAAAGGTACGGAGTTGGAATTTCTTAATCGGCATAGAAGAAGTGGTTCGAAATGGCAAATTTTACCTACATATCGACAATACCATTCCCTAGTATCCTGAATACGAGAGAACCAACTCTAAAAATTAGCTTTAAGGGTGGGAGAGTTTATAAGCCTATAAACTCCACATCAGTTTCTTTTATTACCGATGTAGGACAATTAGATCATAACATTCGTCTCCCTATAAGGACCAATGACTTCATTGGTCACGGCCATGTTGGTCACGGCCACGTTGATCACGGCTGGCACTTTCAGGCCACCACTCCGTGGGCCACCACTCCAAGACGGCTCTGATACCAATTGTTACAGGTCTTATGAGAGAACCAACCCTAAAAACTAGCTTGAAGGGTGAGAGAGCTCATAAGTCTATAAATTTCACATCAGTTTCTTTTATTACCGACGTGGGACAATTAGATCAAGACAGATTTATGCTACAAAAGGAGCAGAAAGAATATGGATAAAAAAATATACTATAGGGTGTAGTAAATATTACAAAGACGCGAAGGCCCAAGGCACCCAATTTCTTCCAACGACTTATGAATGGTCCTTTGCTTCAATCTACTTATTCCGCCCCCTCTGGCTCTGATGCCTTCTCTACTCAATGCTTCTTCACTCTCCTCTTCGCTTCGAACGCGCCCTCCCTCTCTCCTTTTCATTCCAATCGCACCATACTGCATGCACCCGCCATTGCACGTACCTACTATCTCGCACCACACCCACCATCGCCCCATTGCACACCGTCACTGTCACAATCGTGAATGTTGAAAAGAAAGAAAAGTTCAAGACGGGGTGAAGAGTATAAATATGGAGTGAAAATTGATAGACGGGTGGACGGAGATGTGTTATTATTTTGTGGGATAATTGTAAAAAAAAAACACTAAAATTTTGTTTAATTTATAATATTCATTTAAATCTTAAAAATTTACAATAAAATTTTTCTATTTTTGCAAAAGTGTCCCTTAAATTTTCTATTAATGACATGCCATATTAAATTAATATTGTCATTATGTATAAAATAAAATTTGTTATTTAATAAAATAAAAATATATTAATATGATGCGGCATACTCTATAATGACTATACAGTACACCCTAGATTTTCTCCTCTTTTTAACGCCCTTAAAGTTAAACCAAAACCGTTAGGACTTCTATATTGAAACAAAACTAGCAGCGGCAGTTTATGCTATGCTCTCTCCGTCTCATACAATACAACTATACAAGACTCCTTAACACGTACAAGTTTCAGTAATTAATTCCCTGCTCACCTCCTACACTGTTCCTACGCCTACTCTGCTCTTTATAAATACCTATATATTTCTTCCTTTCTCATTATCCTGTTTCTCTCCCAACTGCCTCTCTCTCTTCCTGCTTTCTCGCCATCAGGTCTCTGCATTATGTGCATCTCCGAAACAGCATCCAATCTCCTCTGCTGCACCAATTTGACTCCACTCTTCTATCAAGACCACCACAATTTGTGCCCGCTCATGTATCATGATTTAACATGGGTTGATGCTGATAGTGGCGGTGGCGCTGGCGCTGGCCCTGGCCCAGTTGATGGCGACTCTTACGATTATATCTCTGCTATTGCAAACGACAAGATCGCAGGAAATCTGCAAACTCAAAATCAGGACGATCAACAGGTTTTACATCTTCCGTGTGCTTACACGTATAATTGTCCATGTATGATATTCCACCTTTTTTTGTCGCAATACGCAATACATATATTTTAACTTTAACGTAAATACTTATGATGATTCAGACTAACTTGGCAAATAAAATTTTGAGCTTGCCACCACTCGGTTTGAAACTCAACCTTACACCCTCTTTATATGAATTTATGGAGAAGAACTTGCATGAGAATGAATTTCACACCGATCGTATGTTGTTGAGCCATGACGATTCTGGGAAACTGAAGGCTTCTAATTTTAGTGCGTTACTTCTCAGAATTGGATCATGGGAGGTACAGTCACAAGCTTGTCATTTGTAATACAATGGTTTCATTTGTAATGACTTCTTTTAATTGTTTTCCTTTTGTAGAGAGTGTCACGAAACCAAGGTGACATAGTGGCTAAGTGTTATTATTCTAAAAGGAAGTTGGTGTGGGAGATTCTGGTTGGGAGGCTAAAGAGAAAGATTGAAGTTCAATGGAGTAATATAATAGCCATTCAAGCTAAAATTGAGGAGAATGAGTCAGCTACTCTGCAAATTGAGGTTTCTTCTGTTTCTCCTTTTTCCTTGCGTCTTTGCGAGCGTATAGTTCTTGCTTTGAATTTAGTTACATGTTCCATCCATTAATTTGTTGCATTGAGTTGATGCAGTTAAATGAGCGACCTAACTTTTTCATGGAGGTTGATCCACAGCCAAGAAAGCATACCATCTGGAGTTCAACGTCAGACTTTACTGGTGGGGAAGCTTGTCATTGCAGGTTTGGATGTCATATGCTACCGTTTATTCAGATGGAAATTACTAAAGAAGCTTAATCTGATCTAATGTTCCATTCTCAGGAGGCACTGTCTGGTGTTTTCACCAGGAACTCTTGAAAAACACTATGAGAAGCTTCTGCAATGTGATGATCGGTTACTGGAGCTCAGCAAGAAACCTTTCCCAAATATGTCACGGTCGCCAAACTTTCCAAATGAAAGAGGACTGACAGATTCAACATTCAACAATAATGCACGTATGCTGAATGTGATAAACTTGAACCGAGGAATGCAGTTAACTTGCCCAACTATTAATGCACCTTTGGGACTAGGTGGACCAAATCAGTCTTGTCATTCTCTGTTTCTGCAGTCTTTTAATCAAATGACTTCACCGACATCAGGTACTCACGTTGCTTCTCAAGCCATATTTCCATTTTAAGATTCCAGATTATATTAAAAGCATACCATCTATATAACATAGTTATTGATTTTGCGCCCTCAGATAACCACATTAGCAACAATCTATATGACAATTCCAGAGCATGGAACCAAACCATAAACTATTACGGAGATGCTTTAGCAAGTTGTCAAGCTGGAGAACCGGTAGCTGATGTTTCATCCACACAACTAAGCTCAAGTCACTCTTATCAAAGCCTTGTTCTTACAAATCCAGACTTCGCTTGGGAAATACACTCTCAACTTGATCCTGTTTCTTGTCAAAGTTACAGCCTATCAACTTGCAGTCAGGGAGTTGCCAACGATGAAGTTTTGAATCATCACCAAAATCAGTTGTTAATTGGTCCGCATTGTGACGGAAGTTATCACCTGCCACAATCAGACCCGTGGGGTGGAACGTTTCAACTCTCTGAGGAAGATTCGAAGATCTCAATGAACCCCGTCCATTATCAGGATACAAATGGCTATGTACACGTAAATGGAGTGGGAGGACAGTTTTATCAGCAGCAAGTTGCAGCCGCAGCACCTGAAGTTGGGTTGAAAAATACAGTGACCCATATGGCCCACAACTTAACCCATGCATCTTGTGATCAATTCTATCAACAGCATGCATCACCAATGAATGTTATTCAAATACCTTCAGCAAAGTCAAGGCCATAAATTAGTGTCGAGAATCCCACATTCAAGACAATAGCAGGAGGGTGATGCTTCGGAGCGTATAGACGACTGACACGACAATCTGAATAAAATTTGTACGTCTTTCATTGCTCCGTTTCCGTATTGTAAAAAGAAGCATTAATCTTCACATAAGAGATGCCAAAACAGTAAAACTTTATGAAGTTGACCAGAAAGCGTTGATGAAAAGTTACCTTTAACTTTATTACACTTCTATTTTACGATGATCTCAAACCTTGTTGAATTTGACCAAACAACGGTAACGATTTCGTATGCTCTTTCTAACTTTCCCATTATCTGTGGTTGCAAAAACCAATTCATATCTTACAGATACGATGAACCGCATATATTTAACTGTCAAAATGCCATTCCAAGCACCAGATAACTTGAAATGAGGATCACAAACTTGTGGAATCCCTATAATAGGCTACTTAGCAATACTCTAGTTAACCTAGGCAAGAATGGCAAAAAGAGGGAAGGAAAAAGCTTCATGATGACCACCGGTCGGAACCAACTTTGAGAAAACCATCTAAAATTAAATCAAAAGAACTAGTCCTCCGTAGAGACAAACCCAAAGTGGAAGGAGCATAACTTAACTATAAAGTGTTTTGAAAACTCGGGTTAATTTTCACCGATAATAATAATTTTACTTTGAGCAATATTGCTCAGGTGAATAGAGTGTGAACGATTGTATTGAAAAATTATACCAAGTAAATTTTTAGGAAAAATTGGAAGGGTCACAAACGGTCCCATTTAAAACTCAATCTCTTAGACAGAATTTCTTAGACATGTAATTTAATAGTACAATAATTTACTATAACTATATCCAACAATCTCCCTAAACTTTTTTGAGTCAAACACAATCTCCCTAACTTCCCATCTCTATTTGTCTGCATGTCGAGAATTTTCTTGGCTTTACCCCGATCCTTCATTTCAAACTCCTAATTCAACTAAATCTTCAATCTCTCAATTTGTCTTTGATTTTTTGAAGCTATCAACATATCATCAACATATAGAAGAAGATAGATGTAGGATCCATCTTGTGCTTGCGAAAATACACACAGTGATGGTATTTACTTCTTGTGTACTTTTTTCTCATCATAAATTTGTCAAATTGTTTGTACCACTGTCTCAGAGATTGTTTCAATTTGTACAACGATATTTCAAGCTTGCATACCATATTCTCTTTTCCAACAACTTAAAAACCTTCGGGTTGAGTCATATAGATTTCCTCCTCTAAGTCTCCATATAAAAACACTGTTTTTACATCCAATTGAACTAGTTCCATATCAAATTGTGCTATCAAAGACAACAAAATTCGAATAGAGGAATGTTCTATAACTGGAGAAAAAACTTCATTATAATTGATTCCCTTCGTCTGAGCATAGCATTTGGCCACAAACCTTGCTTTATAACGAACATTATTCTTGTCAGGAAATTCATCTTTCTTTGCGTATATCCATTTGCATCCAATTGCCTTCTTGCCTTTTGGGAGACTAGCTAGCTTTCACGTTTGATTTTTATGAAGGGAATGTATTTCTTCATTCATGACTATCCTCCACTTATCTTCTTTTGAAACTCAAACTACTTTCTTATAAGTGGTAGGAATATCATCAATTTCAATCAGAGATGCATAAGTCACTATATTTGTATAACGAGCAGTACTTGAATGTTCCTTTTTGGCTTTCTCAATACAATTGATAATTGTTACTGTGGAGGTTCTTAGGTTGGAACCTCTTCTTCATCTGGCACCTCTTCTAACACAGGAGTTTCTTCATCTGCTTCATCATTTACTAGGGTAACAATTATTCCTTCAAACTCTACCTGTTTTGGAGTACCATTTGTCTACTTAACATTTTCAGTTGTCACCTTCCTTAATATGGTAGATTCATCAAAGGTAACATCCTTGCTGAAAATTATTTTCTTTAACTCTGGGCACCAAAGAGGATATTCATTCACACCACAGGTGATCCTCATAAAAATTGCTTTCTTTGCATGTAGATCCAACTTTAACTCCTTGATATGATAGTATGCAGTAGAATCAAACATATGTAAGAAATCATAATCTGTAGTAGATTTTCCAAACAATTTTTACAAAGGTGTTTTACCACTAATAGCAGTTAATGGAAGGCCATTGATGAGATGACATACATATGTAACAACCTTAGTCCAAAATTCTTTGCCCTACCTAGCATTAGACAACATATACCGAACTTTCTCCAACAATGTCTGATTCATACGTTTTGCCATCCCATTTTGTTGTGGTGTATCCCTGACTGTTAAGTGTTTGATAATACTTTCATCTTCATAGACTTTTAAAAATGGATCACTCATGTACTCCCCACCATTATCTACATAGAGATGTTTGATCATTCTGCCTATTTGAGTTTCCATCATCTTCTTCCATTTGAGGAAAACTCCCAACACTTTATCCTTAGTCTTCATAGTATACACCCATACTTTTAGAGAAAAAACATAAACAAATGTCATATAATAGTTTTTTCCTAAAAAAGAAGTTGTTCTAAAAGGTTCTCACACATCAAAGTGAACATAATCCAAAATACCCTTCATATCATGGATTGCAGTGTTGAATTTCACTCTTGTCTGTTTCCCTTTGACACAATGCTCACAGAAGTCTAATAATTTGCAAACAACCATCCTTGATTTATTAATATCTTCAAGGATTTTTCATCTGCATGTCCTAAACGTATATGCCACAACCTGGCTTCTTCTAGCTCTTGATCATCACTAGAAGTTATTGCTGTTGTTCCAATAACTGCATTACTTTGGCAATAATACATGTTATTATTTTTTCAAATTTCTTTCATAACCACAAGTGCACTAGAGATGATTTTCATTACTCCATATGTTGCATTTACAGTTAATTCTTTGATTCTAGGGCTCCCACATAAATGAGATTCTTCATCAAACTTGGCACGTATCTGACATATGTCAGAGTCTTAGTTGTTCTATCATGATTCCTCAAGCAAATTGAACCAATTTCATTTGCGGTGCAGGGATTGTCATTTGCTATGTAGATAACTCCACCTTTTAGCTCTCTAAAATCAGAGAACCAATCCCAATTGGGACACATATGATGGTCACAGCCTGAATCGAGCAACCATGGACTAGCAAGGCTTATTGAGGATGTAACAATCAATGAAAGATCTAAGTCTACATCTTTACATTCAGCAACATTCAAATTTGCAACAGTATTCCTTATCAGGTTTTTTTTTATCCTTCAACTTTGGATAATCCTTTTTCCAATGCCTTTTTCCAAACAAAAGACACATTCATCTTTGCTTAATTTGAGCCTCAACTTTGATCTCCCTTTCTTTCCTTTAGTCTGGCTCTGCGAATGGCCTCTAACTACCAAAGCTTCTGCTGCTTCACTTGTACGTTCTTCCTTTGTCTTCCTTCTCAGTTCATGACTGTACAAAGTAGTTGTAACTTCACTAAGAGACACATCAACCTTCCCATGAAGTAGAGTAATTTCAAGAAACTCAAACTCCTCAGGAAGGGATCCTAACAACATCAAAGCCAGATTTTCATCTCCAAATGTCATATCCAAATTCATTAAATTAGTAACTAACTGATTAAAACTGGTGATGTGATCATTTATAGTGGTACCGGAACATAAGAGAAACAAAACAATCTCTTCTTCATATGGAGCTTATTGTAACTGTTTTTCTTTAAGAATTTTTCCTCCAACGCGTTTCACAATTTAGATGTAGAAGTTTCTTTCGAGAAATCATATTTTTGCTCCCTAGAAAGACACGATCAAATTATAACATATGCCAAACGGTTTATAGTCTTCCAATCTTTCTCCTCAACATCATTTGGTTTATTTACTTCAATAGCAATGTCAAGACCTTGCTGAAAAAGAGCGTCTTGAACCTCGCTTTGCGACATCCTAAAATGACCCGTGACATAAAAAATCTCTATTGCAAATCTTGTAATTATCACAGCAGTTCTTACTAGAATAGAAGAGGTAAAAGCTATTGGTGTAGTTGTATCTTTAATTTCTGTCATCTCTGCTACAATTTCTATTTAATAGTTGTCAATGTAGAATGTCAATAGTTCAAGGAAAAATCTTTTCTAATGTGGAAGATCAGACCACAATGCAACCACATAGCATATTCAGAAAAAACCATGACTTCGATACCAATTATTGGGACAACTTGGGTTAATTTTCACCAATAATAACAAATTCACCTTGAGCACTATTGCCTAAATAAATAGAGTGTGAACAATTGTACTGAAAAATCATACCAGGTAAATTCCCAAGAAAGACTAGAGGGGTCACAAACGGTTTCACTTAAAACCCAACATCCTAGATAGAATTTTCCTAGACATATAATTTAATAACACAATAATTCACTACAACTATACTCGATAATAGCTATTAAATAAACAAATAAAGAACATCAGAATTTAACGAGGTTCATCCAATTATGTCTACCTCCTCGGACTCTATTAATGTAACATCCCGTTCCCGTAAAAAGGGTAGAACCCTAAACATTTGGTATATGTGTGCTTAATCGGAGAAATTGGGGCGACACATCTCCTGCTCATGCATCACATAAGGGGACACACACATGCGGCTAGTAAATCTGTGCATATAGCAATAACGTTGCGTTTGGTTAGCGTCTTCAGCAGAACGGGACGGGACGGGACGGGACGGGACAGGACAAGACGGGATAGGACAAGAATTGAAGACAGTGAGATGTTTGGTTGCGGTGGACAGAATAGAGATTTGTGTCTTCGTCCTGAGTACAGAAATGTGTTTGGTTGGCAGGGACAGAACAGAAAAAAGAGTGAATGATTGAAATGCCCTTGTAGTATAATAAGAATAATAGATGTAATTCATTGATTATTTTATAATTGTTGTAAAACTTTGCTTACAAATTTGATTATTATTATTTTCATTATTATTATTATTATTATTACCTAATAGTATTGTTATTAATATTATTACTATCAGATGAATTAATATAATATTATTACCTAATAGTATTGTTATTAATATTATTACTATAAGATGAATTAATATTATTAATATAATAATAATAATAATAATTAATTTGATTATAATTATGACTATATTGTTATTATTGAATTGAATATAATAATAATAATTATTATTATTATTAATATTGTTAATATTGTTATTGTTATTATTATTATTTATATTAATATTATTATTATGGTTATTATTATTATTATTATTATTATTATTATTATTATTATTATTATTATCTATTATTATTATTTGTATTAATATTAATTTTTTATTATTATTAATATTAGTAATATTATTATTATTATTGGTATTATAATAATAATAATAATAATTATTATTATTATTACCTATTATTATTATTATTATTATTATTATTATTAGTATTAGTATTATTATTATTATTACTACTACTACCTTTTATGTACTAAAATTATTATTATTATTATTATTATTATTATTATTATTGTAATTATTATTATTACCTATTTTAAATAATTGAATTAAAATAATAATAATAATAAATTTTATTATTAGTATTATTATTATAACCTATAAATATTATAATTATAATTATTAATTTAGTTATTATTATTGTTATTCCCTTTTATTACCGAATATTCATATTATACATAATATTAATATTATGTTATTAATATTATTATACTTGGTATTAATATTACCTATTATTATAATTATTATTATAATTAATATTATTATTATCATAATTATTATTATTATTATGATAACCTATTATTACTATTACTTTATTATTATTATTATTATTATTATTATTATTATTATTTGTTTGTTTATTTATATTATTATTATTATTACCTAATATGACTAGTATATGTTGATGGTCTTATTTAT
>JAOTBA010000006.1:17795176-17817984 GCA_025629845.1 Erythroxylum squamatum | reverse complement strand
CCGTTCGGTCCGACCAAAAAAAGGTTGAACCGGCCGGTTTTTATGTAGAGAGGTTATTAGGTAAAACCGAACCGGATTACTGAACGGTTCAAACTTTTTCCGGTCGGACCGGATGGACCGATCCGATTTTTAAAACATTGGTTTATATAGAAAAAAGGAGTAATGAATAAACTAGACAAACATGTAACTTCGAGGAAGATGAGAATATTCATGTTAAGGGAGAAAGAATCATGCTGGAATCTACGACAATTACAGGTCATAATATACGTATTGTGACCTTTCTATCTTTCACTGTAATCTCCGTCAATTTCTCGCTCAAAGCTCTCGAACCTAAATTGGTTCGGATCCGATCTGGCTCGTTTCGTTGTCGTCTCTAACAAACTAGGCATTACTCGTCAGTCTGATCAGGTATTTGCAGGTTACTCTTCAACTTTAGATGAACGTAAGAGCGTGATGTTAGGAGTCCGGAATTCTAGAGGGGGATTTATAAGGGGAAAAAAAACAACCCATCGATGAAAAGTTTATAAGTATTGAAATTAGGCTTAGTATTGGGTCAGATCAACTCTTATTTGTTAAGTTATGTAATTTGATCCAGATAAAAGTAATAAAGTGATCCAATAAATGATCTAAATCAATAAGTCAAAGTCTAGAAAAAAATGAATTCCGATTAGTAAAGATCAGACTCATATCGGACTTGTGACGGAAAAGTACAATATGGAAACTATATATAAAGTTTAAGGTTTCCTGCAGTTCCTAAGCATACGGATTCTCTGACCCTTTAAGAGCGCTTACGTTTTGAGAAAATCGTAGAAAGATGTTAACCACGCGTTAGTGATCGATTCCCGTGAAGGTTCTAGAAGATTAGAGCTCGTTTTGGCCACAGAAATTACTTCGATAGTTGAAATGAAACTGAGATCAGATATTATGCATTTCCTTTGTTTATTTCTTTTTTATGAACGATCTGGGACACATAATTGTTAGTTTATGCTTTGCAGTCAATTAATTGGATGCAAATTAATGTATGACATTATATATTAATTAATGAACAGACGTTATTTATCTTTATGTATTGATTTCATTAATATTTTATGTTTTAATACTAAAGATAAAAACTTTGAAATAATTAGTGTATAATTAAAATTATGATGAGATCATAATTATGAGATTCAATTTACACTTACGTATTATTTCTAAATGTTCCTAGTTGTAATTTCATCAAGACTGAATATTGTTAAAACGGTAAAACTAGCACACATTATGTTTATTTCTTATGAAGAAAGTAATTAATCTCATAAATTAAAGTATAAAGATACTTAAACTAATGTGTGGGTGATTATTAGAGTATCATTAAACTGACTCAATTATGAGAATTCGGAATGGAATATTACTTATGTGTCTGTGGATTATCTCATAATGATGGCTGTATAATTGATCATCAGACTTGAGATTACCAAGACATTTAGTATAGGAATTACTGTGCTTCGATGCTACTTATAAATCGTTCTAGGATAATTTAGTCGATAGTAATTAGATACAGTATGAACCATATGTAGATAGTTGAGTAAGTCAATATAGGATTCGTCACTCTAAAGAAATTAGAGAGAATATTATACTGTTCTTAATTGGTAATGATTTATGGAATATTTGACAAGGAGTTTTCAAATTTCAATTATTAATTAGCAAGAACGAATATGATTGGATGATAAGAGTAGACACTGTATCCATACTCTGTCCAATTAATGATTAGAGTATACATTATAGCTATACATGGACAAGTTAAGTCAATCACTTTGACATTCCTAATATTTGGGTAACCATGACATGTTGTTAGACGTCAATCATGATTTATGATTATAAATTATTTAATTTAAGAATTAAAGATAAATTAAAAGAAGTCTTAGTTTATCTAATTCTAATTCTAATTGTAAATTATAATTATAATTTATATTAATTGCCAATTTATTAGGAACCTAATGGATAACACATCAAAGAACAATCTGTGAAAGAAAAACTAATTTCATTAAGTTGGACTTAATTATAAAGTTTGAGAAACTTTGGGAATCAAATATAAGATATTTGATTTTATTAAAATTAAATTAATTATAATTATAATTTTATTTTAATTATAATTAAAGAGATTTAATTTTAATAAAAGACTGTCATGATTTTTCTATTTAAAAGGAAGAGCTTTTTAGAAGCTATGTCTTCTTCCTCTCAAAGCAGTTTGGGAATTGCTCTGTGGATACCATCAGAGGCTGGACAATTAGACGGCTCATGATTGATCAATCAGAAAAGTTTCAAAGTTTTTCAACAGAAAGCTAATAAGGTACGATTTCTAAATCGATTTGTGTTTTATTCAAGTTTAATCGATTATTGAGATCTGCTCGGAATCCGTAACAAATTTTGTTTTCCACTGCACCTACGATTCGATCACGGTTGGATTCTAACAACAACCAATCAGCATGTTATTATATTAGTATTTGTTTGGATTGACATGCAGACTCGCAATATGGATTTCATGTTCTCTAAAGTTCCGCCAAGTAGTTCAAATTCCCCAACAATTTCGCAAATCTTCGATTACCCGTGTATATAATTTGTTTATCACACCTTATTTTTAATTACAGACCTTGAAGTAGATGATTTTCAAAGTTCCAAATTCAATAATTAAACTTTATTTTTTGATCTTATATCATTTTAAAGTTAGCAAATCTTTCTCCAGGAATTCTTAGAAATAAATTTTTTGTTTTATTATAATTTATAAATTTTTCAAAGCCACAAATGTTTACCTTTAATTATATTAATCCCATAAAAAGAATTTTTAAAATTCATTATCCCGAATGCTATAGTTGAAAATTTGCCTATACCTTTTTTAAGATAAAAATACAGTACTCTAGGTACATATAAATCTAATATTGTATTCCAAAATGTCGATGCAGAAGCGAGGGAGGAAAAATCTAAAAATCTTGTAAATGCCTTAACTAGGAATACAAGTAAAGCTAGCATTAAACATACTAAAGATGGCCAGGAGTCCTGAAGAAATTCTTAAGTTGAATTATCAATTTACTCCAGCATCTAGTAGGAGAGCAGGTAGGAAAGCTAGAAATATGAATCAAACCACGAGCATCATTACAATGGTAGAATTTTAATTGTTAATAACACATAGAAATTGCAGGATTTAGTGAGCAGAACTTCATATCAGTTTACTCATCTCAGGTGCAAACTCTATGAGACAAGGAATGAGATGGAAATCACAATCATCTATATAGCTAACTTCAAATTTCAAAGAGCCAAGTTATGGGAGGAACTACTCTCTATTCATTCTTCTATAAATTTTCCTTGGCTTGTTACAAGAGACACGAACTGCATACTACATCTTGTTGAAGCAAAGGAAGGAAGAATCAACACTTCAAATCTTGGCAAAGAATTGGATGGTTCTATTACCAAATTACAAATGAATGACCTCAGATTTTCTGGTTGTTTCATCACCTAGAATAATAAGCAGCATGGAAGCTATCTTATCAGGAAGAAATTGGATAGAATATTGGCTAACAAACTATGGATGAGTCGATTTCCTAATACATATGCTCACTTTGGTGCCCCTCTGTATTCCAATCACTCTATTATGGAGGTACTTAATCTCAATTCGCCAACTTCTTACAATTCTCCTTTCAAATTTTTTAACATTCTGACAAGTAGGGATGGTTCTATGGGGTTAGTACAAGTGGTTTGGAATGTCAGAATTGCAACATTTAAAGCCTTTCAACTGATAAGGAAGCTCCATTTACTTAGAAACAAACTAAAAATTTTCTACAAAGCAAACCAGTTCACCATCTTTACTAAGCTACAAGAAGCTAACAGAGAGTTGAGAAGTGCTCAAGAGCCTTGTTACACTCCTCCGAACAACCCTACTTAAAGAAATACTGAGCCTATTAAGCTAGAAATGTACAAAAATGGTCTTCGAGAGCATGATTCACTTCTTATGCAGAAGGCTTGAATTACTTAGTTGAGAGACGGAGACTTCAACGCTAAATTTTATCACAATACTATCCTGGCAAGGAGAAACATAAACAAGATAACTTGTCTGCAGGATTCAAATGGCAAGATGATTTCAAACAACAATTCTTTAAGGAATTTAATAGTCAACTACTTTGAATCATTGCTTGGTGCTCCAAACTCTCCTGGTCTTACCAATGTTCAGGAGTTGGCAGATCTTATTAGTCCTCCCTCTTCCTTATCTCATGGGACACTAATAAAGCTTCAATAGCCATGTAGGAAATTAAAGATGTTTTGTTCAACCTTAATCCATTGAAAGCACTAGACCCTAATGGCTTCAATGCCTACTTTTTTCGAAAAACATAGCTCATTACTGGCAAGATACTTGAGGAAACGGTGTTGGAATTTATGAATTTAAGGAAGATTTTGAGGGAAACCAATACTACTTACATTTGTTTGATCCCTAAACTTCCCAATGCAAGTTGCCTTAAGGATTTTCGTTCAATCCCTTTTTGTAATACCATTTACAAGGTAATTTCAAAGCTTTTCGCCAATAGGCTTAAGGAGAATTTGAATCAGATCATTCATGATGCACAAGGAGCCTTAGTAGATCTATTTCTAACAATATTCTTTTGGTGTAAGAGTTTATGAGAGCTTATAGCTCAAGCAGATCAATTAAAAGTTGCTCTATCAAAATTTAGCTCTCCAAAGCCTTTGGCACACTGCAATGAAGCTTTGTCCTTACTTGTTTGGAATGGTTTGGATTTGCAATCTTCTTTATTAAATGAATACAGACTTGCCTTTCAACCCCTTCTTATAACATCCTCATCAATAGTTCTTATAACATCCTCATCAATAGTGACCAACCAATTCAAAGGTTCTAATAGCATTAGACAAGGGGATCCATTTTCCTTTATCCCTTTGTCATTGTTATGGAAATCTTAAATAGAATCATTTGCTTCAACTTAGCCAGCAAACCTGATTTTAAATTTCATCATAAATGCAAAGAATTCTCTTTCTCATCTTTGTTTTGCAGATGATCTGATCTTGCTTTCTGGAGCTCATCAGGAATCCATTTCTATCCTACATCAATTTATCATGAGCTTCTACAGGATCTCAGGATTAAAAATCATTCATTGCAAGAGTGGGATATATTTCTCATGATGTTACCAATACTAAGAAACTTTAGCAGATTTTTAATCTCAATGTCCAAAAAATGCCTTTCACTTATCTGGGAGTCCCCATTTCAACAAAAAAAATATTGACATATCAGGATTGTTTGAAGATTCTAGAAAAATGCAAGTAAACTATCAATTGTTGGCAAAAAAAAGGTTTGTCTCACGGATGTAGAGTTTATCTAATCATTTTTTTTTGGAACAATCTTCATACACATTGGATTACTCTTCTTCTTCTTCCCAAGAGAATTATTAAAGAGATAGAAAAATGCATCAGAAACTTTCTCTAGTCAGGTAAAATTGACAATACTAAAAGTGCTAAAATCAAATGGGAACAACTTTGTTGGAAGAAGCAAGAAGGGGAGCTTAGCCTCACACCAATTCACACTTTTCAAACTATGCAAGCAGCCAAAAGAATTTGGATATTGTTCAAGAATAAAGAATCTCTTCAAAGTGAATAGATCATGAGTATTACCTGGGAAGAACCAACTTATTGCAAATTTTTTAAATAAAAGAGTTTTCCTAGCCTTTTATTCAACTTATAAGAAATAAGCTCATTGTCTACCAATTCATCGAAATGCAAATAAGGAATGGAGAAAGAGCATATCTCTAGTTTGACAATTGGACTTCACAAAGTCCTCTTAACCTGAAGAAAAATGTCTTACTTTCCTAGTTATCGGCCTAATTCACAAAACCCAGACAACATATCTGGTCTTTAAGCAACAACAGAGACTACTCAAACCCCTCATGCATTAAAGCTCTTAAGCCTTATAATCCCCTCATTTCTTGGTACAATATAGTGTGTAAATAGTCCTTAAAGCCTAAAGCCTCTTTCATTACTTGGCTTGCAACTAGAGATAGATTGAAGATTAAGGACAAGATAAGGGGTTCAAATGACAAGCTATGTGAATTATGTGACTTAATATCGACAATTTATACTTCAAATGCAATTTCACCTTTTCTACTTTGGACAAGTATTTTACTCTGAATTGATATTGTCAAGAATCAAATTGGAATAGAATTTTAGGATAAGCTGATGATAAATTCAACTCAATAGGAAAAAATAGAGTAATCTTAGTTTATGCCTCAATTGTACAATGTATGCCATTTGGTGAGAAAGAAACCAAGGACTGATTAACAAGGTTATAATAGGTAAGTAAGTCCTAAATCCCGATCTTCATCATTGGATAAGGAAAAGACTAGAATCCCATCATATTGAAGGACATTTGAGCTCTTTCTTAAGAAGATGGTGAAATCTCTATCTTCGTAGCTTTTCCCTAAGGTTGTATATATGAGCATTGCACTTCTTTTGCTTGATCAAGCTTTGTAAAGACACAAATTGCCTTTCATGGCTTAACAAATTCTTTTACCTTTCAAAAAAAATAAAAATAAAAATAAAATATTTAGAATTTAGACTTCTTTTATTCATTTACAGCTTTTTGCACAGCAGCAAGATTTATAGATAAACATAAAAATCTTTCTCATTGCCTTAATCAGTTTTTAACTCATCAGCATCTTTAAGCAGACAGTAAAGCAATTTCTTACCATGAAAACATAACATGCATTCTGGCAGGGGAGAAATGGGCAAAACCCTTAATTGGCTGAACATGAGGTGAACATGAAAGCATACAAGTCCTGCAATGGCAACTCCAATTTATAAGCTAGCTTCACACCTAGCAGAACGTAACAAGTTCCAAAGATTGCATTCTAACGACACTGCACAAATAAAACACCCAGCATTCATTTTTTGGATGATCGAAAACCACCAAAACCCATTGTGGCTGCAATGTCAGGATCAATGTCAGCTTCCTCTTCTGCTTCCTTCTCTTTCTGTACCTATGAATGGATCAAAAAAAAAAACATGAAGTATAAAATCTGACTTTAGCACCAAAAAAAAAAAAAACAGAATGAGAGAACGAAAACTAGAAGTGGAAAGCTTTCCAGCTTTTCACCTTAGTGTTTGTATCTCAGCAAAAGAAGATTGTGCGTGGCATTTAATAATACTTCCTTATGCGTAGTAGTTCAATAGCACTAACCTTTGTGCGGCATTTAATACTTCCTTATCCGTAGAAGTTCAATAGCACTAACCTTTTTCTCTTTCTTTCTTTCTCGGCGTTGACGCTTCCTCTCTTCCTCTTCTTGTTGCTGTTTCAACACCCGTTCATCAAGATCTGTGAGACAAGAATTAGGAAAGTACAGTCAACTTATTACTCTAAGTGAAACCAAATGGAAGTATCATCAAGATCATCATAAACAAAGTACTTCCATCATTTATTTTCTTATCTTCTTTGATGTCTTACCTTCAAGTGTAAAGCTGCTTGGATCTTTGCGCTTCTTCAGATTTTCAAAACGTTGTTGGACCTGCACAGATTGAAAATTTAACAAAAACAAACATATGCCTTTCAAAAAAACAAAAAAAACAAAAACAAACATATGCAGCTTATTACTAATACAAGGGTTAATTGGCCTGAGCTAAATATTCTATAGATCGTCTTGAATGTGCATCTTTACAATGTTACCAGCGCCTATAATATGGAATGCTAACAAAACAAGAACTTTTAATAAAATGCACTAGAGACTTGATGATGTAGGACAAGCAAAAGAAATCAAACTAGTAGCTCAAAACTTGTAAAATCTGGCTGTTGGAATTTGAATTTCAAGTTTGAGATTTCAGTTTAGGTTGTTGAAATTTCAGGTTTGGAGTAATTAGAATTTTAGGATTTAGTCGCCAAGTATTTATGCTAGAATTTTGGATCTTGGTTGTTGGAAATTCAGGCTAAAAATGCTGGAATTTTAATGAGATAAACAAGCAATGGAGGATAGGGAACTAGAAATCACTCTTAGAGTCTACGAATCACTCTTAGAAAAAACATAGACAAACTTTACCTCAAATGACAAATATGTCAAGTTCAGAAGTTGAAAATTACATGTTTGGAATATCAACATTAGAAATGGGGTGGCATATTGGAAAAACTATAGAGGAATTACATCCTTTTCAAAGCAAGGACAACAGCTGAAAAAAAAAGAAGGGGAAAATCAATTTTTGATAGCATTTGAATTTTAGAATACGGATTTTAAAAGTTAAATCGAGACTTGTATGGTTAGTATTTACCAAGTTTTGTGTCAGGGTCGACTTTAGACAAACCGAGGAGGATTGGTGCAAAAAAACTTACAATTTATGAAAGAAATATAAGAGAGCAAATCATTTAACCACAGCTTTAATTTGGGAAGATAAAGCATGAGAATTGAAGTAATAGCAAAGAGAACAAGGGATAAAATTTACTTTATACTAAGTTTTCTTGTTAAATTGGAATTAGTAATAAGTTGGATATTATACTAGGTGTTTAAGAATTAAAACTATTAAAAATAAATAATTCTTATTAGTGTAGGATTCAATTATATATTGGATATTTAGTTAGGAATCTCTTTACTGCTATAATAAAGGTTTATATATATACGCACACTCAGCCTTCAATATTAATAACATGAATTTTCTATATAAACTTTAGTTTTAAATTAGGTGTGATGCTCTCTTCTAATGCTCTCTTCTAATAAGAGTGACTCTTAAAACTTTAGGAAGTGATGCCCAATTCTTTATCCTCCATTGCTTGTTGGACTCACTAAAATTCTAGCACTTCTAACCTGAATTTTCAGCAACCAGAGCCCTAAAAATTCTAGCCTAAGTTTTCATCAATCAAATCATAAAATTCCAGTTATTCTAAATCTGAAATTCCAACAACCTAAGCTGAAATCCCAAACCTGAAATTCAAATTCAACAACCAGATTTTATAAGTATAGAGTGTTCTAGTTATTAATTTGATGTCTCTTCTACTACTCGTACATTAGTCAATGAGTGGGAATTAGCTTTATGTTGACCTCCCATTTCTCTTATTCCAACTCTCAACAGCTTTAGAAGTTCAACATTGAATACAAGAAAAGAAAAGCATATCAGTGCTTAGTGTATATACTTGTTCAAGAGATGCTCGTTCAACACGCATAGACATTCCCAACGCTCTTTGATCTGAAGAAGAAATGTACAACTACATGAATGAAAAGCCTAAAAGTTGGATCACACTAAAGTAGGCAGAAAATCTAAATTGCGAACAACTTACGCTTCTTTCCATTGATGTGATCCAGGTAGTTTGCTGAATCCTTTACGACACACTCACAAACGGAACAGTAGTAGCCAGCCTAAAATGATAGGCATCATAATATGTTAGCGAAGCACAAATTGAGTAGCATCCCCAGTAACCAAATATCCTTCCCTTCTAACTAGATATAGTATGAGTAATTGCCACTAATATTGTGTAAGATGGGACTGGTTATCCATTTTGCCCAAGGCAGATCTCACCAAAATAATAGAAACCAACAATTAGACACCAGGCCTAATGATAACCAACGAAACTCTTTACCACTCATTGAACCGCCGACATTTAAGACTCTAGCCAACAAATTGATCAGTAAACAGTAGTTTACTTGAATAGAAGCACAATCTGCTTCCAAGTTAGAAGTTCCATCTCGAAGTGCTAGTAACCTACATCAAACGTCTGGCCAAGTCTAACCACTTAGCAAATAGGGAACAGCAAAAACCTTTAAGAATCAAATATTGGACATCATGTCGTAAAGAACAATGCTTTTCTTCACAAGGAATAACAAACAAAAAAGGATAAGAAAGGAATGAGGAGGTGTTGAGGAATAAATTCTTGAATAGGTGCAGAAAAAATGGATTTACCAAAGGATATCACTTTTGGTCTCTAAGAAACAATCAAGTGTCCATGAAATGAAAAATCAGGAAGAAACAGACTGCAATAATACAAGTACAAACCTGTTGGCTTAGAGGTGCAATTGGAGTAACAACCTGAAAAGAAATGCACAAATGCAATTAGTCACAGTTGACAAGAAAACAAGGAACAAATGGGACTCGTTAGCCTAGCTGTCAGCTTGCTATACAAAACTAATTATATCCGTAAAAAATCAGTCAACGTTCCAAGAAAAAGCAAAATAATGACTGATTTTGTTTTAAAAATCCAGAAATTGTTCTACGCCGTGAATAGAAAACTAAGCCCCATAGAAGCTGCAGTGAGCTCCTTTCCACAGAAGATAAATTCTTATTATCCCCATAAAATCAATAAACTAACCTGAGTTTTGCCTAATCGAGATTCAAGATCAACTTCATAATCCCTATGCTTCAAAGGCTTCCTTTGCACTGGAGGAGCTTTTGCTGGACATAAACGCAATCATCAGATCACAAATACACTACACGAGAGTACTTAGAATTCTAGTTAATTTTAAATAATTAAATTACACAAAAAGCAAGAAAGAATCCAATTGGAAAGGTAAATAATAATTTTTGTTCATTTCATGTAACGCTAGATTATCAAAATCGTAAGGCTCTCTTGTCAAGAAGCCTTTGTAAGAACTTGGCCATTTCTTTTGGAAATTAATTCAATTCTTCAATTTCCAAAAAGAAAAAAAAAAAGAGAGAGAAACTGAAGTAGGGAAAAGTAAAACTCTTACATTTAGATTTAAACTTCGCATCCGCCTCCTAAAGAAATAACTCAAAAATTTTCAGAATGATCAACAGCAGAAAAAGAATATGAAGAAAAGAAAAGAAGTAATTATATAGAACCTGTTTTTCGCGTTCACGAGCGCGTTCCAAATACTCTTCTTTGTCGAATTTCCTTCTAAACGTGTTATCAACGCCAACAACCTGCACTTCATAAAATGGGAAAAAGAATAAGGAGGAGGAGGAGGAGGATTTGGTGAGGTAATCATAATAGCAATATTAAGCACAAGGAGAAAACATAGAGGTAATTACATTGTTTTGAGCCATTGATGAAATTGTGATGAATATATAGAAACTCAAAACTCAAAACTCAAAATTGGGATGTAAACCCTAAACGCTGGCTCGAGAGTAAATTTGGAGAAAAGGGATTTTCAATTCTGATCATATCTCTCAAAGGGTAACAGAAGTGGGGTTTTGCCCCTCACACTATCGTTTCCTTTCGAGTCCCTCAAACGGGTGGGACTAACTGGTAAGAGCATAGACCTGCGTAGACATTGGGTAACGAACTTAATAAACCTATATAGTAAATTACGTAACTATCCATTTTCAATCAATATTTTTGAAGGTTAAGAAAGTTGTAACTCTCTAACCGAAGCTACTCAGAATTTTTAATCTTTTACGGATTGTTTGATTGACTGAAATAATCATTGCATTACTGATGTATTATTATTAACTGGTTATTCTCTCGTTAGTTGAAGAAAATATAGATAATATATATTCTAAGCTGCATCTTTTTTTCTTAAGTTTAAGAATAAAAAATATAAACTCATCAGTCTCCTATCATTTTTTATTTATTCTACGCAGTTTAAGAATAAAATTAAGAATACGTTGGATAAAAATATCCTTAAAAAAATCGACATAATTACTTTGTTATAAAAACAAGAAACTAAAGGATACTTTATCTTTTCTCACTTCTTTTCCTACTTTTTCACTGTTCGACAACTCCAGTTCCTCTTTTTTTCTTTCACATTTGCTACTCTTGCATTCGAATCAAAAGATTTTACAACATCTTATAGCAGTAAACGTACTCTCTCTAGTTTCTAATGATCATTGTTTTTACCTTTCTTCAGATTGTCAAGTTTCTTTCTCTATCTCTCTCTAATATTAGTGTTAGATTATTTGAGTTAGGGTTTCACTTAAACAGTTTAAAGTGATTTATAAGAAGCTAAAATCAAACATGAGTTTGTTTGGGTTTTGCTTTTTATGTTCTATAATTGCCTCTTTTAACTATGGAAATATTATCTTCAAAAATTAAGTGCTTTTAATCAACAACATAAGTATTTTACATTTGGGCATTATTTGTCAAGGTATCGCTTCTTTTTTCTCTTACTCTGCTTTATGTCATCAATTATTTTGAATTATTTCATGATTGTTTTCTTACATCGTATCTATTTTGAACAAATTTATGTAAATACATTAGAAAATTTATTCTTGCAACCATGGCTTGTTTGAGTTTGAGTAGAAATGTTGAAAGAAGAAAAAGGTTTATGGTTGTCTTTGGAGATGTGTAATGTTGTTAGTTGGTTATTGAATTTATTGTCACCAAAGGCATCTTTATATAGTTATAGGCTAAGGGTTATATGTTATTTTCTTAATTTTTATGCAAGGTGATGTTGTGCTATTTTCCTATATGGTTAATTTGCATAATGTAGGAACATACAATGTTGACACTAGATTTAAAGCTAGCTATCTGAATGAATTAGAAAGATTGGTAGAAACAAATAATCAATCCAATGTTATTTTATACTGTAATTTAGACTATATATATTCAATGTACAACACATAGCAAAGTTTATATAGTCTCTTCCCCTATTTAGAAAGTGAAAAATAGATGGAACCTCTAAAACCATATTTCTCACAATGGCACAACAACAAAGCAAATTGAATGACCGAATAAAATGTATGTCAGCCAACTTACATCAACACCCAAGTTTTTAAGGCTGAAGTAAAGAAACTAAAACAGTTAGTTGAAGCTACACACAGATTTGACAACATATTATCATATTATGACTTATTTAAGTAATCTTGGTGGCTATGGTTTCCTTAGCTCTATGTTTTTATATGTTACTGAATCTAAAAAAAGCCTTATAAACCAAATATAGTATAACATTTCTTACATCCAATTTCTTCATTTCACTATAGAAATAGAACAAATAATCTTTTGGTTTTATTCTCTTAAGAATTTTTTTTAGTTTTAACCCACAACAATTACGAATATTTTGGTATTTTGTTAGTAATTCTTTTTTATTCCAAATTTAAATTTTCAAACCAAACATTGGCATTATATCATCATTAGAAATTCTTATGAATAAACCAAACTAAATAATACATATTCTATATATTTCTCATCTATTTTATTCCTAAAGAATCACCATTCTATTCTTTACATATTCCTAAAGAATCACCATTCTATTCTTTATCTATTTATGTAGGTGAACCAAATACCCTGTTAAATTAAAAGACTCTTAAACCGATTAATTTAATAATTTTACTTTCTGAGTCACTCCTTAAGGACAAAAACAATCATTTTTGTTAATACGTGAATCATATGTTTAATTTAGAGTATGTAAGTGATAGTTAAATGATAAAATATAATTCAATTTACTTAAATCAATATGTATGTACCTAATTTGTTACTATGGAAAAACCCTATATTAAACCAATTAGAGTCATGGGCTTTATCTAGGTGAAAAAATGGTTTCCTTGATTTCTTAATTTGTTACTTCCTTAATCATCTCAATAGAAATATGATTAGGAAAAGAGCCAACAAGTACATTTCTAAGTTTATCAGATAGAAGTGATGCATTATTTTGGTCCCTAACAAATTTTAAAGTACTCATAAGCAAACTCCTTACGGCTTTCCTTCTCATATATCTCCTTCCCTTTATAATTACATAATCTAACTATCTTGTTTCTGGTTCTTCTGGCTTATATAACATTATATAAGTAATTTGAGTTCTTGTCACCCTTTTCAACCACAAGATTCTAGATTTTTTCATCAACTATGAATTATAATTTTCGAGTGTAGAAACATGCCTCCTCATCTCTGTAGTATTATGTTTTTTAAGTGATGAATTAGTAGGACTTAAGACAAGTTTCTCTTGGTAATTATTAAATGAATTAAGTGCCTTTTTGTTCTCTAAGACCATTAGATCAGTGTTATTCTTTTAAATGTTAATAATTCTGACTTGATGGCTTTTAACTTTTGAATACATTTGTAAGCTTATGAGCCTCTCTCTTCAAAACTTAGGCCCTTGATAATTGCCTACCTGAAAATTATATACTTCAATAACGAGTTAAAGAATTTATATAGAGATTTTATGTTTTCCATGTGCATCCTTAGTTTGAATTACAATTGGTGTATGGCCCAAGGTAAAGTAATTAACAAAGTTAGCAAAGATAAGAGCTTGATATTCAAGCATAATTCACCATGCATCTATCAAGTTTTTTCTATAAGAACTAGTTCTTGTATTGTTTATTATTCTAGGTAAAGTTGTCATATGTGTAGCATAAGTCAACTAGCTTATTTTTGGTTTCTACTAGACCAACAAAATGAGGTTTCTTTAGGCATAAGAAATCGTTGAGTGTTATTTATTTATTTAGGCTATTCAAGCTCAATTATAATATCTTATTAGTTATTAAGTCATATTTTAATATCATCTGGAGTTTTGTTATTTAAAAAAGTCTACCCCAATATGGAGGCAAGTCTACTGCAAAGTTTTATCATTATTCTTAATGTAGTTTGTATATCAATTTAGCCATAATTAATTATGAAGGTTGTAGTTTTGGAGTTTGATGAATGCAACCTTATTGTCATTTTTATAGACAAAATTGTAAAAGGTGTTTATTAACCACTTGTAAGTAATGATCACCATTAGACAAGGAAAGCATGCTACTTGTCCTATTGATTAGTTAAAAATTTATATTAATTATGATTTCTAAATAATTCAGGGTTAAATCAAGCTATTAAAACAAAAGCATCACAATTTAATGCAAGATAACTTTAATCACAATTAATCACAATTAATATCACCTTTAGTGGGATAAGAACTTTAAGAATAAGTTTTGATATCAAAGACAATTTAATTATTTTAGAAATTAAAATGAATTAATAAAAGCCACTAATAGGCGAGTACAAAGTACAAAAGGCATAGTTAACTACATTACAAGGGAAGCATTAATATTGTTTGTAGTATGCATAAGACAAAATTCTAAATAGAAATTTAGAAAAGCCTAAACTAGAGAGGAAACAAGTTTGTTTCTTTAAAGTTGTAATGCATTTATATTATAAGGCAACACGAGTGTGTTAATGATAAAACTCGTTTATGTCAAAGGGAGACACATACATATCAATAGAGCACATATAAGTGTTTTTTTAAGAAGGAAACATAGTTGTGTCATGGGGGAGACATAGTCGTGTCACTGGAGAAAACATAGGCATGCCAAGAGAGAGATACAACCATGTCTAAAAGGAAATAAATCATGCCAAAACCAGTCATATAGGGTGGCCCTAACCATTCCACAATTTGAGCAATATGAATTCCTTAAGGAGTCAAATATTCCATATCATGATCATTATGTCACTATTGTCAAGATTTCAGTTGCAATATACAATTATTCTATGATAAAAAATCAACTACTACTACGACAAGAACATCTCAGTAGAAATCCCACTGAATGCGAGGTCTAAGGAGGTAAAAAAGTGCGCAATCTTACCCCTAACTAGTAGAGGTTATTTTCAATAAACACAAGATTAAGTTCTTCCCTTATTGAAAATATGGTGACTTGACTTATGTTTTAGAAGACTAATTTGTTCCTTTGAAACTCTTACCATTATTTTCTTTACATATTGCATACACTATACACCCAAAAGTAGTTTTCAAAATTATGCAATCTCCCTTGCACATATGATGAGGTTATCTTGCCTATGGAATAATGTCCTGCCGTTCAAGCTTTTGATAATGGTGGTTACAACATCTATTGAATTTTCACTCAAAGGACTAGATCATAATAACATTTGAAGATTAAGTGGCTAATGGTCTTAGGATCTTGATTACATAACTTATAGATGGGGTAAGTCAATGGAGCCCTTCAACCTGTCAATAGTGGTTAATGTGTTCTTGATAGCTAGCCATAGTATAAAGGAGATCTTAAGAAGGCTATGTTTGATCCATTCCAACCAAAACAAAGTAACATTTGGTGAAGGTGATAAGAATATCATCTGACAAGTTTTCTTTGTGGAAACTCCTAAAGAATGTCTCATCCACATAACAGAATCTTCCAGGTTCTTTTTTGATTATATTCAGGTATCTTATCTAATATAAGAGAGAAACTTATGATGTTGCAGTACCATTCATTCCATAAAATCACTTCCTTAACCATAGCATTATTCGTTAACATATGCTTTAGACTATTTAGTTCAAGGATTTTTTTTAGAATCCCAACTCTTTTCAATTTTCATATCGTAGCCATGTGTTATTCACATTCCCAATTTGTATAAGTAGTCCCTTTAACTTTAATAGTTGAGTCATAGTCTAAAAAGAGTCAGACGTAGTTTTAATTTTCTAGAAGCTCCTGCCTTCTAAGTAATGTGCATGAATCTATTGCACCTGTAATGATTCTTTATCAGTGTGGAGTCTCTAGGTCCTTCAACCTCTCAATACTAGGTAACTCTAAATCCATCTTAGTCTCCATACATTCTCTTACATATCCAATTCTCTCCATCAATGACGTAACTTCATCCATGCAGATGAATTTACCTATAAAACCAGTTAAATAACTTAACCTGATTGTTGAGGAATATTTTAGAGGTGTATTTTGCATATTGATCCAAAATGAAATATGCTTCATCTTTAGTTTTTCCATATGCAGAGCATATCTCTATTTTTTTAAGAAGATAGGTTTATTGTTTATATACTGAGGACCAAGTTAAAGAATTCTTCAGATATAAGCTTTCGAGTTAGACTTTAAGATGAATAGTCCTTTTTCTGTGATTAATAATTCCTATAATCTCATTTTCTTCCACTCATTTTGAGTCCAAGCATTTATGACAAGATATATGAAACAAAGCAACAAACAAGTTGACCACTTAAAAGCACTAGATTTTAGACTTCTACAAGAGGAGAAACTGTGATGATACAATAAGCCTTTAAAGAAGGGATAATTTGAGCTTATCAATTTGTAATAGGTCATCAACAACTTGGCACCAAGTGGATTTTGCAATCAAAACATCAAGTTAATTGTAGCCAATAAAGAGACCTTTGTTCTCTAAAAGAGGAGTTGAAACATTGAGGAGGGTTTAGGGTATAAGTGAGTGAAGCTTAATAGGAGTAACTGGGTGAGAGGTAGTAATAGAAGTAGAGGGAGAATGATTAGATATCTTAACAATGGTTGGTTGAAATTTTGAAATCCTTTTATAGTAAAGAGTTCATTTGAAAAATTATTTTATTCGATCTGCTTATAGAGTAAAGTTCAGGGGCAAAGGTAAACATGAGGAATGAGATCTCTAAAGCTACTCGCTCTATGAAATTTGCAAGTAGTGGATATGCCGCACACCTACCTTTCTAACTAATTCCAATATGAATGGTGTTAGTCCCTCTTCAATTGGAGAAAAAGCGGATTTAGGCTCGAAAAGTTGAAAAAAAAATCTAAATTTATCATCGTCATCCGACAAAGAGAGAACTCTCGCTCCCAAACCATCAACCTCATCCACGTGGATTAAGAAATGGCTTTCTCTGAAAGTTTCTTTGTCGGCCCCAAATGACCAAGACCAGCTGTAAAAAGGGGAAGGTGCTCACTTTCAGCCACCTCTCTTCTGATTCCCAACAAAAAAAATGCACTGAAGTCACTATAAGAGGAATTAAACGAAATACAAAAGTATAACACATTTGTTGCAACATTGATTGAAAAAGGAGATGATGAGGAAACAATGGTTAACCTATTGAATGGTCAAGTCCAAATATTGAGATATTGTAATATTGTGAGAATATTTTGTGGCATGATTTTAGGAAGTAAGCTTATTTTAGGATTCTTATTTTAGGGAACTTCCCTTAGATGTGTCGTCGTGAGAATTCCTAGGCCTTCTAAGATTCTTATTTTCCGCTTTTACATGGTATCAAAGCCTAGGTTATATCCTTGGGAACCTTAAACACAAAACCTATGAGAGTTCATAAGGTGAGAGATTCAAAACTCAAAACCAAATTTTTTTAATAATAACCATTTGACATTATGGCTAGAGGATGGGGATGATCAAAGCAAGAAACTTGAGCTTACATCTCCATATTTGTTTAGATCTTAAGATAATATAGGGAATGTGATCACACACATTCAATTGCATGGTGAGAACTATAATGAGTGGGCAAGGTCCATTCATTTGTCATTAAAGGCAAGGAGGAAATTTGGCTTTGTTGATGGGACTGTCACCAAGCTGAAGGAGAAAGAAAGACTCGAAGATTGGCAAACGGTTCACTCGATGATTGTTTCATAGATTATGAACACAATCGAGCTGAATCTCTGTTCTACTCTTTCATACTACAAAGATGCTAATTTATTATGGTAGGACTTAAAGGAACGATTTTGTGTTGTCAGCGAACCAAGAATTCAACAACTCAAGTTGTCCCTTACAGATTGTAAACAATCTAAGAACGAGGTCGTGGTTAATTACCGTGGCCGTCTTAAGTAGTTATGGGATGAATCAAAAATTATGAGATACTTTCAGGTAATGAGTGCGATGGATGCACATGTAATCTTAGTGCAAAATTTGCAAAAATCCAGGAGGCGGATCGCTTGCATCATTTTCTTATAGGTTTTGATAGTGCCTATGGCGTGGTGAGATCTAATATACTCTCATTAGACCCACTTCCTACATTAAATCGTGCATATCAAAGTGTGATTGAAGAGAAGCGTTTTTGTGGAGGAGGTTCGTCTAGAACTAAAGATGGACGTGATGATGTTTTGGCCTTCAAGGTGTACCCAGATCTGAAAGGAAAGGGAAGAGTTGATAATTCTGATAAATTTTGCCATCGTTGCAACCGTGAAGGCCATGATAAGAGCAGAACTTATTGGGTTCCCCGATTAGTAAGGGGATCACCCTTGTGGTAGAGGAGGCCCAGGACGAGGTGGCACTGCAGCAGGTCGTGGCGAAGGTTGGGGCGAAGCTGCCTCAAGTCACAGCAGAGGCATACCTTCACAAATGTGTGCGCACATCACTACTGGCAGCGGTGCTAACGTATAGCAAGGGGTGTGACATAGAGGCAGGCCAGTGGCAGCGAGTCATTGGACCTAGCGGGGCTGTCTACAGCAATATGGCAGTAGCTTTTAGACCTTTTAAATATTTCTAAAAAGCTCTCTGATCGGTTGAATGGTAAGAGGATTATGTGTTCCTAGATAATTGACACAGGAGCCTCAAACCACGTGACAGGAGATTTATCTTGTATGATAGATGTGTGAAAAATTGCGAATTGTCTGGTGGGATTGCCAGATGCAAAGAAAGTCAATGCAAATCAAAAGGGGAGCGTGACATTGGATGGAGGATTACAACTTGATCATGTTCTTTATGTGCCTAAATTAACATGTAGAGTTTAGTTTCTGTGTCTTAGTTGATAGATGAGTCAAATTGTATCGTTCAATTCACTAATAACTTGTGTGTTATACAGGACCGTATGGCGAGGATACTAATTGGAGCAGGTGAACGAAGGGATGGACTTTATTGTTTCTGTGGTGTTCCTCAAGTGCAAGCTTTGACTATTGATAAAGAGACTTCAATGGACTTATGGCATAGATGATTGGGACATCCGTTAGAGAAAGTAGTAAAGTTAGCACCCAATGTGACTCATTCTTGTACGAGAAAAATGAAGCATTTGATGTATGTCAATGTGCAAAGCAAACTAGAGATAGGTTTCCCATTAGTGAACATAAAACTGATGGTGTTTTTGATTTGATATAATGTAATTTATGGGGGGTTTATATGGCACCTTCGTATTGTGGTGCATCATATTTTTTAACTATAGTAGATGATTATTCTCGTGCAACTTGGGTTTATTTGTTATATGACAAAATGGAAGTTAAAAATATGTTTTTGAATTTTGTTACTATGGTTGATCGTCAATTCAATAAAAAGGTGAAGTTTGTGTGTAGTGATAATGGAACCAAATTTCTTTGCTTATTTGACTATTTTAATGAAAATGGGATCATATTCGAGACATCTTATGTTGCAACCCCACAAAATAATGGAAGGGTTGAACGTAAGCATAAACATATTTTGAATGTTGCTAGGGCTCTCCAATTTCTGGGACATTTGCCTGTATCTTTTTGGGGAGAATGTGTCTTAGCTGCTTATTACTTGATAAATAGAACTCCCTTTGGCATGCTTGGAAATAAAACTCTTTATGAATTGTTGTTTGGAAAAATTCCATCTTATGATCAGTTGCATGTGTTTGGTTCTCTTTACTATGCCCATAATCAGCGTCACAAAGGTGACAAATTTGCTAGTAGAAGTCGAAAGTGTGCATTTGTGGGATATCTTTTTAGAAAGAAAGGGTGGAAGATGTATGACTTAGAGATAGGTGAATACTTTGTCTCTCAGGATGTCAAATTTTTTTAGGATGAATTTCCTTTTGCGAATGAGTAGAAGTTTACGGAACATTCACCACAGGTTTATAATGAGCCGATTCTTAGGGATGATGATGAATTTTTGGGAACATAAGGTTCTGAGGAGGTAGGTGGGACCAAGGATGGTGGTGTGATGGTAGGTGAGGCGGAGTCAACGAGCATCCCTACCACGGTGGCAGAGGCAAGATGCCTCGAACTAGGGTGTCTACGGAGGTGGTGGAATTAGGTGCAAATGGTACACCCTTGAGTAGTGTTGAGGAGAGCACAGGTGAGTTAGGAAGTGGGATGAGACCTAAAATCCCTTCGATTCTTTTGCGTGATTTTTGACCCATACAATACAAAAAATGAGTCCTCCCTCTCAACGTTCACCAGCTTTATAACAATCCTCAGGTACTCTTTATCCTATAACACATTATGTTAATTGTGAACGATTTTCTGCACGATATAGAAATTTTCTTGCAGGCATAACTGCAGGACATGAACCAATGTCTTTTAAGGAAGCAGTACAGGATCCTAGTTAGAGGGAGGTAATGAAAAAGGAGATTAAAGCACTTGAAGATAATAAAACTTGGTATATGGAGGCACTACCTTTGGGGAAGAAAGCATTAGGGAGCAAATAGGTGTACAAAATAAAATATAACTCAGATGGCAGCATTGAGAGACTCAAAGCTAGGCTCATGATTTTTGGGCATCATCAGGTTGAGGGAATTGACTATTTAGAGACATTTGCTCCGGTGGCTAAAATGGTGATAGTTTGGGCATTCCTTGCTATTGTTACAATCAAAAATTGGGAAGTCCGCCAAATGGATGGGCATAATGCATTCTTGCATGGTGATTTAAATGAAGAAGTGTACATGAAGGTTCCTGCAGGTTTTTCAATATCTAAACCAAATCAGGTTTACAGGCTTTGGAAATCTTTATATGGTCTCCGTTAGGGTCTGTGGTGTTGGTTTGCTAAGTTGACTGTGGCAATGAAGAGTTATGGTTTTGTTCAATCATACTTTGATTATTCCCTATTTACCTTGTTTAAAGGAAAATTTTAGATCAACGTTCTAGTCTATGACAGTGTAGCATTGATTGCATTTAAAGATTATTTGAGCAAATGCTTTCATATGAAGGATTTAGGTGTTTTGAAGTATTTTTTGGAGCTTGAGGTAGCCCGGAATCCTGAAGGAATTTTTCTTTGTCAATGGAAATGCAGCATCCAACTACCATAGAGTATATACCCAAACATCCAAGGACATTCAAGTACATATCCTATGATAATGGTGTGTTAGAGCGAACATAAATCCAACTTAACATGGCATCATCTAACATAATTTAAAAGTCATCAAATTAAAACCATTCCTTGCATTCATTGTCAAAAACCCACATTGTATTCATTGAACAAAAGCTTACATTGTATCCATTCACAAATATTTACAAAACCTTATACAATTTCTAGGAAGACTACAAAACATAAGCTACAACTCTTCTAATGTCAGCTAATAGACCATTGAGCCATAACTTAATCCAAAATGTTCCTTTAGAAACTAAGTCTCCTGTCTCGTACTTGAAAAGCCACGTTGTAATTTTTATGAGTTTTGCGAACTCAATGAGTAAACCATCATTGATGATTTCACCCAGGTCAATCACACAAGATCACATAATTCACATATAATCATTCAAATCTTGTATAATTCAAATATACACATTACTATGACAAATCATGATATCATTGTGAATTAGAACATATATGTATCAATACAGATGCATATGAGACTCCACATTTGTTATTATTGTTGTGACCGAGTGCCTTTCACATATGGATACAAATACTGGCCCATTGGACTTAGTCAGAAACATGTATCACGAAGCAAAGCTCTACGTGCAGATAGAAATCACGGAGCAAAGCTTTACGTGTAGAAAACCGAGCTTAAAGCTCTATCAAACTGGCTACTCTGGTCACAATGTCTTTATCTGAGCATGCATTTTATAAAATGCATAAATTACAGAATGTACCATGTATAACAATCACAAATGATGCATAGTCAGAATCTCAAAATCATCAGACCTAAGTCTAGCATTCAACTTTCATTGAGAATTCAAATATCATACAGAGTTTCGCAACAATTCATAACACTTCTAATACATACCCAAATATTAAACTCTGCGAACAATTCATGTCCGAAATTCAGAACACAATCAGTACATATCAAATTCAATTAGTCATTCTCATTCACATACAAGTAACATTCTAATGATATTTACATGCATCGAACGCCTCAAACAATTATTGTCCAGAATTCAGAACACAATTCAGTACACATTCATCAATATCAAATTCAGTTCAGTAATAAACAAAACAAATCAAGGTGAGACCATCTTAGGTTACTCACGGTATGCTCCAATATGCTATTGCCTGGATGGTCTGGCAATGTCTGACTGGCATCCAATGTGCTCCTCTATATCATACAAAACACATT
>JAOTBA010000006.1:17773585-17785665 GCA_025629845.1 Erythroxylum squamatum | reverse complement strand
CACAATTTCAAGGCAATTTAAGTATGCAATTTCTCTCACATGCTAATTTAATAAGGGTATATCTATAATTTTATTAGCTTTCTTAATAAGCGTGCATTTTTTTAAAACAACACTTATTATGAATCGGAGGGAGTACTAATTCTTCATTTTCGTTATTTCAACGAAAACTGAGGAAAGAAATTATATGCAGAACATTAATCGAAGTGTTTCGATTTTAATGAAACCCATTTCAAAATATAACCAAGATTTTCTCATGCATATTAAATGAACATCTTTCATGTGTTAAAACAAATAACATAATAAAATACGCAAATTAGTGGCTGTTTGTCAAGTATGATGTAAACGCAAAAATTGGCTCTGATATCAATTGAAGAATCGCAACACGCAGCGGAAATAAAAATTGCAATCATATACTACTATCTATTGCGTTTAACAACTAACTATAATAAGAATAGGTAAACGATAAATACCTGGAATTCGTGAGAATTAATTGATACTGAACTTCGAAACTACGAAGTCTCTATGTGCTCCACACCGATAAATATGTTCCGCTTTCAACACTTGATATGGCTACGAATAAATTTGAAGAACTCTTTCTTCAACAACATAACAAAACAATTTTGTCACTATTTCTCTTGTTTACTTCTCCGTACAAAGAACAAAAACAAAGAATATTTCTATATCTTTGTTTTTCCTTGTAACGTACAGAAGAAAGAATATCTCTATATTCAAACTCTTCTTTTTGTTTACTCTCACTGCACAAAAACGAAGATTTCGTAGTTTCGAAGTTCAGTATTGGTTGGGTCGGCTGTGCTAGGCCCGAGCCCAGACCCAGAACGGCGTGTGGGCCGATCGGCCCAATCATAAATCATGACCTAAACCTAGCAGGTATCTCTTATATAAGGTACTACTTCTCCATAATTCAGGTACGACACAAGAAACCCTGCTTCACTTTGTTTACAATCGCCACACCCCTTACAAAAAGATTAACTTGAGCGTTGGAGGAGCTTGCCGGGAACTAATCCCCGGTGCTCCTTTATTGTTTTGCAGGTGTTCTCCAGCCGAAGTTATTCAGAATCATGGATCCAAGCGACAACATCTAGTCTCAGCAAAATCTAGCTGAACCAAGTATCGATTAATTCTCACAAATTTCAGGTATTTATCATTTACCTATTCTTATTATTAATATGTTGTTAAACGTAATAGATAGTATATGATTACAATTTTTATTTCTGTTGCATGTTGCGATCCTTCAAGGCTCCCCCAATGCTGCAGAATCAACAAAATTATGGAAATCATTGAGAGGATTAGTAGAGATATATGTGTACTCCTCGTCGTTGATCCGTATACTGTGTATCAGGAACTACTCTTTTAGCCAAGCCATAAGCTCTATTACACTTGAGAGTTCTTTTTTGATATGTGCAATGATATGCGAATTTACTAAATGAATGTCATAATATTTTTTACAATTTAATTTACTTATAGTAGAAAACAATTGAAATTGCAAGAGAATGTTTGACAAGGGTGTGGGATATTGAGATTGTTTGTAATTGAAGTATTGGAGTTAGTAATGAGTAAGTTTTGAATTTAGAGATAAGGCTTGAGTTATAAATTAAACTTGTGTAGTAAATATTCAAAAGGAATGTCACTTCAACAAATATATTCCCTGTCAAGAAATAAGTAAGAAAGATCAATATCTCTCCCTCACTGGCAGTGGGAGACCACCTTCTCTTCTGCACAAGTTAGGTTTAAATTAAGAGAGAGGGAAAGAAGAAGAAATCGGCTGGGGAGGTGAAGATGCAGATCTTCGTGAAAACTCTTACCGGAAAGACCATAACTTTGGATGTTGAGAGCAGCGACACCATCGACAACATCAAAGCTAAGATTCAGGTAACTTTTTTAAATTTCTTTTGCTTCGCTCCCCGTTTTCTTCTCCTTTCAATTAGCTTTATCAGCTTTTTCTGTGTCTTTGAGTTTGCACCCACATAATTCCTCAATCTTGTAATTTGACCGATTCTGTTGTCTGGGTTCTTCTCTATTTTTGTTCATGTTCAATATGATTTCGTAAACAACATAGCTCTTGGTGGTTCTTTCGAGCTGCGTAACTTATCACTGCTGCTCGAAAAAGTTAATCGTGTAGCTTTTGTCATGCGGTGTTTGGGACATCTATAAGTGATGTTATGACTGTCAATTTCTATTCGGTTGAGTGTGCCGAATGTAGAATTAAAACGTGTTATAACTGGATTTTAATTGAATGAATAGAGAACTATAACTCCAGACAATATGCTTTTTCAAATTTTATTTCAGTTCCAATTTAAAATCTAAATCCTAAATGAAAAGGAACTCAGAATCTTTTTCTTTATCATCAATTGCAAATTCACGTTCTTCGCTTTATTAAGAGAAAGATAGTGTTTTGCCCTCCCTTGGGTGCGAAGTTGTAAACTTTTTTTTTTTTTTTTGGGGAAATTTAAGTTGTAAACTTTTATGATGAAAAAAGTATCCTTTAGGTATATATATATATATTTATTTATTTTAATAAAAGTACTCAGAAACTGGCAACTCTGCCTCCTTCTTTGCAAAGTGGCTTTCAATATTTTACTTGTGGTGCCGCAATATGAATTGTTCTGCCATGTCGAGTACAACATATGTGTATTTGAAAAGTGGCTCCACTATTGGATGTATGAATAACCTAGGGAAGTAATTAGGTATGCGGACAGTTCCTTCAACTTTTTCCTCAAATTCTTAATTCTAAAATTGGAAAATAGACATCAATCCTAAAGTTATTTACCCTCACAACTCTGGTAGCCTATAATTTTAGAGCTATATATGTTTACCTCTATCACTTTATTTGCACAAAGAGGGTGAGCCTTGGAGCAACTGGTAAAGTCGCTCCTTTGTGACCATAAGGTCACAGGTTCAAATCATGGAAACAATCTCTTTATAAAAATACAAAGGGAAGGCTGCGTACATTATGACCCTTTCCAAACTTTTGCAAAGCTGGGAGCCTTATGCACTAGGTACGTTGACTTTTGACTTTGTTTGCAGACAGTGAACTATTGAGCCACCTATAAAGGAAATTATACTGTCCATTATAAGCACCATTGTGTAAATCTTTTCTGTTTGACTGCAAAGAGTTACTATTATTGCCTTTTAGGTATTTGGAGGTTGAGTATTTGATTTTTATTATAGTTAGTTTAGTAACCCATCACAAACAATTTGATTGACCTCTTCTAGGACAAGGAAGGAATCCCTCCAGATCAGCAAAGGTTAATTTTTGCAGGTAAACAATTGGAAGATGGCCGAACCCTTGCTGATTACAGCATCCAGAAGGAGTCGACTCTTCACCTGGTCTTGAGGCTTAGGGGTGGAACCATGATTAAAGTGAAGACCCTTACTGGAAAGGAGATTGAGATTGACATTGAGCCAACTGATACCATTGATCGGATAAAGGAACGGGTTGAGGAGAAAGAAGGAATCCCCCCTGTGCAGCAAAGGTATAGTTTTGTTTTGATTCTTTTTCAATGGTCAACGTACATAATTCTGAATATTTTATATACTTCAATCATTTGATATATTCATTCCCCAGCTGTTTATCATCTTTGATGTAGCACAACTATTTATGAGAAGCAGCAAACTATGTTATGTATGCTCTTATTGCCATGGTGGCTAAAAATATCACATAATACCCTTAGCATTTTCTTGTTGCTTGATTTCTATTTCTCTAAAGGTAGGATACTTTTTATAATTTAAGAGTACTACATGTTTTTGGTTTGCTCATGAAGAGTACGGCAACATCTATAAAATGTTTTTGGTTTGCTCATGAAGAATAACAATGGCAACATCTATGAACTATGGAAATCTATGTTTTGGTGGTTATAGAACATAGTTAACATGCCTAATGTATTTCATCGAAGTTATTGCCAAACTAGTTGTCTGTTATTTTAATCATCAAATGAAGATATCATAATTTAATTGTGCAACTATTTACAGGCTAATTTATGCTGGCAAGCAGCTTGCAGATGATAAGACAGCTCGTGACTACAATATTGAGGGTGGCTCTGTGCTTCACCTCGTGCTTGCCCTAAGAGGTGGTGGTTTATTCTTGTTATAGTTGACTCGAGTTTCATAAACTTAATCCATGCAGGTCTTGCGTTTATGATTATAAAATAAGAGCACAGAGTACATGTGGCTATTGATCTTCTCTTTTGCTTTAACGTCCATCTTAGAGCAACCTTGCCTGCTGTGGTTGTACTGTTAACTTCCTTGAATTGCCTATTGTTTGCTCTATATTTAGCTACTAGTTAATCTGGTGGCATTTTGTTGCAGGAATGAATTTGACAACTTCTATCTTTTCTTTTTTCTAGTTAATCTGGTGGCATTTTGTTGCAGGAATGAATTTGACAACTTCTATCTTTTCTTTTTTCTTTTCCCCCCCTTTTTCTTCATTATATTAATCTTACAAGAAAGTTACAAGTAACTTATCAACAATTATCTAGTACCAAAATATTAACATATTGTGACATAGCAACTACTAACATGAAATTAAACAGTCGAAAAAGTTGAAAACTAGTATCTTAATAATCGTAAATTCTTAGTTCAACTCCATAAATCAAGAGAACATCTATAATTTTTATAAAGTACTTCAAAATGTTACTCGCACTCGTGTAGTGACTACCAATATTAGCTTGATATTTTGATTTCCATATTTACATTTGGTTTTGCACGTAGCATTTTATATATCCAATAGTTGAAATATGTGGAATAAATTTCATTTTCTCTCTTTGGGCATAGGAAAAATTTCAAGCGATATACACAACAATCTCCTCTTAAAATTTGTTAAGTTAGACCTCTTTAGCACTTTCTTTACTTGCATGGAGTTGAGATAGACTAAGCAATTTCATTGATCTATCCCTTTAGATAAAGAAATTAACTACGAGTCAAACTTGGCTTTTACGGAAACTTGAAGCCTTAAAAGAACTCGAAGTAGGAACCTATAAGTTGCTCCTATGCAGCTTCTCCCTTAGTTTATTGCTTCTCTCTCTTGTATCCTCTAGATTCTGTCACTTTGCAGCACCTTGTTTCTTTACCTCTTGCTTTAATATTTGTTATACTTGTTTAAACTAGTTTTCCTTGTTGTGATACATTAATTTATTTCTCTTCATTAAAAAAAAATCATTAATCTATCTCTATAGATGTTGATTTTTACAATATATGCTACTTCTCTCATATCCTCTATGGAGAATTTCTTAGACAATCAAATTTTATAAATTGGAGAATTAATATGTTGTGTTTGATTATCAATATGTTATTTACATATAGCACCAAGAAACCGTTTATAGACATAAGGTTTATCCACAATTTTTATAAAATTAAATTCTTTGATTGTCTCATAAAAATGAATGTTCATTCATAAATGTTATTTTGCGACTTACATACATGATTAGGATATTTGGTTATATCATTAGTCTACTGCTTTGCTTTCTTGTAACCTTTAGATTTAATAACTTTGTGGCACCTTGTTTCTTTACCTCTTGCTTTAATATTTGGTTATACTTTTTTAAACTAGTTTTCCTTCTTGTGATGCGTTAATTTATTTCTTTCCAATAAATTTTTTTTCATTGATCTATCTTTATAGGACTTGATTTTTTATAATATATGCTACTTCTCTCATATCTTCTATGAAGAATTTCTTAGACAAACAATTTTTTACAAATTGGAGCATTAATATGTTGTGTTTGATTACCAATATGTTATCCACATATAGTACAAAGAAAATGACTATTTGCCTACTAACTATTTTGTAGTACAAATATGGTATCCACATTTTTTTTATAATATTAAAATTTTTTGATTGTCTCATAAAAATGGATGTTCCAATTTTGATGTTTGATGAAGTTCATAAATGGTGTTTTGTAACTTACTTACATGATTAGGATATTCTATGGATTTAAAACCTTGTGATTGTGTCAAGTACACACCTCAAAATAAAATTCCATTTTTTAATTAAAGAATGTTGTTTTGACATCCATTTTTTAAATTATGTAATTATGGTATACAATTATCGTTAATGAGATTCTTATAGATTTTAAGCGTTGTTATTGGTAAAAAGGTTTATTCAAACATTTTTCTTATTTTTGTTTGTAATCTTTAGTCACTAGCCTTGTCTTGTATGTATGTACATTAACATCCTTGTCATTTTTCCTTTGTAAAGCTCATGTACATCTATTAGGTTTTTATCTCGTTAATACACCAAAGTTTATACTTAGGAACAATGATTCCATTTCATAAATAGTGGTTTCATACCTGAAGAGTCAATGTAAGCTAATGCTTCATAAAAAATAGCAGGTTAATCTTATCAATGGTTGTCTTTCTCCTTTTCAATATGTAGATCAAATCTAGTTAGTGCACAATGTATCGCACTAATGCATCGTAAACTGTATGCTTCTTAAACCTTTGGTTATTATATGTATCAATTTAAGGTTCTTATTCCATATATATATATATATATATATGAGTTTGTGGGTCTTGAACTTTTTTAAGTTTCCATTAGTTTCTTAGAGAATGAAATTTTTTTCTATGAACGTAATATGTATTCAGACAAACATCTTTTTCTTAAGAAGATAGTAAAATTGACATCCTAGACATTTTTGTGGATATTTTACAAATTTGTATTTAATTGATTTAACTTGAAAGTTGCGAAGTATTGCTAACATCACATATGCATCACATTCCCAAAATTTTTAGGTATAATAATTTTGGTGTACTACCGGTACATATTTTTCTTTTATGAAATCATACCGATCAATTTATATGGAAAATTATTTAGAAGGTAAACAATAGTTTCAAGGGCATAATTTGAAAAAAGCAAGGAGGTTGTATTATTAATCATAGATCATACAATATCTATCAAAGCGTTGTTTCATGTTTTAGATGCTTCATGTTGTTACGGAGTTCTGTATGTAGTTCCATTGTGAGAGAGTCTCCTCTTTTAACTACCAATGTTACTAAAATGACAGATTAGTTGTACCTTTTGATCCCTTCTTCATAAGGGTTGATAATAGTAAGATTTTTAATCATTTTCTCCACATTTTATCTACACTTTTGCAAACTAACAACTTTGCTGAAGTTAATTTTTTGTATACTTACAACTTGGCTCCTCAAAGGCACCCCATATGGAAGGATATTCAAGAACTAGCCATATCCATGCAACAACCTTGGATTATTGTAGGAGATCTCAACAACGTGCTTGACTCACATGACGTTGATGCTTCACAAATTCCCCAAATAGATAACTTCAAAATTTGTCTCCTTGGTTTGGAAGACTTGAGATACGTACATCAATTTAACTAGTGTAATAAGCAAGGGGGAGCTTAATGATAAGAAACAAAGTTGGATAAAGTTCTTGTCAATGTAAACTAGATCTCCTACTTTCTAAACAACATTTGTAATTTTCTTCCCCTATGATGTTAGATCACTCATTAAGTAAAGCATCACTAGATAGAATACCCCTAGTTAGATTTAACAATTACTTGGTCCATTACATGGTTTACATTACAACAGTGCCTGGGGACATAGAAAGCCATGTGATGGGATATGAGTCCTTCAAATGTAGCTTAAAGCTATCAAGAACGAACTTACGAAGCTCAAAGTAAAAGTAAGAAGGGACATAATTGAGGCAATTAAGGAGACTAGAGAAAAGCACTTTGTTTCATAATACCAGTTGGCAACCAAATCAGGAGACAAACTACTAATAATGGAAGAACAAATAGCTTTTAATGGATATGTGACAGCTTTAACAATCAAAATTCTGTTTTAAGGCAGAGATTAAGGGTCCATTGATTTCAATAAGGAGATTAGAACTCTAAATTCTTTCATAATACCATCATCGTTAGGAAAAAAAAATTTGCCCTTTAAAGATAAGGACGGTACTCCAAAATTTAGTCATGAAGACTTGAAAGAGGTAGCTTTCAATTACTTCTCCGAAACCTGTGGTAAATCCAAAACTCTTACAAACCTACTATGAGCACTAAAGACTTCATCCCTAAGTTAATCACGATAAGCGTTACTTTTGACTGCTCCTTTCCAAAGGCAACATGTTAAGGATGCCTCTTCAACTTGGAAGCTAATAAAGCCCTTGGATTTGAGGGCTTCCCTCTGTTTAAAAAAAAAAAAAATGGAGCACAGAGGAGTATATGGTCACTAAGACTATCCTACAATTCTTTTCTTTAGGAAGGTTGAATGCGTACAATAGAACCTTCATTTTCCTCATCCTAAAAACTGAAAAACCTTTTAATGCTCCAAAATTATAGCCCAATTGCATGCTACAATGTGATTTACAAAATTATGTTCAAGATGTTATCATCAAGGCTTCAAACCATTCTACAATCCATTATAGGTCCTTGTTAAGGAGCATTTATCAAAGGATGGAGCATTAGTGATAATATTTTAATAGCTTAGGAACTCTTCAAGAATTAACTTATTGATGCCAAGATTAAAATCTATGTTTTAAAAATAGAATTTAATAAATCTTTTGCTTCACTTGAATGAGGATTTTTATTTTAGATTCTTGAAGCTTTTGGCCTCCCACTTATGTCCCCAAACTGGATTCACCAATATGTAACAATTATATCCTTCAACATTCTCATAAATAGTGACTTAATAAAGGCTATAATGAAGCTAAAATATTGAGGCAGGGAAGACCCAGTCTCCCCATAATTAGTCAGTCTTAATATGGAGACACTCCCAAGAATCATCAAGACCAACATCATTAATTTAAGAACTTCCAATTCCATTACAAATGAAGGAAGCTTCACCTATTCAATCTCACATTTGCAGATGATTTTCTTTTATTTTGCATAGCTCATTATGCATAAATTAATTTACTACTTAGCTCTTTTGACATATCTAAAAACTTTTAGGGCTTACAATTAACAAGGAGAAAAACAACCTAATAGCTTCTATCGGTCTAGTGAAATTCAATAAAAAGGTCACTCAAAATTTAGGAATTTAAAGCATATAATCCATTTTTAGATATCCGGGGATACCGATTGTGAATTCTATACTAACATAACAATATTTTCAATCTTTTTTTTTGATGTTATCAATAGAAAAATTAGTTTTTGGTGCAGCAAGTTTCTTTTCTTAGTAGGAAGATTGCTATTCACAAAGGTAGTCCTAGGCAGCTTGCAAATTTATTGGAGCAGTCGTCTTTTTCTTTCTTACAAAGTTACTAAGGCTATGTTTGGTTGGACGTAAGGTTTTTAATAGAATAAAATGATTTATAATAAAATAGAATGTAAATGAATGTCATATTAAAAAATTGTTATTTGAGAGGGATGGAATGATTCATATTGTAATATAGTGAAATGTTGTTTGGAAGATGGATGGAATGAAATGTAATGTATGTATAATAATAATAAATGACTATTCTACCCTTGATAAAACAAAACATATTCTCCTTGCCATTGAATCAAAACATTACATGTATTTACAAAAGAAATTAAGTGTGGAAGAACATAGGATGAACAATGTAGACAAACTTCCAAGTAAAAGGAACAGTGAACAATGAACAGTGGTCACTTGGTCATGTATTGTTTGTTTAAAACAACCAAGTTCCTATGTTTCAAAAGTCTCACGAATATGATGAAGAAATAATTATTAAACGACTAGAATTTTTGTGGGTTTAAATGGAAACATGGAAACGTCCAAAAGATAGAAACTCGGTTCCATGACTTACGCATATTCCATTTTCAAGAACTTGGCGATGAGACAGAGAAAGAACAAACAATGAATAGTGGTCACCTGGTCCCAACACAAATAATAGATGTATTATCTTGCTAGTTATTAGGATAGGGTAAGGTATAATTGGTATTATGAAAAATTATTGAGAGTATATTAGATAGTACATATTTATCATTTTACATTCTATCCTAAACCTACAAAATCGGAGGTAACTCATTTTTACTATTTAGGATGGAACGAGATGTAATATGAAACCCTCCTCTTCCATCCCATTCCATTCCATTCCATTCCATTCCATTGTAAACCCTCATCCCAAATGATGGAATAATATTACATTCCATTTCATTATTAACCACCCAACCAAACAAAGCCTAAGGATATTGAAAGAGTCCTAGAGAACTATTTATGGAGTGGGAAAGTGTGGAACTTCTCCAAGGAAAAAATGAAGTAGATGGAAGTGTGTTTGCCTAAGAATCAAGGTGGATCAGGGTTGAAAACAACTAGAATCATGAAGAAGGTCCTCCTTGCAAAAATAATATGGAAACTATTAATAGATTAAGATTCATTGTGGGTAAAATGGGTAGACATCCAATTTATAAAAGACGTTTGTCTTTTGAAATTGGCTATTGACTTAAGTATGTCTTCGACACTAGAACATATGCTTAAACTAAAGGATAAGCTAGCTAATGAAATCAAGTTTAAAATTGGAAATGGTGAAGACACCTAACTTTTATATGGATATTAGCACCCTTGGGCTCCCTACATCTCCTTCCATTTGTTGCCAATATAATGTTTAGATTTTTAGTCATAACTTAAGTCAATTCACTAACAAAACATGTAGTGATATCTTTATGGAGCCTAATACATTAGTTACCTGATCAGAATTGGTTTGGAGTAAGTCCAACTTGCCTAAAGCTTTCTTTAGCCTTTGGTTAGCTTTCAAAGGAAGGTTTATTATGAAAGATAGGTATAGATTATAATATGTTTTCCATTTAACCAGAATTCTATTTATTTTTTCCTAATAAAGGATCTGCCCATGTGCTTGTTACTTCATGTAAATAGACTCCTTAAGTATTTCAAATAAGTAAATTCCAACTTTGAAACTTCTTTTTCAAGATTTTTGCTGATAGCTATAGATTATATTTTGTTTTTTAGGTGTTTAAGTTTGTTTTTAAGTGTTTCTTAAATGATAATCATATGTTTAGGACTTAGTATTGTGTTTTGGTTAGTGTTTTTATATGTTTTAATTGTTTGAGTGGTTTAGAGCAAGAATTTGATCTTAATTTTAGGTCTCAAGAGGTGTTTGATTATTTGTGAGTGAATGGAAACTGGAAATTGAAGAAAAGAGAAGAAATGGAAGCATAGAAGTAGGCCACGATTGTGGGGGTTGAGAGCAAATTCTAGCAAATTTTAGCTTTTCTAACTTGTGAGTTTTTTTTGTATTTTTGACGTTGTAATGCTATTTTTGGAACCAAATTAAGCGAAAAAACCCTAGAAATAATCTTAGAAGCCTCAAGATATATTTAAGCAAAATAAAAACACCCAAAAAGGCAGCAACCACCTGATTAAAAGAAGATCAAGAGGAGACATCAAGAGATGCTTCAAAAATTCCAGATTTCCAAATCAAGACACAAACTTGTTTTTCTTTCTTTTCCCTTTATTTATTTCATTATCTTGGATGCTTATTTGAATTATTATAATGTTAAACATGATTATGAGTTTCTAAATCCATATTAGGGATTGTTCTTATCTATTTTGTTAAACTTTATTCTTGTTGAATTCAATACATCTATGAATTCTTCGTGATAATTATTACGCTTATACTTGGTAATAAATCTAGAGAGGGAATCAAGTTACATAAGTTAAGGTGCACAAAGAGAGTTAGTAGCTTAATAGATCCCTAATTATCAGATTAATGAACAATTGAAGAGAGATTTTAATTGTTAATTAATTATCCTTACGATTGCTTCAAATCCAATTGACTAGTTAGGAGTAGTTTTGTGAATCAAAAGGTTGCAATTATATTATTTTCTATTTTAATTGGGATTACTTGATTAGATCTTGAGAGAGGATAATCAAAATCTTAAGACATCTAGGATCAAGCATAATTTAATTAACAAGATAAAAGAAAGACAAAACAATGATAAAATAACTCATAAGTGTTAGACCCCAATCTTAGAGTGGAATTTAAAATTATAAAATGAAATAAAATGAGTGGTTGTTGTGTATGTATTGTGTTATAGGGGTTTTTGTGCTTTAAGAAAATTTGATGAGAAAAAGAATCAATTGGTTTGATGATTTTGATAATTGAGTAGATTTGTATGGTTTATGAAAGTTAA
>JAOTBA010000006.1:17700870-17719239 GCA_025629845.1 Erythroxylum squamatum | reverse complement strand
CAACCAGTAGGATTAGTTGTAGTTAGGTAGGATTTGAGTTTATTTGTTTCAATAAGTTAACTTCCTTTGAGAGCCCTGAATCTTTTCGAATGCATGACTCATAGGTTTGATAGAAGAGTTTAGTGAACATTAACTCTTTATTTGATTGATCTTATCAGACTACTTAGGATCCTTTAGGTTATGTGTTTCTTTTCGGGAAATGACGTCGCGACGTGGTATTGCTCGCCGCGACGTGGCTCGTTGTCTCATTCGTCTCGTCGCGACGCGTCTCAATTACCACGTTGCGACGTGGGGTGAATCCTTCGTCGCGACGTGTATTAATTCGCACGTTACACGTCGCGACGTGCGACTGCATCTGCGGTAACCCTAGACAGAGAAATTTCCCTTTTACCCTTATTGCACGACGGTCATTCCTTTTGACCAGGCACCTTTTCGCCATTTCACCCTCTAACTTTTCTCAAACTTTCGACATCCCTTCCCTTCGCCGCCACCTCTTCATTTCAGTTTCTTCCTCTTACATCGCGACTTCTCCTCTCTGTAGCTGCTATTTCTCACCCTCGCCTCCGGTCTCCACCGTCAACGTTAGTTCATCGTCCTCCATCTTCTCTTCTCTTCTCGCTTTCGATCTCTATAAGTTTCTCATTTCCATTTTATTTCTCTTTTCGTTCGTGTTTAGCATCTTAAAATAGGGGTTCGCGGCGAACTTTGTTTGTCGCGATGTCTGAAAATCGTCTCTCGTCGCGACGTATGAAGTTTTCGCGTCTCGCCGCGACATGCGACATGTTTCGTCACAACGTGTGACTTGTCTCGTCGTGACGTATGAATTCGTATGTGGCGACGTGCAGTCAAGGAACTTGTCTCACCGCGGCGTCCAACCACACGTCGTGACGAGGGGGCAGATTTTTTGCTGATTTCTCTTCATTGACTTTTCTTTGTCTATTTTCTTTGTAGGAAAATGACTAGAACTAAGAACGCAAGCAGGTCCGACCGAACCTCCACCCCCTCTCATATCCTCCTTTGTTCGAGTTCATTAGACTTATCCTCCGACCATTCTCCTTCACACCACCCAGCCACATCTTCTAAATCTCTCCGTTTTTCCTCAGACAATTCCCTTTCTCCACAACCGTCCCATTCCTCTCATCGCCCTGCTTCTCCAACTCACTCTTCCTCCCCTCCGGTTGATCCGGAGTATAATGAACTGGTCGTAAAAATCGAGGCTAGAGCATTGCTCAAGGAACGACCCTTCCCTCTCACTCCACACAACAACCCTTTTGTTAGACATCTCGTCCAATGCCAACTCTCTAGTTTAGTGCAGACTAGGACCCCTGGCAATGCCACCTTTGTCTGCCATTTCTACGCCTATGCTCGTCACTTCGGCACTTTCGGCATTCACTTCCAAGGTGTCACCATTCCCTGCGCCTTCACTACTGTTGCCATTCGGGAACACTTTCACCTTCCTCCAACCCCTCGCTGCCACTATGCCACCCTTATCAATGACTACCCCTGGGACGATGTCCTTCGGGTGCCGAATGGTATCAACCTCGGGTAGCTCAACGATACATCCGACGTGTAGACCTTCTCCCTGAGGCCCGTCCTTGGCTTCACTTTATTTGCAACAATGTTCTTCCTACTACCCACCTTGCATTCGTCCCCAAGGAGCAGGCCCTTTACATATACCTTCTGATGGTCGGCCGGTCGGTCGACCTCGCTCATACAATCACCTCCGCCCTCCGCCAATCCATCCTTCCCTCCAACCTCACCCATTCCATCATCATTCCTCATCTGATCACCGACGTGTTTCGAGCCTATCGGGTCCCGGAACATTCCTCTGACACCACTTTCGAGCCTGCTTCTTCATTCAAATATATCCGTCTCCGTACCACTCGTCACCTCCAACCTCCTCCCCATTCTCCTCCCCATCCACCTCCATCTCCTCCATCTCCTGCGGCTCCCTCGTCACTTCCTTCCCCCTATTGTTGCCACCCATTCTGAGGCCCCGCCTCGCGAGGACGTTCCTCCTCCTTCAACCTCTTCTGCCCCTACCCCCTAGCACATCTGCAGCTGCTCCTCCGGATCCCCCTGCTGATGATCCCATGGCCTAGCGTTGGCATTTTGTTGTTTTGTTGTTTTGTTTTCTTGTATTTTTCTTTTGATTGTATTTTTCTTTAGTTAGTTCTTTGGATCCTTAGTCATTTTTGTACTGGCCTTGTTTCCATTAATGATCAATCTCCTATTTTCTCTTCTATCTCTTTATGCCTTGTTACTTTACTGCTTTCGTTGCTTCATTTTCATTGAGGACAATGCCTTGTTTAAGTGTGGGGGAGTTGTTTCCCTGTTTATTTTTCGTGTTGCATGACTGTTGACATTTTGTTTCTGAATGTGGAAACCATTTTTGCTTTATGTTGGTAAAACTTGGTAATATTAAAATTTTTGTCATTCTGCTGCCCCTCGCTGCGGCGAAAGGTTACACGCCGCGGCGAGGCTGACCATTTATGCATGTACGGCGCGACGTGTACACAACTAAATTTGAATGGGATCCTAGCTTACTATAAAGATTACAATAATTTTTTTAATAGTAGTGAGGGCTATTATTTTGAATAAAATAGTGGAACTAAACAAATACACAATGAAAGTCCTGATCTTATTTGGTAGTCATGGCTTATAACCAATACTTGCTTTTCTTATATTTATATGTTATTATGAGTAAAATTTACCTTATTTGGTGTAGTTGATACTAAGTTAATGAGCATAATTTCTTGGATAAATATTAATTTTGAAAAGAGTTCTCAAAGTTTGATAAAAAAAAGTTATATGTCTATTATACAATTTTGTTATAATCCCTATTGAGGATTTGGTGACAAAGTTTTAGAGATATATCAAAAACATATAGTAGAGATGAGAGGTTGCAAAGAGTATAGCAGAAAGGTATAATACCTTGATGAATCTGGTTCATTCAATTTACTCTACTAAAAGTATAAATATGTACATCAAGTAACGACATTGCCATAGTACAATAATCGTTTTCATAAGAAGAAAATGATTATATGACTTTTCTTGCCCATATATGATATGACAGAGATCATAAATATATTTTTTATTCATGTTTATGAGTATTTGATACTGAATTTAGATTCAACATTACTATAATATTTAAGACGTGATAAGAAATAGATTGTTGAGTAAAAGTAGTCGATCTAAGTTTATGCAAATATTTTATACGTGTTAGATTAAAGGAAACTTATGCTTAACATAAGTGGTAGTAATACAAAGTTAGATAACCAAGACAATCCTTTCATGCCATATTGGTTTAATCAACATAATAAGAATTGTAAAGTTACATACAAAGATATATGTATACTTTTGATTATGAATCGTATAAAAATTGTGAAACTTATTAAGTTAAAGAATACCTAAATCAACCTTTTGTGAAAGGATGATGATGGTATTGAATTGTTAAATTTATACATATGATGTATTGCAAATTGACGTGAGACTCGCATTAATCTACCAGGCGTCGATGAGCTTTTGGTATCAGATGACTTACGACTTGCCTATGTGATTGGCCATGTGGAGTAGGAGAAAAGATAAAAGGATGATACTTGTATTTCATTAGATTATTGATAACTTTATATGATACAGTCATATGTATTAAATGAAATGTTGATTTAAATATTAAGAAATTTTCATATTGTTTAAATCTACGTATAAATTAAGCATTGAGAATGCTGAAAAAACTTCAATAAGATTGATGTGGTGAGTTATATATTTTTTGGTTATGTATAGGGAATGAGATTCTCTAGTGAATACCTTCATAAAAAACATCCATAAGAGTATATATATATAAGGAAAATACAATATGAGAGATTGTATGTTTCAATATAATTTTTTCTATAACTATACCTAGTACAATGACTCACCTTCATTAGTTCTAACTAAATCAATTAGCAAGATTTCATATTAGATTTGAAAAACTAAGTCTTTGAAAACGCCAAAAGTTAATGATTTAAGGATGTGATGCTTAGTTGAGGCATGAATTATCTATTAAGTAAATTGAGTAATAAAAGGTTATAAGATATCCAAAATATTAGATATAATCTTACAGACCTATTAAACAAATTGCTTATTTCAATGAGCATTTATAAGAGAACTGTTATGAAGATAAGTAGTCGGAGTAAGATGGAATTTGAAAACTTCAAATCTAATGACAATTCGTGCAATTGGAACTAGTGCCTTTATTGGTACATTTGATGTATAGTTGAAAGGATACAAGACATTGAAAATTTCACTTTCATGATGAATTCAAGTAGTTTATTTTAGAGATGATTATAAATTTATTATGTCTATAAGAAGGTTAGTGGGAGTATAGTTTTTCTCTTCATTGAAAGTATGTAAAGACATATTGCTCATAAAGAACAACAATTCTATTTTTCAATTGTTGAAAATAAAATTTTCCAAAGAAAACTTTTGTTTGATATGAAAAGGTAACAACTTAATTTTGGGAATTAAATCTATAAAGATAGATTCGTAGTTGTTTATACATAGATATTATACTAAAGATGTTTAGTATTTGAGATATTTAATACTTATGAAGTATTAAAGATATCCATTATTCTATATATGAGTTAAAATTTGGGTTCAAGGTTATATGGATATTAACTTTAGAAGTAAATCCTAATTAAGGTCTATTTTACTTAAACAATATTATTTTAAGATTGGAAATGTTCCAATGTAGCAATGGATGTTAATTGAGCCATAATACATTTTTCATTTAGTAGAAACGATTATTCAGATCAATAAGTTCTTTAATGAACTTGGTATAGTTCCTTAAATTGCTCAAGACAGTAATGTACTATAGAAGATTAGAGCCATTGGGTATGTACAAAGAGCTAAGGTCTCATCAAAGATCCAAGGATATATTTTGGCAATGTTTTTCTTAATTAGGATGATAATTAAGATGCAAGTTGTAAGATTAAGACTGTAGTGAATCATATAGAATTCTCTCATTAAGTGACTATCCCAACAATAGCATGATCATCATATAGTGATATGGTATAACATACTTAAATTATGCAAGTGGCAGAATGTTGGTTTATGCCTTATAGCCAATCAATTGGTCATATTTTAGTGAAAAAATAATTCAACATCATTCTTTATCTTATATATACTTAGATGTATATAATAAAGCATAAGAGATAAATTGTACAGGAAATTATTATGAGATTATAATAATGAGATTCATATTGCATTTATGTATTATCCCTAAATTGTTCCTCGTTATTGTTCTATTAAGACTGGATATTAATATAACAAAAAAAGACTAGCACACATTTTGTTTTTTCTTATGAAGAAAGTAGTTAATCTTATAAACTAGAGTATGGAGATACTTAAACAAACATATGGCTACTTGTTAGAGAACAAGTTTACTGAACTAAAGCCATATGAGAAGTCCATTTGAAACATTACCTATATGTCTATGGAAATTCTCATTGTGATAATTGTATAAGTGATCCTTTAACTTGAGATCTCCAAAGTTAATAGCTCTAAAGTTTAGCACAATGAATACAATGTTTCTCAAAGTCACTGGCTTTCTTAAAATCTCTAACTTTTGCTGACTTTTCGTAACTCTTGTAGTCTTCGACTCCGACTCATATTTATAGCCTTCATCTTCAACTGTTTCTTGATAACCGCTTCTTTCTTCTTGTTTCTTGATCTTTGAAGAAACAGTTATTCAGTTGAGTTCTGTAACTGACTCAAACTGATTATCTATCCGACGTAGTATTGGGTCTTCGCCTTCGTATTGCTTCGTCTTATTTTTTCGCTTCCGCTTCGTCTTACTTTCGGCTTCGTCTTAGTTTTCTGCTTCGTCTTATTTTTCGCTTCGTCTTATTTTTCTGCTTCGTCTTATTTTTCCACTTCCGCTTCGTCTTACTTTCGGCTTCGTCTTAGTTTTTCGCTTCGTCTTACTTTCTATCGTCTTATTTTTGCTTCCGCTTCGTCTTACTTTTTGGCTTCGTTTTAGTTTTTCGCTTCGTCTTATTTTTCTGCTTCGTCTTATTTTCTATCGTCTCATTTTCGCGTCCGCTTCGTCTTAGTTTCTTTCGTCTCATTTCCGCTTCCGCTTCGTCTTACTTTCTTTCGTCTCATTTCCGCTTCCGCTTCGTCTTATTTTCTTTCGTCTCATCTTCGCTTCGTCTTAGTTTCTGCTTCCGCTTCGTCTTATTTTTCTTTCGTCTTAGTTTCGCCGCTGCTTCTGCTTCGTCTCACTTTGTAAAATTATTATTATTTGATTTTCATCAAAATTATTAATCGTGAAGTCATTTTGACTTAACAATCTTCTATAGGGATTGCTATGTTTTGATACTTATGACCTATTCTGGTCAAGGATAACTTATTCAGTAGTCGTTGGATATAACATAAACTATATGGAGGTAGTTAAGTGATCAAAATAAGATTCACTACCCTAAATCAATTAAGGAGAATGTTTCATTGTTCTTGATTAGTATTGATTTGGAAAATCCTTGGCTAAGGTGGAATGATATTTTATAAATAGTTTACAAATGTCATTAATAAAATTAATAGCTAATAGTGGAGAACTAACATGATTGAACTCAAAATAGAGTAAGCATTAATTTCATGCTTTATGTCTAATCATAACATTATACAATGAAGGATTGAATTATACAAAAAAAATCATACACAGAAAGGTTAGTTAAAACAATTTTGATATTCCTAAATATTTAGGTGGTCATGATGTGATGCTAAACAAGAATCTTGATCTATGTATACAAATTTTTTAATTAGAGATTTGAAATTAAATTAAAGGAGTTTAATTAATTTAATTTATCTAATTATAAATATGGTTTAGTTTTATAATTTGTATCCATTGCCAACATATTTGAGAGCCTAATGGGTCTCACATAAAGAACGAGTGAAGGAGAAATATTTTAATCAAGTTAGATCTGATTGTAAAGTTTTAGAAACTTTATAATTAAATATGAGATATTTAATAAATTAGGAAACAATATGAGATATTATATCTTATTTGGGAATAATTGGTCAAATAGTCCTAATTAAAATTTACTTGAAATTATAATTTCATTTAAATTAAATTAATAAAATATCCAAAACATATTATAAATAGGCTCCAGCTCTAATGAAACTAACCCTCCTTGCATACCCTTACAGCAACAGTTGAAGAGTTCTCTCAACTTGTTCTATAGATACAATTAGATTCAAACACTTATTCGGCTACGATGGTTAAGATAGATTGATTTTAGAAATGGTTCGAAGGATACGACCAGAAAAGGATCAATCTTTAGAGTAATGTATGAACTATGATTCTAACTTTCTTATAATTTATGTATTAATGATTTTATAAAATTTAAGTGATCTTGACTTTTGAAAAATCAAAAAAAAGTTTCATGATTATTGCACTTCAGGTGGGATCAGATTTTTCCTTAATTTCCCAACCTTGTGTGAAGCCCTTTACCATAGCATTTTCAGTAATATAGCTTTCAAGATGTTGAAATTTGGAGTCCTATGTTGTAGTTCTTTACTATGCCAATTTTATACTAAAGCTAATTTTATTACCATACTCTATTATAATCTTCTTCTCACTTTATACAACTTATGTTTAATATCCTTTCTTGTGTTCAAAAAGTAACACTTTTTTAAATTTACCTTTTAGAAACTATTCCCTTTCGGGAATTGGATATGCATCACCTAAACTCATAATGATTTTTTCGATAAAAAGTTTTATGATCTTTTTATTAGAAGCATTTTATTCATAACTTTAATCGAAGTTATACTTAAGTCTTTTTTTCTTTGATATACAAATATAGTTCTATTTTACCCTAGTTTTTATTACGATTTTCACTTCATTTGGCTATAAGAAATTCTTAGAGAAATTTCTCAATCACTTTATTAGATTCAGTTGGAAGAAAGAGACCTAAAAAAGAAATACAAGATAAAAGAAAGAGAGAATAGTCAGTGATGGTGGTATCTACAATTGCTATACTGAGTTATGTTACAAATATAAGTAAAAAAATTATATTATCAAAATATTTACAAAACTTTGATTGAGTGAAGAGTTCTGTTATTTTAAGGTTGGATATATAAAAATTTCAAAATGTTATAGGTTTTTTAAATATTATTAAATGTTAGGGTTTCACCTATATTTTAGTATAAATATTAAGATTAAAAAATATATCTTTTCCTAATGAAAGGGAAAAAATGTAATAGAAGTTTTGGTTGATATCTAAAGTTATCTATGGTATATTCCTATATTTAGATAATGTTAGTTTGTTGATAACATTTAGATAAGATTATTTTATGTTCTTATAATAAAATTTTTTTTGGTTGGTTCTTATAATAAAAAGTCAACTCCACCTAAGCCATCAATATGGTCATGGCATCCATATTGTGTATACCTGTTGATTTATTAGACCTTGCTCTTCCTGATTGTCATTGATAATTGTTCATGGTCATCTCATCTACAAGTCCAAGAGTTTCTTTTGGATTTTTATTATAGAGATTCACACGTGATGTTGTATCTATCATTTGCCTTATTGAATTGATTAAAACATTGTATAAAGTTTGAACTTGAATCCATATGGGAAGACTACGATGTGGGTACTTCCCCAATATATCTTTGTATCTCTTCCACGTGTTATAAAAAGTTTCATTGTTAAACTATCAGCAGAAAAAGATGTCATCTCTCAATTTTGTTATGTCTTTGATGGTGAGAAATATTTAGTTAAAAACTTCTTCACAAGGCTTTCTCATAGGAAATGTCTTTAACCATTCCTTAGCTTGATTCCTCAGTGGAAATGGAAACAACCTCCCTTATAATGTCTTTGGTGGCCCTATTAATCTTAAAGGTGTTATAAATCTCAAAAAATTGACAATGTATGTATTTAGATCTTAATATGGTAATCCATCAAACTAAACACATTACTACAACATTTGGATCATATTTGACTTGAAACAAAAGTAGTTTGCTTTAATTTCTAGTTTAGCAATATTAACATTTGTCCATGGGAGGGACAACGCGAGTTCACTTAGTCCCGTGGGAGGACGTCTGCAAATCGAAGGACGCAAGGGGCCTTGGCATACGGAAGATCCGTGAAAGCAACGATGCCTTATTGACGAAATTAGGTTGGGATCTGATTACCAAACCCCATGCCTTATGGGTCCGGATTCTCTCCGCCAAATATGGCTTTGATGCTACTAATCTCCCCTGCCATTTGGAGGCTAAAGGCGGCTCGATGATTTGGAAGAGTTTAAAAGCCATTTGGCCCCTTGTACTTCAGGGGATGTCATGGCAGCTTGGCGACAGTACACGCACTCACTTTTGGCTTGACCCTTGGTTGGCAGGATTCGGACCGCTAATCTCCCATGTCACTTTCCTGGTCCCTCCATCCACTCTTCAACTCAGTGTTCGCCATTTTGTGGACGCCAATGGTAATTGGAAGAGGGCTGCTCTTCAGGCGTATCTCTCCCTGCCGATTATCCGAGCACTCCTTGGCACATTTCCCCCGAAACCTTACCTCAGTTTAGAAAAACTCATCTGGGGACGTTCCGACACTGGTACGTTTACAGTGGCTTCCACTTACGCTATGATTTGTGACGAGGGCGGCGATACTTCAACAGGCTTTTGGAAAGCTATATGGCATTGGCCGGGACCCCAACGCATACGGTCATTTCTCTGGCTTCTAGCCCATGATCGTTTACTAACCAACCAACAACGTGTCAGGAGGCATTTCACTACCGATGGAGGTTGCTACCACTGTTACCTCGATGAAACCTCTATTCATGTGCTGCGCGATTGCGACAAAGCCAGCCATGTGTGGAACCACTTTCCTCCTTCCCTGCTCCCCCTGCCTTCTACACACTGCAGCCTCGGGATTGGCTAACTCAAGACCTCCGTCACCACCGGCAGGTCTTCGAGCACGCCTGGCCGATCCTTTTTGGAACTACTTGTTGGTTCCTATGGATATGGCACAATCAGTCACTCTTTGATGTGCATTTTACTTGGCCTTCCTCACCTCATTCTCTCATTTTGTCTTTTGCAGGACTGATCCTCCAAGCCACAGAGTGGCACTGTCAAGCTGGTACCGGCCCCCCGTCCCGCCAAGTACACATGATCGGCTAGAACAAACCACCTCCTGGATGGGTCAAACTCAATACTGATGGTGCAAGCAACCATGCTACGTCCTCGGCCACAGCAGGAGGCCTTATTCGAGACACTGACGCCAACTGGCTCGGAGGCTTCTCCCAACACATTGGCTGGTGCTCATCGCTCAATGCCGAACTCTGGGAAGTCTACACTGGCCTCACACTGGCATGGAATCTAGGCTACCGCCGAGTGAAACTAGAAGTGGACTCGGCAGTGGTGAACAGTCTCCTTTCATCAGCAGCCGACCGGGCTCACACCCACAACTCCATCGTCCTGGGCATCGACGAGCTGTTCCACCGGAACTGGATTGTTGTTCATTGACATATTTATCGAGAGAGCAACAGATACGCTGACTAGATGGCGCACTACGCGGAATATGTAGATGTAGGGGTCACCCAATTTGACACTCCACCCATCGGGTGCCACTTTTTCCTCACTGAGGATAGATCGAGGATCTGTTTCCCTCGGCTCCTTCTGTAATTTTCGGTTTTAGTTTCCCTTTACAAAAAAAAACATTTGTCCATCCAAGAGATGGTTTTGTATACACCAATGTTTTGTGATGTTCTTCCGTTATATTAGGTTGTATATCCGACATGTCCCATATTTTTTTCTTAGTCCATTTTTGTCTAATAAAGTGTTTTTTTTTCAATTTCTAAATCTTCTTTAAGGAAATCAAAGTGTTAACTCTTTATCATATACTAAGATCACATATCAAATCAAAGTAACCCAATTATAAAGAATAATAAGATTAAAAAAAATATAAAGAAAGAAAAAGAAATGGAAGACTAGACTAATAACTACTGAGTCTTCCAAAAACTGGTTGCTTTCCTATCAATAATACCAAAAACTTGTTGTGGTATTCCCCATTGCTGAAGTTGTGTCTATTATAAATTAACTACTCCTAAAGTAAGGAAAGTGTACTTATCATTGATGAGTAATATTGATTTCATGATCTAGATGGATCTATTAAACTCGTCTACATATAACTAGTATAAATAATTAATAAAGACAGTAGCTATTGGAATTAGGTATTAAAATAAAAAATAAAAAAATTCTTAACTAAGTACTAGCTAAAAAAATCAAGAGGAACCAATTACTCTAATAAAGAGATTAAGTATAACTAATGTTTAGATAAATTCTTCCCCTAGTATCATCATTGATGTTATGATTCATTAAACAAAGAATAAAATGATTATCTCTAATAGAACCTCCTAAAATATGATATTACACTATGTTAAATTACAACCACCTATTCTCCAGTTGGTTAACACGTATCATTACCAAGCTAACACCCCTTCGAATGCATTAAGTTATGTAAACTTCTATGAAAAGTTTCACCCTAACGTTAGAGAGATTGTGCAAGTTTATCTTTAGTACCTCATTCAACCTCAAATATCTAAATCATAGTCCATTCGCTAGTAAGTTATCTCGAATCATCAACTATAATCAAATTTAAATGTTGGTATGCGTAAATATATATCAATAATGATCAAAGATATTTTGTAGATGTAGATCGTATATCATAAATAAAGCTGAATCAATATATACAAAGATAATAACTAGGATTGTTCATATTTAAGCATATAAAATATTTAGTTAAAAATCATGTTTGAACTAACGCAAATAAATAGATAAAATAAAAGTCATCATTATAAGGAACTCTAAATAAAAATATTGTATAACTTGATTTGTTAGGATGAACTCGAATCTTGTATTTCAATGAAAACATCTTCAAAATTGATGTCCTGATGGTTAGTGTATCTTTTAATAATTAATCCTAATTTTTTGGAGTAAAAAATGATAAGATGTAAAAAAAGTATTCAAAATAGGTTTTTTTTTTTTTTTACATTAAGTATGTTGAGTCTGCATAAGACAGAGTTTAGGTGTGTCATGGGCAATGTATCATTTTGTTTCTTTTAGAGAGAACACAGTCTCTGACGTGCTTGTGCCCTAGATCATGAATCCTTCTATTTACATTATATACATCGAAAAGGTTGTGACATGAATATTTTTTAAAGAAGTGATTCCATTTTCTAAGATAGTGTTTTCATTTTCTAAGCCCAATACATTTTTTTATACATATGTTGCCACATTATCTCCTAACTCAATTAGCACCTTGATGAGCCTTCAATTAGCCATACTGAGTCATCTTGCACATAGTCTATTCATGTACACTCATGATATAGTTGCATTGCTCCGTGGCTAAGTTAAGTAACAATATGAGCCACCTGTATAAGAAATCCCATAAATTTTCCTATATTTGGACTTCCTCATCAAAGTGCAGTGCATTTGTGCACCCTCAAACTTAACATAATTGAGTTATGCCAATTATCTTTGGCCTCACATCCAAATTGAGCCCATCATCAAAGATTTTAATTAACACGAACCAATATATGCCAACTCTCACCTACTCTCATGATTTTGTCGATGTTCCATAATTGTGTTACATGCTCATTTCTTGATCCCTCTTCGATATGTCACCTTTATGCCAACCTAAGAGTCAAGCATCGTCCAAAGTTGATCAACACATACATGATTTCTCCAACAAGTTTAATGGCCTAAAATCCTCTTATGACTTATGATAAGGGATCTAATAAAAATTCCATACAAGGAGGCTATATCTCCTACTCATACGTAACACAAGTAGAATTAAGGAATCCCTTACTCGCTAAAGGATTCGCATAAAAAGTTCAAAATTTTCAATTGCTATATAACACAAAGGCTTATTGTAGGCATATACCATGAAAGCTATTTTGTGTACTTTGACTATTAAAATTGCAAGTAAAGCTTTTTTCCCTTGAGAGATTAACTATAGGATTATTATTTGGTAATTATTACTTGTAATTAATCTCAAAATAAGAATATCTGTTTGATTGCGAAATTTATCATTATCACAATTCACAAAAGGCACCTCGAGCTTTTGCATGAGAATATTATATTATTATTCGGATTTTGGTAGTTGGAGTTATTTATGCCATTTTATTCCATCATAGCATCTTCCTGATTTTTTGAGGCAGATTGATTGTATTATATGCCAACGATGTCATCGAACAGATCCTTTGTCCAGTTTTACTTTGTCTTATTCTGTTTCATGAAATTTTAGTCATTTATTCTGCGGGATCCACGTGAGTCTCATGCGAACCCCACATAAATAAATAGCTGAGATTTATTAGACGCAATAAAACACCGTAATATTAGACAGGAGATCTGATATCCGATATCATCGTTCAAAGATGAGAAAAGAAGAGACCAAAAGAAGATTTCCACGTACAGTACGTTTATGTTTCAACACGTTTCTCGTATCATAGAAGACTAAGAAGAGCATTTGCAGACACCCATAATAGTTGATCAAATGTTCCAGCCATCATTGTCTGAAAGGCTAACAGTTTATCATAAGAGAGTGACTAAGAAATATAACTGCAGGTGCTAAATAACACAGAATCAGAAGAAGATGAAACTAACGATTCGTGTAACCGTTTGAACCCTTCCTGTACAAAACCTTGATCTTTTACAAGGAGGAGAAATCAAAGAATACTGGGGAGCTTACAGCTACAAGACTTCGCAAGAAGCACACTCAGGTACCTTCAACTTGCAAGAAAGGCTAGACAATATCGGGAGGAATCTGATAATCTAGAGGATTGGCCTGCGGTCGTAGGCACGGATTAAGGACCCCAACTTTCAATCCTAGCTCTTATGCACTTTGGAGAGCTCATCTCCTAAAAAACTTGACATGCTTTGGTTCCTACATGTCTAGTAATTTACACACATAATTCGTTCAACATTCTTCTGTGAGCCACATTTCGCCTTACCGAGCCCCATCTCATGACAGCCCGAAGCTGACACCACCTTGTTTTAGGTTTTCTAATCCTTGACATATGTACACTTTGGCTTCGGAAGGTAGAAAAGAGGTCTATCTCATCATCAGTCCCGTGAGTTGGAAAAAAAGCACTAGTACCACCTTGTCCCCAGGTTGATGCTTGGACACGGCATATATCTTCATCACTCATTTGACCACTTATCAGGAACGGCCATTGTAAATCACTGGGAGAGAAGCTATTATCTCCTGGGGAGGGAAGAGAGAAAACATCTCCAAGTTTGAAGCTGTTCTTAAGCAGGGGAGGAAACATTTGCATAGGGCTACTATGCAGAGGAATTTGGAACTGACTGCTACTTCCTATTTCAAAGGAATATGTTTTCGTACTTGGTTGGGTGTTGAAATCCAGCTGCATCTGTGCTTTATCTGTACAAGTAGGAATTAAGGCAGCAGTTAAGAGTCCGCTAATGAATGTTTAAAGAGATCGATATAGGTTAATTTTCACACAAATTGGTGTATTTAGAAGTCCGTACTAAGAATTTCTATGCCTTGGCCTACAGTAGGGATCTCGAATGCTTCAACTTGTGGGCTTATCAGGGGGGTAGAAGGCCCAAAAATTGCATGCGAATTGATAGGAGTGAAGCTGTCGACATTCTTGTAAGCTTGCCTCTTGGAGTTTTCAACCAAAGCCTGTTAATTGGGAGAAAAGAAAAAATAGTTGAATTTAATTGGCGTATATTGAACCAGAACTGGAGATTAAAGACAAGATATGTTAGTTCTTTCAGACACCTCAACAAGACACTTGCCTTTTGAGGAGGGGTCAGCTTATCTAGAGGCTCATAGTTCTGTCCATCAATCGCTGCTCCTACAACTTTGTAGACGGAATTGAAGAGAAGACTAATGCCAGCTTCAAAGTAGGCGTAGAATTGGCCATCTTCTAGGACACAGGAACTTGCGTGTTCGATGATTACATACCATATCCTGCTTGTGACTCCATTTCCAAGCATCTGCAGTCCCCCAGTAACAAAATTTTTTGTTGTTAAAATTGAACAACGTAAAATAAAAAGAAGCTGTAGAACAATAAAGGCAAGGACATGTGCTAACGCTGCGTAATTTTGATGGATCAGTAGCATGTAATTGCAGAAAGTCCTTGACGGTGTGAATCCCATTCGAGGCCAAGCGTGTGTGATTTGGACCATCTTTTGCTATCTTTTCCAATCTCCAAACCTCATCATCCAGGTGAGGAGGGTGGCGTTTCTGATACGCTGAAAGAACAAACCAACAGTTAGCCTCTACCATACTTTTGACAACAGGTCGGTAGTAATGCAATCAACTTTAAGCATTATCTGTAACCATCTCAGCTTTACAAATTTGTCTTGCAACGCTGCAATTGATAACTAGGAAGTAAAAAGATAAATTGCTAACGTACAAGCTCCTCTTTGGTCCTTCACCATAAAAGCTTCACTTCTACCCTCCCTGATCTTTACTTCTCCAGAAATTTTTTGACCTTGTTTAGCTCCCAACCGAAATTTTCTACTTCTTTGCCAACTAGAATTATCAGTGAAAATCAAGTCAGTCACTTGAGCAACACCATTTTTTAGGGCAATAAAACGCTCTCCAGTAATCAACGGCCTTCTGCCATCTCTTTCACGGATGATGCTGGATTTGAATTCGTTTTCAGTCCAATTTTCTCGGTCGTCAGAACAAAAGTCACCATCAAGTACCAGGAGCTCTATCTTCATTGAAGACATGGGACCGAATGTGACAATGGTCTTAGTTCTGGCATCCATCAGCAAGATTTTGATCGGTTCACCGTTGTCAGCTTCAATCCTACTACCAGTAAATATGGTAGAGGGTAGTTTGTTGACAAAGTACAGCAAAAAGTCTGCTCCTCCAGATGTCTCACTCTGATGAAACGGGGGTCTGCAACAAGCAGATCAAAGGTTGATCCTTTTGACAGATACCCCAAAAATAACAAGCTATAGAGAAAAGAAAGGAACCTAGACGATGGTTGAAGAATGGCTGCAGTATACTTTTCCATCTCTTCTCGAATCTGACCAAAAATGAAGCAGCAGAACAAGCATTTAGTTATAGAACCATAACAGAATCAAACACGCCCATTTGGAGGCTTTCCTGAGATTGTCTTAAGTTTTGGGGAATCAAAACCATCCAAACGTTGGCAATTAGGAGCAACTAATTAAGTCGAAACTAGTATAAACAAATTGTTCCTTTATGGCTTTATCAGACATTGATTGAAAAGCCTATAAAGCCTGAGGTCGGTAAATGGCTGAAAGAATTCTTTAACAATTGGAAAAACAAGGAATGGAGCTGACTCAGAAAGAGGGGAAGTTTCTTTATTTTATAAAAAGCAACCGCAAGTAAAAGGTAAAAAAAAAAAAAGGAAAAAGGAACAGTAAATCTTGAATATTTCAAAAGGTGCTGCTAAATTTGAATTCACATAACCAAATAGCCATTTTATGTTACCGAGTAGCCTAAATAACAGAAGAAAATGTACAAGAACATAAAGCTGAATTGAACAAGAGACGAACGATTATGTAAGGTAAAGTTTAAAGGAGTAGTTACAATTCTTCGAAATAAAGGCTCCATTCCGGAAGCCAATTCAGTGAGCGAAAGGAGTCCCGTCACATCTCTAACAACACTGCAAAAGACAAAAACTCAGCATACAAGAGACTATATGTAGTACAAGATCAGCTCAAAAGAACACAAGAAGCAACAACTTCAATGGTTCTATGTACAAACAAAGAGCCGAAAGAAACCACCTACTTCTTAAACCTCTTGGTATCTTCACCTTGAATCCTAGAACCATCCTCGCCGTCATCAAAAGAAGGCCTTTTCAACGCCATTAACGACCACCAAGAACTAGAAATGGTAAAGATGTTGAGATTAGATTTTAAGATTTGAGCAAACAAAACCAGCCAGTTTTGGTGGGTTTTTATAGACCGGTCAAGGCAGCAAGTTAGATGATTAACCTTTAACGGTAGAACCTGCATGGAAGTTTCTTATGGAACCCACCAAGCTACAAACGGACAAATGCAAAGATGCCGCGTTGTAACACAAAAGTCAAGGCTATACTCGAAACACATAAAGATCCACTAGGGATACTCCAAAAGTATCTAAGAGAAAGGGCATAGACTTTCTTAAATTAAGAATGACTAACTGACCCGCGTAATGGATAGACTTTAGCCTTTTTCTTTTTCTAATCTACATTTTTATATAAAAGTAACTGACAAATTACTGTTTTTGTTTCTATTTCTATTTTTTATTTTCTTATTTTCAATTTCAGTAAAAAAAAATTGCTTGAGTTTTTGTTTGTATTTTTTATTTTCGTTTCTTCTAGTTTTTAAAATTTATTTTTGTTTCTGTTTTTTCAACTAAATATATATTATTTAATTATTTAATATATTAAATTGTAGTAAGAATTATGAATAATTTAATTAAATAGTATATACTTTATTAATTAAATTATTAATAGGAATTGTGAGTAATTCAATTTTACTTAGTAATTTTATTTACTTTTTGTAATTAAATTAAATTAAATAACTATTAATAAATATAACTAAATTTAAAATATCTTCAAAATATATAAAATTTTATTAGTAATTAAAAATATTTATAAATAAAAGTTAAATTTTAAATTATTTATTTTAAATAAAATAAAATAATATTGTTTTAATAAATATTATATAGGAAATTAAAATAAATTTATTTAATTAAAAATAATTTATCTTTAAGTTTTATCTAATAATAAAAATATAAACATCAACAAATAAACATGTTTCTGAAAATCACAATAGAATATTAGAAGTAGTACTCTTTACTTGGAAATGATTATTAGTGATCTTAGGCCCCGTTTGGATCAGCTTTTGAAGAGTCCAAAAGTACTTTTGTCTACAGCAAAAGCTATTTTGAAGAAAAAATAGGTGTTTGGCTGGATCCTCTAAAAGCACTTTTGAAGTAGAAACAGCTTTTTTAAAAGTTCAAATACAGCTTTTTCAAAAGCTAAAATTTGGAACTTTTTAAAAAAGCCCAATTTCAGCTTATACGGGAAGCTATTTTTTACGCAAGTTCCGTCACTTACGTAAATAACAGTGGAAAACCTTATACCTTCTGTCTCCTCTCTTGGTCACGTAAACAAAACCATAGCAACTCCTACTCTTCTGTTTTGTTTCTTCCTGCTCATCTCATCTTCTCATCTTCTCATCTTCCTCTACTCATCAACGGAAGAAACCTTTCCATCAATCCAATTTCGTAACCATGTCTCAGGTATAACTCTTCCTTCTGTTCCGATTTCCTCTTCTTTTGTTCTTTGATGATGTTGTTTTCAGTTTTGGGGCTTCTTATTTCTTCTTCTTTAGTT
>JAOTBA010000006.1:17652482-17668645 GCA_025629845.1 Erythroxylum squamatum | reverse complement strand
AGAAGAGAAAAAGTAAGAGGAAGAAAAGAGCTTCCATTTGAGCTAAAGATCTCTTCATTTGGTAAAGAATCAAGGTAAGATCTTTTTGACTCTTTTGGATTTTGGGAAGGATTCTAGTTCATGGAGTTTAGAAAATGTTTGGGTTTAAATGTCCTAGAATCAATTTTAGTGATTTTTGAATTGTGGGATATTTAAATGGAATCCTATTGAATGATATTTGGTTTGTTCTAGGAAACCAAGAGAATCATACCTAAGTGTGTATGTATGTTTGAAGTGCTAAACCATGAATGGGACTTGGATATTTTGAGATCGCATGAGGTTAGAAAAGAGATGACGAGAAATTGAGTTATGATATAAAGTAACCAAGTGTTCTTGAGATGTGAGCTTTTGAAAAGGGTAAAGATTGAAATGAGCATTTAGATTGATCATGTAAAAATGAAGTGTAAGTCTAAGTTTAATTAGAAACGTATGAATTTTGAAATGGGAATGAGCATAAAATGTGTTCTAGAACATACCCGGGATTGTCATTGAGCATGCATTGTACATAGTTCATTTATACAATTGTGTGTAAACGAATGCTTATACATGTGCAATTTTTGATGAGTGTGAAATGTGTGTTTTGCATACATGGGTTGTACAGGTCAATTGTCCTCATTCAGGTGTTTCAGAATCCGGAAGCAAATGCTATTTTGGAGCGTACTATGAGTAGACCTAGATGTGCCTCACTTCATTGTTTGCTTTATTTGAATCTTGTATACATTGATTTCTGTATGGTGAATGTGTATGTGATTGTGTTTGGATTTCGGACAGAAGGTCCGATGATTGTGATGATTGATCTGAATTATTGAAGTGCTCATTGTGTGTGAATAAGATAAATTAAGTGTTTTCAAAATATGCATTGCATGCAATATGATAAGTGATTGCTCAACTATATGCTGAATGCCGGACTACGGTTCGATGATAAGTGAATGTGATCGAACAAGTGCATGCAATGTAAGTGATGCATTCCATCTCATTAATACATGAAATATAAAGGAGTTGTGACTTGAGTCGCCTATTTGAAGCGCTTCCACGTAGAGCTTTGCTCCGTGAACTCTGATTCTGCACGTAGAGCTATGCTCCGTGAACTCTGTTCTGACTGAGCCCTACGGGCCAGTATTATGTTCTGATTGAGCCTACGGGCCAGTACTCTGTATATGTGAGGCACTCAGTCACAACAATAAGAACGAACGTGAGTCCCATCTAAAGGACATATGCATAATATACATGTTTAAGTGCATTGAATGTGAAATTGGAATTCTGTATGATGTGTGATATATGTGTTATGTGACTGGGTGAGCCATCGATGATGGTCACTCATTGAGTTCGCAAAACTCACCCAAAATTTGCAACTATTTTTCAGGATAAGAAGAATATCCCGTTAAGCCAACGGGAGTATACCTTCAACATTCAAGTGAAGGATAAAGGTCGGGATCAGTTCGCGTCTGCATTGCATTACTCTATTTTGTATTGAATTGTTATTCCGCAACTTTTGTATAAATTTGTATTTTGAATTTACTCAAGTGTTTTGTAATTGTGAAAGGGACAAAATGACCATATGGGAATTTTGGTAAATTGCCTTGTACAATTGAAAAGGGTTTATGCCCTATTTGATTATTGACTTCCGCATGTGTGTTTGAGTTTTTTTCAAAAAAAAATTATACTGATTTTCGAGTGATTGAATGCTCTAGTACGCCACCCTCGCGGGGCACGGACTCGAATATCACTGTCGATGTCGGGTTCTGGTCTTGCGGGAGTGGGGTGCTACAATGCTTCAAACTTTAAGTTAATCCACAAAATTCGACCTAATGTATAAAATTGATATCATGAAAAAGATGTTTTAACATTCAAACATTTCATATCCTTCATTGAAAGTAAAGTAAAACACTAACTTGAAATGAACAAACAAGAGCATTTAGAAATTGCTATGGTTATTCAATTAGGTCATCATTTCAAATTGCTACTAACACCACTCTTTAACCTTGTTGACTTGGATTGAAGCCAACATAGTGAATCTATTTAATGCTCACTTATTCAAACAAAATAAAATAGTCTTTTTATTTTTTGTCTTTTTTATATGAGATAATGAAAATTTTTAAAAAGAATATACTTCTAACTTGTATGCCCAAATTATAAAAATTATCATAGTAAAAATCAAATATTAAATTTTGAAATTAATAACATAAATTGAAATTAACTTAATCATCAATGCTTGTAATTATTTTCCTTACTAAACAAATTAAAATAATAATAAAACTAATATTAAATTACCTTAACCAATAATCTTTAAAAATATCATAATTTTCTTATTAAACTAATTATATCAAAATTAATAAGCATAATAGTTAATTCTTTTCCCCACACTTAAGTTGTACATTATCAATTTGTACACATATAAAAACAAAAAAATAAAAAATATAAATGAGGTTGGGATAACTCGTACTCCCTGATAATAAAAGAATCATTCATCTTATCTAATGTTATCAATATGTAGTTTAGGTTGATGAAATCTAATCTCTCCTTTTACACGTAGGGATATTTTATAACTCGAGGCAATATTTCCTTTATAACTTGCAAAATTTCATCAATTCTCAATCCAAATAAAATAATCATAATCCAACATCCATGGCTTTAAAAAATTTTAAACCAAACATAGATTCAATAACATTAATATCATGCAAAAATAAATTATAGCTATTACTCACGATCCTAAAAACTACCAAATTAAAACAAAAACATCTAAGTCATTTGGTTGCCTCATGACAAGTTTTTTTTTAATGTCTATAACTAGACACAATACTTAAACTCGTCATTCATCTAGGGTATTCAATTAAATGAGCCTTATTATCTTCTTGAAAAAAACTTAAAGAAGAAGAAATAGTAATATGGCAATTATTATTTTCTCTTAAATATGGATGAAATAAATAAGGAAGTCATTGGTTTAAATCAAGCCTAAGTGCTTCTTCGATAAATGGCAGGGGTTTAGGCTTTCATTCTCTTAAGTCCTCGAAAACACAAAAAACATAGGGGTCTGTAACCCTCTCCTTCTAACCTAAAAGCATACTCAATAAGGTTTAGATCCTCCTGTTTCTCATTAAGTCATAAATCTATGCATATTTTTTAAAGAATCGTCATAAATAACTTTAGATAATTCATTATGCATAACATAATCAAGGAGATCCATCCTATAATAGGTATCATCAAAGGCAGGAGACCTTTTAAAAGCTTTAAAGATGTTGAACTCCATCTTTTCATCGCCATCCTAAATGTCAACTTCCCCTTGGGCGTTTCAATTAGTGCCCCTTTAGTTGCCAAAAATGATCACCCTAAGAAGATGAGAACCTTAATGTCATAAAAAATGTTCATTATCAAAAAGTCTATAGGAAAGATTAGTTTTCCCATTTTAACCTACAGGTCTTATATTACCCTAATTGGGTACTTAAAAGATCTATTAGCTAAATGGATAAAACTTATGTAGGCTTTAGTTCTCATATTCCAAGCTTCCTAAAAAAAGATAAGGATATAAGATTAGTACCTGCACCTATATCATATAAATATTTATGAATATTAAAAGCACCAAAATAATATGGAATAGCAAAACTCCTTGGAAACTTTAACTTTGGAGGCAATTTGTTCTACAAATTCACTCATTAGTTAAAGGTACCATAGCATACTCCTCAATTTTGTTTTATCGGAGATGATTCCTTCAAATTTTTTTGTATATGATGGAATCAGGTAAAGCATAAAGAGATGTTAAAGCACAACTTTTTGAAGATATTATGTAATTTCTTAAAGGTGTCTTCGCCCTCCCTTTTTTTAACCTTTAAGGGTATGGAATGGATGATGCACATAATCTGACTACGGATGAAGGCTTTAGCTTAAGAACGACATCAGATGAAGATGAGATTGACATTGATATGTTTCTATTCACTTCTTTTATTGCGTATGTTTTTTTGACTTTTGCACTTCGTCTTCTTTATAAACTGGAACATCAAGTGTTTTGTCACTTCTTGAGTTTATCTCTATGTTAATTGGAATATTTTCTTGATCACTTTCACTAACAATCTTGGTTAGTTGGCTCACTTGCCTCTCCAAGTTGTGAATGGATGCATAATTTGATTGATCACAATCTTTCAAGTTAACCCACTTGAGACTCAGATTTACCTAAATTATCCAATTTTACATCAATGGAAGAGATGTATTGCTTGAGCATTTCTTCCATCCCATTATTCTATAAAGATGGTAGTTGTTGAAATAGAGGTCTTTATTGAAACTTAGGTGGTCCTATAGGTCTGCTTGATCCAAATCCTAGCTCCATTTAAAACAGTTGTAAGTATTAGAGAGAGGATCATTCTTATCCCATAGCTATATAGTTTGGATATTTATAATAATTCAAGATCATCTCCACATTTATGCATACATGGGAAAGATACCAGTTGAAGTTTTAAATAAAAAACTTTTTTTTTACTTTAAGTATAAACATCGTATCTTATAACATAAAAAATATCGTCCTACAAGGATTGGAGTAGTCACCCAATAATTCTAGTAAACTTTGTTTATGGTAAACAATAAGATAAATCACTAAAAGTTAAACTAAAAATAAAGAATTGATAATTAAATAATGAAATAATGAAATAAGCAATAGTGAAACGGTTGATTGATCAATGACGATAGTTAGGAATTACTTCTATCCTTATTTATTTTCACTTCACCTTCTTGATTTAATACTACCTGAACCTAGATATCCAATAATTATGATTGTCCTCTCTCGTGATCTAATTATGTAATCTTAATTGAAGTAGATAGAAATTGAATTGTGACCTCTCAATCTATTAAAACTCTTCCTAACTATAAAATTGGATTTGAAGTAATCTTATGGATAACTCATAAAAAAATTAAGATCTCTCTTCAATTTCCTATTAATTTGATGTTTATAGGTCTATTTGGGTGCCAGCTCTCACTGTGCAACATAACAAAAAATGATCCATTCTAATCTCTCGATTTAAATTAAATATAAAGTAATAAACATCACAAGCATATTTCATTAAATTAAGAATGCAGAGTTTAATAAATAAATCGAGTAATTCCTAAAAGAAATTTAACAATTTATAAATGTAACTATATATCCAAATTGAGTCGTCATTAACATTCAACAACAACAATGAAATAAAAGAAGAGTAGAGATTGACTTGTAGATGTTTTCTCTTCTTTGCCTTAAGTTGGAATTTTACAGCTTGTATTCTCTAGGACGTTGCTCTTTGAACTCTTCTTTTGTGGTTTCCAACCATATTTTTGATTTTTTTAATTCCATTTTATACTCTTGATCCTTTTAGAGTTTCTCTATGAGTTTTTGTTGCAAAAATTGGCCCAAATTATCAAGAGTATAAAAGATTCACAACCCAAAAAATTGCTCTTTGCACGATCGTGCATACTTTTACTCCAGCTCTATGTCACGATCGTGCCAGAGAGCTTCACCAAAGTTTTACTATGTTCATACACAATTATGCATCCCATACACGATTGTGCCAAACCTTGTTCCCTAGCTCCTTCATCTTTTCTTCAAATTTTCCTATCTTCACTCATCATCAAACACATCAAACAATCATTAAAACATATTAAGATCGAATTCGTACCCCACACAATAATCAATCAAACAAATCACACAAAACACTAACAAGAACACAAATCTAAGTCCTAAAAATATGATAGCATCTAAGATAACATTAAAAAACACACTATAACACCTAACAAACACACTTTAATTTACATCTATCAACTTCTCCACACTTAAATATTTACTTGTCTCAGAGCAAAACTAACAGCACAAAACAAACAAACATAAAACAAACAAACACAAAATCATGCGACAATGTAATAATGGAACAATGACATCAAATTTTATAAATTTAAATTAGCTACAAACATTAATCACTCAAATCGTTTGAACATACTAACTTCTCCCATTCATGTTCAAGTGCTTTGATTTAAATACACATTTCAACCAAAATATTGACACCTTATTCATACATTAATCGCAATTATAAGCATGCACTTATTCTTATTTGCAAACTAAAGAGGTAGGCCAACTCTAAATTCCCTCTCATGAAATTGTTTTTGACATTTAATAAGAAGATCAATAGGTTCATTTTTGTCAACAACACCATATTTTTAGATTTTATTTAACGATCACCTAGTCTTTTGAAATGAAGGCAAATAATTTGTCATAAATGTCCCCTAGTTACTCAACTAGGTTATGTTTTATCAAGCTTCATTAGAGTATCATTCTAGTTTTTTGACATGAAGGAACATATTTTATCATAAATGCCCCTAATTACTCAGCTATATCGTAACTCACAACTGGCTCTATTCTTAACCATTTTTCTTAAAAAAAGGGTCAATATAATAGGAAATTTATTTAACACATTTAGTCCACATTTTTTAACCTGCATCATATTTTCCTAATCAATCACTCCCATGAAAGGCTACTAATGATGCTTACCAATTTAAATGAATTTAGTTATAACTGTATCCAAAAAAGTTTCATAAAATGAAAGAATAGTTACAATATTCTAACTAATAAGCATTTTCACCTCAAAACACTTAAAAGACAAATTCATAAGTTAATGTTTCTTCAAACATTAAATGATCATGTTTATAGATAATATAATTCCTTTCAATTTCATGCTATTGACAAATTCGCATAAATATAAAATGCAACATCATGTAACAAAAATTTACACACTGCTAACATAATAAAAACCTAACATAATGCAAATTCAAAGTCACATATAAATGATATGCAAATACATATATGTCCCCACTTTTGAACAATATATTATCCTCAATATGAAAACAAAACATAGCTCAAACATAAATTAATTGAAAAAACAAATAAAAAGAAGGGCAGGAATACTTATGGGGATTGTGGTGGTTATGGTGTAGGAGACATGACTTGAAGGCTTTGCACTTCAAAAAGTTTCAGTAATTTCTTTGTTTAGTAGTGTTGACGTTGAACTATTTCCTTCATTTATGTATTAATGGCATCCATTTGGCCCTCTAGTTGCATGTTGTTCTCTTCTAATTTACTGAGCATTGTCTCCTAGCCATCTTTTTTAAAATCTTCACTTGATGATACAACTTAACGTTTTTGTGGCGGTGCAAAAATAGATCCCACTTATCACGTCCTGTACATAACTATAGATTTAGAGATTGGATTTTGGAGTTCCATACCATAGGACTCCTAGATATAAGCCTTCCTCAAGTGTGTCTTATTTAACCTTTCAGGAAAAATAGGGGTTAGTCTATCAACAGCAACACGATGGTATTGAACCAAAATAGTTACTAAAAATCCCATCCTTAAATGGCTACTTTCTTTTGTAATTGAAGTAATTATTATTTGAAAAACATGGGTTGAGAATAACACACTGGATCAGTTAGTTCGGAGTTACGTTAACGAGATAGTGAGATTACATGGAGTTCTAATATCAATTTTATCAGACCGGGATCTCAGATTTAATTCTATATTTTGGGGCAGTTTACAAATAGTATTTGGTACAAAGTTGAATTTTAGTACATCATTTCATCCTTAGATAGACGGACAGAGTGAGAGGACAATTATGACTATTGAGGATATGCTTAGAGCTTGTGTTTTAGAGTTTCAAGGAGCATGAGATCAATATATAGCTCTCATTGAATTTGCATATAACAATCACTATCACTGTAGTATTGGTATGACTCCATGTGAAGCATTATATGGCAGAAAGTGTCGATCGCCTTTATATTGGGATGAAGAGGGCCTAAGGATTGTTGAAGGCCCTGGGTTGATTCAAGATACCATTGATATGGTAAAAATGATCCGTAATAGGATCAAGGTAGCCCAAGATAGGAAAAAGAGTTATGTGGATTAGCACCAGAGGGATATGGAGTATCAAGTGGGAGATAAGGTGTTCTTGAGAGTGTCAACTTGTCGAGAAGTGTTGAGGTTCGGTAAAAGGGGAAAGTTAAGCCCTAGATACATTGATCCTTGTGAGATTACTGAGAGACTAGGACCATTGGCTTAATAACCACTAGAGATGTCTCAGATTCACAATGTGTTCATGTTAGTATGCTCAGGGCATGTAGGTCAGGTCCAACACATGAATTACCAGCACAAGAAGTTGAAATTGCAACTAATTTGAGCTATGTAGAGGAACCAGTCAAAATAGTTGATTATCAGACTAAGCAATTGAGAAACCAAATAATCCTATTGGTTAAATTTCTTTGGAGGAATCATTCGAGAGAAGAAGCCACATGGGAGGCTGAAGAGAACATGAGGAAATAGTACCCCATCTATTTGATCAATTAGGTAAGAATTTAGAGGATGAAATTTCTTAAGGGGGAGAATTGTAATAGTCAATTTCCATACAAAGGGTTAGAGCCTTAGATTATTGCACATGAGTCATATCATTTGAGAATTTATGAAATGCATTTCATTCATATGCATAATATTCGCATACACACATGAATCATGATTTAGTAAACAGTGCCAAGATTGTATGTGCACTTAATTGACATATTCTAGGGTATGAAAGGTTTAAAATGTTTATGATGTGAATTGTGTATTGCTTATATCTTGAATTTTGATTTGGTGGATTATAATTAGTAAATTTGGAATTAATTGTTATAATTGGAAAATTGATGAATTAAAATATGCATTTAGTTTTGGAAAAATGTCAATTTGACAGATGAAAATTTAGGATGTCTAAGACTATGAAATAAATTACACATGGCAGTAGAATTGAGTGACATTTGGCATAAATAATTGAGTGACAAATGGCTTAAAGGTTCAGCGACAAATGGCCTAGCATAATTGTGACATTTGGCAGCTTATGGAGAGGACAAATGGAATGCATGCATAGGGATAAATGTCGTTATAAAATGGTGACACCTAGCACCTAATGAGTTAAGCTAATGCAAAAGTTGTTATCTTATGTTTTTTCTTCTCCTCTCTTCCCTTTCACTATCGAATTATCCACCCTCCCATAGCTTTGAAAGAATTGAGGGACATTTGGCATAAATAATTGAGCGACAAATGGCTTAGAGGTTAAGTGACAAATGGCTTAGAGGTTGAGTGACAAATGGCCTAGCATAATTGTGACATTTCATAGCTTATGGAGAGGACAAATGGAATGCATGCATAGGGAAAAATGTCATTATGAAATGGTGAAACCTAGCACCTAATGAGTTAAGCTAATGCAGAAGTTGTTTTGCTGTATTCATTCTTCTCCTCTCTTCCCTTTCACTACTGAATTATCCACCCTCCCATAGCTCTGAAATTTGGCTGTTAATTCGTTCATCATCACTCCAAAATCTTGAAAAGATTTTGCATCAAGAAAGCTATATGCTATTGTCTTTCATCTTGCTGTTTTCTTTTTGTTGAAAACCCATCCAATTCCCACCTTGTATTTGAGATGATCTTTTATACATGTAAGGCAAAGTAGACTTGATGAATTGAGGTGGAACTTGAGCTAAACAAGTAATTAAAGTATTGATCTTTGTGACATGTTGTAATAGAAAGTTTATGATGATTGAATTAGGATGGATAGTATGTAGTGTTGATGATGAAGTGTGTTGAAAAACGATACATGAATTGGATACTTCTCTGTTTTGATTTTGATGCATGAGAACTATAGGTTATAGGTTGCTATATGGATGATTTAGGTTGAGATTTAAAGCTTAAATGAAGATGAATTTATGTTAAAGAAAGGTGTTAGTGACGTGTTCTTGAATTTGGAAAAAACTAGGACTACATATATGATGAGATTAAGTGAATGAAAGTTTATGTTTTGTTTTTGTATGCATAAAAGATAAATAGTTTATGAGCTGCCAACTGAATGATTTTAAGTTGGAATTAGAGATGGAATTGATGAGGAATTGAAGTATAATTAAGGTAAAATTAATGGATTAATATGAAGATGTTTTGAATTTGGTATGAAGGTGTTAGAATCTAGTGAAATTGAAGGAAAATGGAGAGTGAACATTTGGTTCACTCATCCCGCGATCGTGGGAAGGTCCCTTACGATCGTGAGCAATGGTTTGAACTGAAAATTTTCTATTTTGTGTGATTGTTGAATCAACTAAGGATAGGTTACTTTACTTTAGTGTATTTGGACTTGATTAAGACCTGAAATGAACCTACATTAATGTTTGATTAATTGGTTAAGGGTTTGATAAGTTTAGGTTGTTAATTGATGTTTACCTTAAGGAATGAATTGTTTTGAAATCAATATATCTAAAATCTAGAATTTATTAGTGTTAAAGGAATGAAGGTGTTCTTATGAATGCAAATGAGATCCATAGGACAGGAGTAATGTGAACTAGGTATGAATGAATAAGAATTGGGAAATTGTGTGAATATATATTGCTAGAAAAGGTTGGTGAATGTATGATTGATGAATTTAGAGTAATCAAACTTACTTAAAATATAAACCTAATTACAAACTAGATGTGTACAAGCTATGATGTTTGAATGGTCAAGATTTATAATAAGGATACATACCTGGAAAGTCAATTGAGCATACATTGAACATGACACATATACATGTGCATGAGTGAATAGCCATATGATTGATCAACTTAGTAATGGTAAAATGTGTTTGTATTGCATGACTAAAGAAGCACAAGTTGATTATCAGCATCTAGAATTGCTGGATCATCAAGGCAATATCTTTTTTGGAGCGTACTATGAGTTAACCTAGATGTTTCTCAATACGGTTGAATTATTTTTTGTTAACTTTCAGTTAATAAACTGTTACTTATCTGATTGCTATGATTCCGGACATTGTTGGTCCGAAGAGTTTGATACTTGGTATTATATATGGAAGTGTCTTCAAATTGTATGCGTACTATGGAATGTGTACTCAACTGGATGTTGAATGCCAGACTTACGTTCGAAGAATGTGATAAATGACATAAGCACACTGAATGAAAAGTATTGATAGCATATTATGTGAATTGATGCATTCCATTACATGACATGCATGATCAAATAAAGGAGTTGTGACTGGAGTGACCAACATTAAAAAGAGCTTTAAGCTCAAGAATTGTGTACAAAGAGCCACAGGCTCAATTATTAATGATCCTGGTATCTACAACAGATACCGGACAGTAAATAGGCACTAGGTCACAACAAAGTAAAATAAAAATGGAGTCACATGTGCATTTTCATATATACAACTTTACATGAATCATATGAATGATTGAGATGAATTAATGGATTGTTCTAAAATAGTGTAATGAAATGTTTATATGCATGTTGTACTTGTACTTGTTGAAATATAACAAAATATGTTGTGGGATCTGATACTAGATGATGTGTTAAACTTCTTGAAATTGCTTATATACTTGACATTTGTGTTCTGTCTGGAGTGAGCACATAGATGATGATTCACTCACTAAGTTCACAAACTCATCAAAATTGCAACATTGCTTTTCAAGTACAAGGGAGTTCTAGCTTCCAAGGCAACCAAGTAGAATTCTAGTACTGTCATTTTGAGAACAAGAATGACTCAAAGGTCTAGTCAGCCAAAATTTGAGGAGTCTAGTTAGGATGTGTTTGTTTAGCTTCTCATTTCATGTTAAACATTTTATAAACTCTCAAATGTTATGTAATGTGAATACAAGCATATGAATAGTAATGGTACAATGTAAGTAAGTTTATTTTGTGAATATAATGAGGAGATTTGACAATTTTGAATACTTGTGTTATGTGTGATGCCATATAATGAGGAGATTTGACAATTTTGAATACTTGTGTTATGTGTGATGCCATAATAAGTTAATGTGACTATTCTAACGTGCCATTCTCATAGGGTATGTTCTCGAATATCCTCTGGATGTTCGGGCATATGCTTTATGGAAATGGTATGCTACAAATATTGATATCAGAGTATGGTTTGGCATCCATATAGACATATATAAGCATTTAAACCTGACATATTGTAGCACCCCACTCCCACAAGACATGTGCCCGACATCCTGAGTGATATCCGAGACCGTGCCCCGCGAGGGTGGCATGCTAGAGCACTTAATCATTCAAAACTCTGTATAATTTTTTTATCTAACCACAAACATAGTATATGGAAATCAATCATCAAATAGGGCCCACTTTATTCCATAAACATTTTTCGAATCATCAGAATTTTGTTAATCATTAGGGCCCATTCCAGAAACAAAACACTTATAATCATGAAGTCAATACAACATGATTACATTCGCATACACATTGTACAATAATTTCAGAATACATTCCTTAATACAAAATTTGCGGAAAATACAATTCAGTATGAAAATAAAGAAATACAATGCAGACGTGAACTGATCCCGACCTCTATCCCTCACTTGTATGCTGTAGGGATACTCCCGTTTGCCTAACGGGGTATTTTTCTAATCCTGAAAAATATTTGCAAATTTTTGGTGAGTTTTGCGAACTTGGTGAGTGACCATCATCGATGATTCACTCAATTCATGCAACATATCATTTCACATAACATACCATCACATTTTTTGCATAATTGATCATGTATATTACATTGTCACTTAACCATAGGAAATTTTGTCATTTCAATCCAGCAAACATACTTAATAAAATGCATATGAAATGCTCATGAGACACTTTTGCAATTTTTACGTTGTTATGCCCGACTACCTGAACTGTCCCGTATCTATTTCAGATACCGGGCTTATTAATAAATGTCCCTTATTTAATGAGGATACAGGTCTTATTTTACATAGTGAGCCTTAGGCTTTTAATCACTGTCTAAGCTCGAGGCTCTTTTTCACACGCTGAGGTTTAAGCTCTGATCGATGGCTACTCTAGTCACAACTGCCATTATCTGATTGTGCATTCATTAATGGAATGCATGTACCACAATCAATCACATTATAAAACACATAGGTCTTCACATTCAAATTCAAGCAACACTTCAATATACAGTCCACATTTCACAATCATCGAACCTCCTTTCTGGAAATCAAAAATCAAACACATTCATTTATCATTCAAATCATAATTGAAGCAGACAATAATTGAGAGAAACCATATAGGTTACTCAATAGTTACTCCCGAAGCTAATGCCTGGAAGTTCCGGCAATGTCTGGAGGTTGACGTTCCAGTTGCTCTTCTATATCAAACAACATACACAAATATCACAATCTGTACAATCATAAGTGTTTAATAATGCACATGAATGAAATGAAATATGTACAATGCATGCTTATGACAATCCCCGGTATCTTACCATCAATTCCATCACAAAATCATTCTCATATCCAAAACTCATCTTAGTATAATTTATACTTAGGTTTATGCCTCACTAAAACCATTAAAATCACAATTCATTTCTTATTAAATCACTTCATATTTTTCCAAGACACCCCATTCGGGTCTACTATTCACGATCAATTAGAAGGTAAAAATGAGGTAATTTGGTCAAAATATCTTCTAGAAAAGTGTTCCTCTATGTCTTATCTTTCCATTGACACTAAAATCACTCAATTTAGTTTAGTGATTTGGAAGATATGCCTCAAATATTATCGAGTTGTTCATATTCAAAAATAGTGTACTATGCACAACTTCCATGTAGAAATTGAGCATCTTAGAGACTGAATAAAAATTCTACTTTTTCATATCAAAGTATTAACATAAGGTTCATCTAACCTAAATACTAATTGGATGTTTAGTTACACATGATCGAATACGAAATCAAACATACAATGAAAGAAAAACAAAACAAAACAAAAACAATGAGTTCATAATTCTAAATCTCCTTGATTGTCTTCTATCAAATGTTCTTGTGATGTAGAGGCTTGATCTTGAATTTCGATCGATCTTTCGATAATTTCTTCATGTTTCTAGCTTCTCTAGACCCAAATCGTCCCTTCTGGACATTCTCCACATATGGAAATCGCCTCCCAATGTCTCCTCTTTTCTTCTGCTTATGAAACGTCACTTTTATCTTGAATTCTAGGTTTTTAGTTTATGCACGATCATGTGCACAGCCATGCACAGGAACGTGCATAATCAGAATCTGTCGAGTATCGCAAAAGTGCATAGGCATGTAAAAGTGCATAGCCTTACATTTCTTCTAGAATGTTATTTTTCCTATTTTAGCTACGCTTTCGCCCGAAGTCCTCTCCTTTATGTTCATAACAACAATTATCACCTATAAACACACTAAAGCATATTAAGCACCAAATATACAAAAAATTATAAAATATCAAGCAAGAATACATTAAATATGGGGTAAAAACATAGTCAATTAACTATCTATCAAATATCTCCACACTTAAGTTTTTTGTTGTCCTAAAGCAAACTATAATCAAAATTATAAATTTACAACATCAATTTGTCATCAATCTAAACCTATCTATTCATACTATACATCATAATATCATACTAAATCCAATTAATATACAAGCAGAATCAAGTTATCCCAAAATTAACATCCTAAGTAATATTAATAATAATCACATCAACAATCATGTTGAAATCAAAAGCATAACTCTTTACAATTTCACCAATATTTCATTCAATGCCCTCAAGTGTTTAAGTTACAAAGTATCAAATTCTAAATCAATGCATACCAAAATTCCTACTATATGCTTATAGTACAATCACATCTCCACCACTTATGTACAAACTAGAAACAAAATTCAAAAGGTCTTTTATACGGGTTTTAATGGGGTTTAGGTACGGTATGAATGGGTTAAAAAAGGGTTAAAGGTGAAGGAAATTCACTACATAATATATTTCAAGACTCGTCATAAATACACATAGGTCCTTTCAACGCAACTATTGGTACCATAAATTTATTCTTTTTTGTTCTTTTTTGTTCATTTTGTTCATTTTTAACAATAAACATTATGTACCACAATTCAAGACATATTAGATCTTTCAAAAATTTCAAGTCTCAACAAGTAAATAATGTAAACTTCAAACTTCAAACAATAAAAAGGTCTTCAAAGAAAAATATGATAAAGGTTAATATGTGGGTTAAATCAATGAAAAAGGCTAAGGCTGAACATGGTTATTCCTAAAGGTAAAATGTTGAGGGTATGGTAATTTTCAAAGAAAGGCCTAAACAAGTTGGTAAATCTAAGTGCCTTTATCATGTTAATGCTTCTAATTTAAAAAATGTGGTCTCGATATAAATAATAAAGAAAACTTTAGAATTATCCTACTATGCAATGATAACACACATGTAGTAATAGCTAGCTTGTAATCTATATTGTCCTTGCTAAAGTTTGAACAACATAGGTCCTAAGTCAAGGGGCACAATGAGTTTCGTGTCTTGGCAGATCGCGACTTAGACTTCTAGATTTCATCTCTAATATTCTTTAGGAAGCAGAAAATTATTGTAGATTGTAAATTAAAAGAGAACAAGTGATTGAAATTTCTAATATTAATAATTAGATCAAATTCGATTGGGAAGGATTAGGAATTCAAGGGCACTACATTCTAAGAAAAATTAATCAAATCATAATTTGATTAGTAACTAGATTTTGCGATAAAATCAATTCTAAAATTTTATATTAATAACAATCAAACAATGATGAAGTTATAGAATTAAATATGACTCCAATACCATTGTTTGATCTTAAAGAGCCTATGCCGAGTTAGATCTTTTGGTAATTTAATTAAAACATAATCCTATTTGCAATTAAACTTTAATCAAAATTATAAATAATTTTAGTTAAGTATCAATTAATTTTAAATAAAATTCGATATATAACATTGGTCGTTATTTATTACATATCTTATATTTGATCTTAAAATTTCTCAAACTTTACAATAAAGTCTACCTTGATTAAATTACCTTTTTTCTCTTTTAACCAATGTTTTAAAAACCGGACCGGACATCGAACCGGTCGAAGGAAAGGTTTAATGTTTAGAGGTTCAACCAGGTAGTGAACCGCTATCAAACCGGAATACAATAAATAAGATGAAAATTTTATAAGAATAAATAAAAATAAAAAATTTTATTGAAATGAAAAATACACCAATATTTTTTATTATATAATGAACTAAAAATAAATAAATATGAGTCCAATATAAAACTTAAAATAACAATAAAAATCAAAATTGT
>JAOTBA010000006.1:17642158-17652382 GCA_025629845.1 Erythroxylum squamatum | reverse complement strand
GTTTTCTCCTTTATTTATAAGCAAGACAACACTTTTTCTTCCAATTATGCCCTTAATGATTGAGAATTGTCCCATTTTCCCTTCCATTTATGACTTATATCTTTTATACTTAAGTGTCTTGCCCACACTCACTGTACCCGTCCCACTCTTTTCACTCAATCTTTGTTAATTCATTTTAGATAGCTTTGATTTTTAGTGGAGATGTAGAGTAGAGTCTTACGAATCCGATGGTTCAAGAATCAAGTCATTTAGAGGTCTAGATAAGAAGTTATGGCCAAAAGAATCCAACATGTTCATATCTTTGCTCTTATTGTATATGCCTTGGCGCAATTGCTATAACTCTCACTACAGGTGTCGGATTGACTTCGTTTTTGTACTATTGGAAAGAGAACTTCTAGATCTACAACTTTCATGAAGACCTTGAAGGCCAATTCTATCGTCTGACTTCTGTCACTTTTGCATCGTCTCATTTTCCATCGTCTCATTTCTATCGTCTCAGCTCCATCGTCTCATTTCCATCGTCTCATTTCTATCGTCTTAGTTCTATCGTCTCATTTTCTTCCGTCTCATTTTCTTCTGTCTCATTTCTTCCATCTCATTTCTTTCGTCTCATTTTCTTCCGTCTCATTTTCTTCCGCCTCATTTCTTCCGTCTCATTTCTTCTCTAGAACGTCTCCAATTATAAGGATCATAACTTTTGACTCCGATATCCAAAATTTTCATACTATATACGGTTGGAAAGATAAAAGAAAGATCTAAAACTTTCCAGAGGCACTTTTACTAAAATCTATCTATATCAATCCCAAATTTGCCTCTAAAGTCCGAAGACGAATTTCCCCTTCATACACCAACGTACTACACCAAATTCTTAACTTTATGACAGCTTTTGAGATTCTTAGATACAGAATTGAAATTCGATGTCTTCATAAGAAATGTAGCCATACGTTTCTAAAATCAAGAATCATCTCGTTTAGATAACTAGAGAAAAAGTTATGGCTAACAGACCGAAGCACACTTAGTGAACATTTTCCAGATCACTACCAATCTTGTTCCTAAATCTTCCTTATCACAACTCATACCAAGATCACTCTTTCTACTCCTTCTACTCCTCATTTTCAATAAAATCACATTTTATATCAATTATACCCAGAAGTTGTCAATGAATGCATGTACCACTTTTTATGCGAAAACATTCCGTATTTATGTGCATAGATGCTAATATGATGCATGAGTAAGAAAATGTATTGTCTTAATTTCTCTTTGAGCTCACATGTACTGAAATTTCAGGTCCTAATCCTTAATATGGGGACGGAATGTTACACTTGATATCAATGTATTTAAATCTGGAAATTTTGAGTTGTTAAAGGAATAAAGGTGTTCTTATAAATACAAATATGATCCAAAGGATATAAGTAAGGTGTATTAGGTACAAATGAATGAGAATTGGGAAATTGTGTGAATGTATATTGCTAGAAAAGGTTGATGAATGTATGATTGATGAATTTAGAGTAATCAAACTTACTCAAGGTATAAACCTGAATGCAAAATGGTAATATACAAGCTATAATCATTGAATGGTCAAGATTTGTGAAGAAGAAGATATACCCAAAAAGGTCAATTGAGCATGCATTAAACATGACACATATACATGTGCATGATTGTATATTCATATGATTAAACAAACTAGTGCTTGTGAACTATGTGTGTATTGTATGATTATAGACACACAAGTTGATAGCCAACATCTAAACATTGCTAGATCATCAAGGTAATAACTTATCTGGAGCGTACTGTGAGTTAACCACCTAAATGTTTCTTGCTATGATTGATTTGTTTTTTTTATTAAATTTCAGCTATTAAATTGTTGCTTGTATGATTGGTATAACTCTGGACATTATTGGTCCGAGGAGATTGATACTCGAGACTGTATTTGGAAGTGCTTTCAAATTGTATTTGTAATGTGGAATGTGTGATCAACTGAATGATGAATGTCAAATATAGATCCGAAGAATTTGAGTGAGCACATTGAATGAAAAGTATTGAAAGCATAATATGTGAATTGATGCATCTCATTACATTGATATGCATGATCAGATAGAGGAGTTATGACTAGAGTGACCAACATGTGAAAAGAGGTTTAAGCTCAAAATGATGAAAGAAACCTCAAGCTCTGATAACAATGAGCCTAGTATTTACAACGGATATGGGAAAGTAAATGAAGTGAACCTGGTATCCACAACGAATATTGGATAGTAAATTGAGTTGATAGGCGATCGGTCACAACAAAGTAAAATAAGAAAGAAATCACATGTGCATTTGCATATAAAATTATACATATATCAAATGAATGATTGTGATGAATTATTGAATTGTTCTGAAATAGTGATATGCAATGTTGGTAGATAGTACCTGTTGAAATATGAAAAAATGTGATGTGGCATTCGATACTGGATGATGTGATATACTTGTTGAATTGGGTTATGTACTTGTTTTATATTCTGATTGGAGTGAGCACATCAATGATGGTTTACTCACTGAGTTCGCAAACTCATCAAAATTGCAACGTTGATTTTTAGGTTCAAGGGAGTTCTAGCTCCTAAGTTGATAGAGTAGAAGTATAGTACTTGCGTTTTTGGGGACAAGAATGGCTCAAAGGTTTGGTCAGCTGATATTGAGGAGTCTAGTTAGAATATTTTGGTTTAGTATCCTTTTTCATGAGGCACATTTGGTAACTGAGGTTAAACTCTCAAATGTTATGTAATTTATATACATGAATTATGAGTTGTAATGACATCGTGTAAATTTATGTTTGTGAATGAAATAGGAAGTATTGATCATTTTGAAACTTTGTGATACATATGATGCCTTAAATAAGCTAATGTGAATGCTCTAACATGTCATTCTCGTAAGATATTTCTCGAATATCGTCTGGTATATTCGGGCATATGCTCTTGGGTGTGGTATGTTACAATAATGGTCACTCTTAGTTATTTTAATTTTAATTTTGAAAATCCTTAGAATTAGAACCCACTTAATTTGATAATGATTGAGATTAATTTTCTTAGGCATAAGAAAATTTCTAAGTATCGTGGTAATTATTAAGGATGTAATATATGTATGTTTTACTTAGTAATTTGACATGTTTTCTATCCAAATTATCTTGATTTGATTAGTTTTATATTATTTTTAGGTAATTATAAAGAAATTTCTTAGGATTGATGATGGCTAATGATTAATGAGAATTATAAGAAAAAAGAGAATAAGAGAACTTTATTTTGAACATGGACCGATGCACAATTGGTGTGCATAAAAAAACATGTTTTATTAAATATTTTGCTTTATTTTATTGTTAGTCACCTTATTTTACTTAGTTTTTGATATCTTTTTAGGTAATTATGTAAAATTGAAAAATGTTCATTTCCCTCTCAAATAAGCAGTAACTTTCCTGAAGTAGTAAATTTTCTAGCAAGTTTAAGGCAATTTTTGGTAACCTTTATATTTAGGTAACTTCATGGAACCCTCTGAGGGAGGTTCCTCTCCTTTAGGGGAGAAGCTGAATCAATTCCCTACCCTCAAAGAATAGTTGAATGCAAATATAGTGAAAGCTCATAAAAAATAGAATATGAATGATGTTAATGGTGCAAGAAATCTTGGAGTAAAGTTGTATCTTCTTCTCTAGCTCAAGAGAAATTAAGACGCTTCCCTCCAACATTTATTAATGGTACTTTTCTCCTCTTCTTGAGATTCTTTAAGAGGGTGCAATGCATTACAACAATACTTTGTTTAGTGTTAAGCAAGTTTTAATCATATAAAACCCTCAACATTTTCGCAAGCGCATGAGTCGTAGTGTAGTTTATGAGGTGTCGATACCACGGGGAATTAGTAAACTAATCAAATCCTAATTTTTCTAAGCCCTAAAAGTGTAATTAAATTGAAAATAAAAACTAAACTGAAAAGTAAACAATCGAATATAAAGTGATTGAAATGAGAATTATAAATTAATGCAAGAAATCAAATTTGAGCAACAATAATTGACAATTGAAATTCAAGCAAGGAAGATTAACAAGTTATGAGAAAAGGGATTTATCTTATTAACTTAGTCACTTTTGTGTTAATGTTGTGTCGGTCCTAGACTTTTGAAGGGTGGATTGGTCTCTCTCGAGTTGCAATCACTAATTCCTAAATCATAAACCCTAATTAAATTAAGTTACTAAACATGTAATCTCTTGATTAACAAACAACCCACAACCTAATTAGTTCTTAAGCATTGCCATAAACAACCGGGTCCTCACACGAGATCTCTCTCTGTATAATTGCTGATTTGATTATTTGCGTGGTCTATTATATTTTTTAACTCTCATTAACTAACCTAATCATTTTGCATTTGGTTCACTCTCGATTTATTATCGAAGCATGCAATTTTAACAAATCACAACATCCAACATCATTAACAACAAAAGTAACTAGATTAACATTAAATCAAGTATAAATCACTAAAAGAAGTTAAAACATCCTTAACCTAAGGTTCATCATCATCAATTCCACCTCATACATCAAATGAATGAAATAAAAGATGAAAAGATGAAAAGATAACTTGGAGGATTGGAGGTTAAACCACCTGAAGCTCCACCTTCTTCTTTCTATTCTTCTCTCTCTTCCTTCTTCCTATTCCTTAGCTTTTTTTCCCCAAAGTGGCAAATGAAGGCTCCCCTTTCTAGGTCATTTCTCTACTCTTATGTAGTCCTGTACTAATTAGGGTAAAAACTAGGTTTTACTTAGGCCTAAAAGTCAAATAACCTGTGAAAAATTGAGTTTGGGAGGCCGATCTGCATCTGTCGACCATGATCATAGCCTACTTGAAGAGTCTCTGTCACGATCGTGGCCTTGAGTCCTCTATTGGGCTTCCTCCAAATCTTCTTCGTTATTCAATATCTGATCTCAAACATTAACAAACACATCAAAACACCTCAAACACACAAAATTAAAGTTCAATAGCATGCTCTAACCCACATAACACTCAAAACACAAAATATCTAACTAACACACACAACTATAAAACTAAACATGCATGAATCAATTAATTAACAATTAAAAACATAATAAAATGTCTATTAAAACATCATGCAACCTACAAGTATCAAATCCACACACTTGAAATTTTGCTTGTCCTCAACGGAAAAAAATAAAAACAAAATATAAATACACCAAACAACAAAACTCATATATGCAATAATGGTATAATGGCATTGAACTTCATGAAACAAATTTAACTACAAACATAATCCTTCAAGTTGTTTTAATTATTAACTTAAGAAATTTGTGTCTAAGTACTTCAAACTAAATATACATACAAATCAAGACTTTATGTCAAATTCGTTCACTCCTTTCACTCACACACACACACACACACATAGATAATTAGTTAGTCAATCAAAATTGTAACTATCCTTAAGTAGCTTTTCATAAGAAGTCATGTTATTCACAAAGATTAGAAGGATTTATTAAACAACACACTATTTTTGTTAATTTTCATTAATATAAACCTAGCCTTTTGACACGAAGGCAAACATTTGTGATGAATATCCCTCAGTTACTCAACTAGGTCATATTTTTATTAAGCAGCTTGGTTGGAATGTCATTATAGCCTTTTCACGCGAAGGTGAAAATTTTTTATGAATGTCTCTCGGCTACTCAGCTATATCACATTCTCAACTGGCTACTAGCTCTATTTATAATCCGATTTGTTTAAAAAGGCCAGCGGAATAGTTATTTATTAAATAAAGATATACTTTCTTCTTTTTAAATTGTTTTTTGCCTACCTCATTTCTTTAGCTAATCATTCTCATGAAAAATACTAACGATGCTACTTATTTGTCTGTTCTAAAATTATAAATGAATGTCTCAAATTTATAGGGTGAACGAACTAACATCATATCCTAATTAACATGCATATTTAACTAAAGCAACTAGGACACTAATTTCACATGCTAATAAATCTTAACAACCTAAAAGGCTATGTTCAAAGCTAAACTGATTCTGTTAAGTCCTAGCCATTGGCACATTCACACAACTCACATAATGTAAACCTAAACAAAACTAACATATAATATACAAAATTCACACTCAAAATAAAACATATAATACATATAATGCAACCCTCCCCACACTTGGACAACATATTGTCCTCAATATGAGAAGGAAAAATAACAGACAAGATGGGAATCAAAATAAAATAATAATAAAACATAAGAACAAAATAAGGATAGAAATGAAAAGATAAGGGTTAGAGCATAAGAACCCGTTATGGTGATTGAGGTGGTGAGGGCGATGGTATTTGAAATCAACTGCGCTTGACGCCCAAAATTGCCGCCCTATCTTAAAATTGCTTTTAAAGGAATAAGCGAGTTAGCAATCCAAACCATTTCATATTATTAAAAACTTACTTTTAGAATTTGAAACAAATCTGACTACATATCAATTTCAATCTAACTATCAAACATGCTAAGTTATGGTCATTAGCTCGACCTTTCATCTTAGGAAGTGCTTTCAGTTCTCCAAAAGGAAAGAAATTACTTCCTTTTACTTCGAGAATACTCTGCTGAGATACAGTTTGCAACGATGCCCATTCACCTTAAAGGTTTCTTTGTTTGCAATTTTCAATTTGAGGGCTCTATGGGAGAATATTTGGGTGACTGTAAACAGTCCACTCCATCATGATTTAAATTTTCCTAGGAACAACCTCAATCTCGAATTGTATAGCAAAACTGCATCTCCCACTTTGAATTCCTTCTGCTTAAGAAGAAAGTTATGCCATCTCTTCACCTTGTACTTATATAGTTTGGCATTTTTGTATGCATTGCAATGAAACTCTCAAGTTCATTTAGTTGCATAAGTCGTTTCTCACCCGCTTGCTTCCAATCAAAATTTAAAACCTTCATTGCCCAATATGCTTGATGTTCTAATTTCATAGGCAAATGATAAGCTTTAACATATACTATTCAGAAGGGCATCGTTCTGATAGGTGTTTTAAAAGCAGTTTGATAAACCCATAAGGCATCATCTAGCTTTAATGCTCAGTCCTTCCTAGAATTGTTCACTATCTTTTCTAGAATCTGTTTGAGTTCCTGGTTCACGACTTCCAATTGTCCACTCGTTGCAAATGATAAGGAGTGGTAACTCGAAGGTGGACTCCCTATCTTTTTGGGTGAGTATCAAAAGATTTGTTACAAATATATGTTCCCTGCATCGCTTATTATTGTTCGTGGCACTCCAAATCTGTTGAATATCTACTTGATAAATTTCTGTACAACTTTCCAATCATTAGTTGTAGATGCGACAGCTTTGGCCTAGCGAGATATGTAGTCCACTCCCACTAAATTGTATGTGTTTCCTATGGAGGCTGGGAAAGGAAACATGAAGTTGATGCCCCACACATCGAAGACTTTAAGTTCTATGATGTTGGCTAAAGGCATCTCATCTCTTTTGGAGATCTTACCCACTCTCTAACAATGATCACATTGTGCCACGAAAGATTGAGCATCCATAAATAGATGTGGTCAATAAAATCCACACTCAAGTCCGTGAACTACTACTTTGTTTGCCCCAAAATGGCCAGCATTACTGTGCTTCATGACTTTGTGTTAATATATCCAACATCTTTCCCTCTAGCACACACCACCTTATCAACCCATCGTCACAAGTTTTATATAGGATTGGCTCGTCCCATAAATATCGGGTGCATTCATGCAAGAATCATTTCCTCTGTTGATATGATCAGTTAGAAGGGATCTTACCACTAACGACAAAGGATAAAATATCTACGAACTATGGTGTCGCCATGCTATCGACAAGCATCAGGGTTTCATCACGAAATTTTTCATTGATATCATCAATTATCTCACATCTCCCTCCTGCCAGACGTGACAGATGGTTCGCTACCACATTCTCCACTCCCTTCTTATCTCTTATTTCTATATCAAACTTTTGTAAGAGCAACACCCATCAAATAAGTCTTAGCTTTGCATCCTTTTTAGCAAACAAATATTTAAGCATAGCTTAATTGTTAAATACAATCACTTTAGAGCCCAAAAGGTATGAACGAAACTTATCACATGCATACACCACTACAAGTAATTCTTTTTTTATGGTGGTGTAGTTGAGTTGAGGTCCTGTAAGTTTCTTGCATGCGTAGTAAATTGCATGCAACTTTTTATCCTTTCTTTAACCTATCACACAATCTATAGCTTGATCGCTTGCATCGGACATGACCTCGAATGGGAGTGTCCAATTAGGTGGCACTAAAATTAGGGTTGATGTTAGTGCCTCCTTTAATTGATTGAATGCAGAAGAACAATTATTATCAAAAAGGAAAGGCAAATCCTTAACTAACAAGTTTGTTAAGGGTCATTTAATTTGCGAGAAATCCTTAATAAAGTGACAGTAGAACCCAGCATGGCCTAAGAATGCCGGCATGCCCTTGACATTGATTGGAGATGGAAGTTTTTCTATAACCTTTGTCTTTGGTCTATCCACTTCAAAGTCTTGGTGCGAAATTTTGTGTCTGAGCACTATCCCCTCTTGTACCATAAAGTGGCACTTCTTCCAATTCAACACTAAATGTGATTCTTCACATCTTTGGAGTGCCTTGTCCAAATTGGTTAGACGCTTCTCAAAAGAGTCTCCACAGATTAAAAAAATCATCCATGAAGATTTTCATAATATCTTCAATCATGTCCACAAAGATAGACATCATGCATTTTTTAAATATAGCCGAGGCATTGCATAACTCGGTCAACATTTGTTAGTACACAAAGGTACTACAAGGATATGTGAACATCAGAAAGGTACTATAAGGATATATGAACATAGTCTTTTTTTATCCTGGAGGTAGATGAATATCTTATTATACCACGAGTAACCATCTAAGAAGTGGTAGAATGAGTGACCCGCCACTCTTTTTATCATTTGATCTATGAATGGGAGAGGGAAATGGTCTTTAGTCACCTTGTTGAGTTAGCGATAGTCTATGCACACTCTCTATCTCTTAACTATTCTTGTCGAAATTAATTCTCCATTTTCACTTTCCATTACGATCATTCCACCCTTCTTTGGTAAACATTATACCGGGCGACCCATTCTCTATCATATATTAGGTATATGATACCCACTTCCAAAAGCTTTACTACCTCCTTTTTTACTACTTCCTTCATAACGTTGATGTTCCCTCACAGCTCTGCTTCCTTCTTCAAAGTTTATCCTATGCATACACACATTTGGGCTTATACCTCGAATGCCAAATAATTGCCATCCCATAGCCTTCATGTAACATCCCATCACCGATGGGAAGGGTAAACTAGTAATTTGGAACGGGTTAGGAGTGTGTTTTGCTATGTTCAGGAATATTATGGCCTCCGTATATACATGAATAGAAATTTTTGCACATGCACATGACTGTACATGCATTCATGACATTTCCTAGTATATGTGTCTAAATGTAATTTTTGTGGAAAATGTGATTTTTTGTGCTTGAAAATTTAATTGGAGTGGATTGTTGTGTGTTTTACATTTTTTGAGAAATTTAGGAATTTTTCTGGAAAATTTTTGGACTGGAAAAAATCACCAAGTGGCGGACTGATTAGTTTCTGGTACTGAAAATCACTGTCCAATGACACTGGAAATTGAGGTAAATGATTTTAGGATTTTTGTGATTAGAGTCATTGAAATTTGGATGAACTAGAGATTAAATTCTATTAGGTTCTTTTATTAAAAGCTATTAACTTGATTTTTTTTAATTATTGTGTGGTAAGTGTCATGACATGTGTCATGACACTCTTTAAGCATTGAGTTCCCTTGTGAAACCCACGACACTTGTAAATTTGAAGGCAAAATGAAACTTGTTTTTATGTTGTCTTCTCCACCTTCGTAGCCTTCCTTTCCCTCTCTTCTTCTCTTCTTTGTTCTTCTTAATCTTGGAACCATCTTTCCTCTTTGTTTGCTCTTCCTTGTTCATGAAAATTTAACCAAACCCTCACCCCCTCAAGTGATAGTGATGACCGTATGGTGTTTGGAGGAAGGTGGAGAATTGGTGAAAAGTTTGAAGAATTGAAGAATTAAAAGCTTACTTAGGTAAGATTTAAGTTGTATGTTTTTAAATTGGTAGTTAGATGCATTAATTGTGATTTATTGTGCATTAATTTCATGAAGCTTGTGGTTTGATTGTTTGGG
>JAOTBA010000006.1:17564886-17575624 GCA_025629845.1 Erythroxylum squamatum | reverse complement strand
TGCATGCTATGACCCGCTTCAATATCCACTTTTATTTCCGCGGGGTGAATCAGGATGGCATCATGGCATTAAGCGGTCACCACAGCTGCAGAGAAACAAAAGCAAAAACAAGAAACTACAAATCATCATCGCACGAAAGAAGAAAAAAGACGCCATCTGTACACACAATAAAACCTGGATAAAGTCGAAGGAAAAAAGACAAAGAAACAGCTGGAGAGAAATAAAAGCCAAAACAAGAACTTACCACAGTCGATCATTATCGCACGAAAGAAGAAAAAAGGCGCCATCTTTACACACAATAAAACCTGGACAAAGTCAAAGGAAAAATGCAAAGAAACAGCTGGAAAGAAACAAAAGCAACAACGAGAACTTACCACAGCCCATCATTATTGTACGAAAGAAGAAAAAAGGCGCCACTGTACACACAATAAAACCTAGACAAGGTAGCCGGAGAGAAACTCCAAATGTTGAAGAAAGTCGAAGGAAAAAACGCAAAGAAACAAAAGCAAAAACAAGAAGTTAACAAAGCCGGAGAGAAACTCCAAATGTTGAAGAAAACCACAGGCTAAAAAAGGGAAAAAAAATCAAGCAGAAACGAGAACTTTCCAGAATCGCAGGAAGGCAAAAAGGAAAACAAAAACACAGCTGCAGAGAAAAAAAAAAGGAAAACTTACCACAGTTGGAAATAAACCGCAGGCCATCTGCAGACACAGAGGACGTCGAGGACGAAGAGCTGACAAAGAACGAGAGAGGAGCAGAGGAAGGCAAGGGCGGACAGCTAAAGGAAGAGAGAGAAAGCCTTGCAGAACTCTAGGTAAATGGAATGAATGAATGGAAGAGGGAGAGTAATAATAAAGACACAACATTCAATGAACACATATAAGCCGTCAGATTAAACGGACGAGCGGGATGGATCGGCAGACACAACATTCAATGAACAGATAGTAATAATAAAGTCATAACATTCAATGACCAGATATAAGCCTTCAGATTAAATGGACGAGCGGGATGAATCGGAAGGCACAACATTCAATTAACAGATATAAACCGTCAGATTAAATAAACGAGCGAGATCGATTGCGTGGTTGTCCATCCCAACTTGTCCTTAGTATATATACTTAATGACTTTTATATGCCTTAGTTCATGTTTTCGTGCTTTGACTAACAAAAATGCCCCCATTGTTTAGAACTAATCCAATGCTTTAAAATACATTACATTCGGCCATATTTTTTCTTTAAAATTTATTTGGGCCCATTTATGCGTTAGACCCACCCTCTGATTGCCCGATATGCTCATTCAACTGCTCTTTTAGTCCACTTACATTGACTAAAATCCAGTCAAAGGCACAGATGACTATGTAAAAGCCTAAAGTCCCAAAACCCAGATTAAAGGTCAAAGCCTTAGGAAAAATGCCCACATATGACAGAGCCCAAAACTCATATAACTTATGTTTAGGCACAAGGAGTCCTAAGTCAATTTCATACCTTGGTCAAGCCTTTAAATCCAGGTCAATGCCCCTCTTAACTTATTGCCATTCGTATTATGTCCTACGTTAACAACCATAAGTTGTTATTCCTTTGTTTGATTGGTTTTCTTTTAAGGTCTCAAGTTTTAATTTGATTTTCTTTTCAATTTTTCAAGTTTTTATTTTAAGTCCTAGGTTAACAACCATAAAGTCTTATTCTTTTGTTTGATTTTGTTTTTAAGTTCAAGGTCACATTATAAAACCTACCTATACTTTTAATTTTTTTCATTTAGTTACATGCCCTTGGTCTCTTTATAATTTGTTAATCCTTGAATGACACGTAAGAAAGGGGCCATTAATAAAATTTAGTTCAAAATTATTTTTAAATTTCTCTAAATATTATTTTAAGATTAATAAAATTTCTCTAAAGTTTAAACAAATTTCTTTTTATTGAAGAAATATATTTTTTATGTTATGAATATAAACTATCAAATCTAAGCTTAACCAGTCGAACTCAGGTCAAGTCATGCCAAAATTTTCATATCTAGAAATCATCCATATTGTCATAGTCCACAATCATACACTTAAAATCTATCATGCTATGCATTTCGCATTTTAATTTATCATTCTCAATCACATAAGCATTTAAGGTTTTTGAACTTTTTATATATACTTTGGAGGATAGTTTCTTTCTTTTTATACTAATGGCTTCTAAACTTTTAATAAGCTCATCGTATGCTAAAAAAATGAGAGTAGAGTATCTTATCATTACGAGCCATAAAGCACATTCCATCCACTTTATTTTAAAATTCCACATTTTTTGAACTAGCATTATCATCCCATGTTGCTTAAGTACTTACTTCTTCTTCTTTAAAAACTTCTTGAATTTCTTTATAACGAACTTTATGTTCTTATAAGTACTAAGTACTTGTATCATCATTGGAAACACTTAAAATTCTCTTTTATTTGTCAGATTCACTTTCTTTTCATGCAATCGTTCATCCATATCTCATAGATGAGATGTAATCTAGTTATCTCTTTGAACGACAAAGTGCAATTTTTCTTTTTATATGGTCATGATCTTCGCCTCTTATTCCTTTATTAAAAATCTACATAATTGTCTTACCTATTCAAAGTTAGTGCAATTCTTACGAAGACCTTTAAGAGTATATATATTATAAATGAAGTGAGCATATATACTTAAAATTAATTCATTATATTGCTTGCGAAGCAATTCATATTGATGCACTTATATGCTCACTTTTCTCTCTTTCACTTTAGTGGTGTCTTCATCTGTGATTTTAAGTGTATGCATATCTCTTAATCCCTATCACATGTGCACACTCTATTGAACTTATTCATATAAAATATATATGGCCTTATTATTTACGGCAATGAGTATTATATCCTTATTTTCTAATTCACTTTTATCCTTTGGTACGTAAGTCTTCACTTTGTCTCTAATTAAGGATTTCAATTAGATATAAGTCCATTCTCTACAACAACCTAAGTATGAACCCATTTTACTAAAAAGAAGTGTTTCATCTTAATATTTCAATATAGGCAATAGTCCCCATTAAAAAAAGGGCTTCGAGCATGTTTTGACTTCCTTATCTAAAAGTTGAATTAAAATGTTCCATAGTGATCTTTAGTTAGAATAACTTAGAATAAGAGATTAATTTATTAAGTTTTGAAAATGGTTAAATTATATATAAGGAAATCACAAAATAATTATAATAATAATAAAATAGAATATGGAAAAGGGAGACAAATTTAATTTTTAGTGATTTAATTAAATAACTCTTAACCTATGTCCACTCTTCAAGCTCCATTCGAAAATTTTGTATCATGCTCGGTTAATGGATGAGGATAAACTTTTTATACAACTTCTTCTTTGTCATAGTTAAAAAGCAATTCTTATAATCGTCTTTGTTAACTATAAATAAAGATCAACCCTTACAATCATCTTCCTTTGCGACATGTGAAGAGGAACTCTTTATAACATCAATTGAGAACTCCCTTTCTTGTTTACATCAATGAGGTTTAATATATATTACTCAACTTGCACATATTTAATTAAATGCTCATTCTAGCCTTTCAAGGTTCTTAGCAACGCTTTAATATGTTAAAGGTTCTTCTCATAATTCAATTATGGTCTATTTATGCCTAAAACTATTTCTAATAATCATTAGACACATAAGCTAGTCATCACAATGGGTAGTTTCTATGTATATTAGGCAACTGATACTTAAAATTCAGCTAGCCAATGTCCTCACAGGGAGCGTATCAATCTGCATGTTACTCTTAACAAAATCAAGAGAGGTAACCGTCATGTGGGTTAGACCATAGCAGAGAAAACCACCAGTTGTACAAGCAGTGTAGAAAGCCGGAGAGTACATCTCGGTCTTACTAGGCTCGTTAGGAGAGGGGACGACTAAGGATCCATCAAAGGATAAAATTGTAACGGTTTCTTTGACAAGGGGGAAATGAATTAGCTAATGTTTGTGATGTGTGTGTGCTGTGTATCAATTAACTTATCCTTTAGTCAAGAACTTAATCCTTGTTTTCTCCAAAATGCATTCAATCTTCAGCTAGTCAATTAAAACCCTTTAACTATCTAAATGAATAATTTATTCAATCAATTAACAATATAACCGACGAATGGTGTTGGATAGTGAATAGACATAATCTTTGTACAACGTTAAATGTTACCTATTCAAGTTCTTTCAAAGGTTTTAAAACATAACTTCTTTGAAACAAAAAACTTGATTTAAAACTATTTTAAAATTTTCTCAAATGTAGCTTTGAGATTAAGAGATTTTCTTGAAAGTTTTTTCTAAAATATTCCTCTTAATTATGACAAAATATAAGCATTATTCTTAGATATAAGTGACCATGTAATGATTGAAGTGATCAAGATAACTTACAAGAAAGATTATAATGATTTGTTACATACGAAATTTCTTTGTACTTTCTTTTTTCTTCTCAACTTAAATTGAATTTCTTTGAATCTCATTTGAATTGTATTTAATGATCCATTTTGCTCGTTAAATACTTTTATCACTTTGATTTTTTTCTAAAATTGATATTTTACCTTTTTCTTGAATCTTTAATAAATTAACTTCCTAATATCACCAAAGATAAAATATTAGAAGTAAAATATTTTTTATCATCAAAATTATAGATTAGGAAATTACTAGGTCCAATATAAAACCTATGCATTTTTAGTCATTTAATTCATTTTCAAAATTCTTAAGCTTCTTTATAAATTCTTTACATAATTTAATTTAATTCATAAGTCTCTTCACAAGCACTAATTCATTTTTCAAGGTTAAATCACATCATAAACATAGTACATTCTTTTTATCATCATTTCTATGTCTTAAGTCCAAATGATCCAAACCTTAAGCATTTCTTTTTATTTTGTATTGTTAGTTTCGAGTGCTAGGTTCAAGAATTGAAACCTAGGTATTTTCCTAATATATTGTTCATTATTTCTAAGTCCTAAGTGCAAGCAATCTAAACCTTAGGCATTTTTATTTCACTTTATTTATTAATTCCAATGCTTACGTTCAAAACCAAAATCATAGGCCTCCTACTATATATTCTAGTTTTTATTTTATGCCTTAAAACCCTTAGGCAAGTCATCATTTTTCTAATTATTCTAAACTAAAGATCTTTTTCTTTTAATAAATTTCCTAAATTTCACAGTTCATTAGAGATTGGCTATTTAGTTGAGTATAATATGATGGCTGACACCTTTCCTATTACACACTCATTTACTAGTTAGGATATATTAGCTCCTTTATATTAGTTTTCCCCCTTATCTTCCTTTAATTAGTTAAGATGGTGACTTTATTGTCATTTTTCTCTTTTTTAGCCTTTCTATAATTAGTTATGGCATATAAATGACAAGGATTTAGAAAACAATCTTATCTTCACCATTCTTATAATTTGCCTTTAGAAGAGAAAATTACAACAAATGGAGCTATCCTTTTTGCAAATTCTAGAATGATTTCATTATATGTTCATAATGACCTTCACAGTTTTTCAACAATCAAGTCAAGTTGTTAAATCTAAATGATAATTTATTTTAAATTAAATAAAAATAATTGATTTTTTAAATGAACATCATAAGATATAAGGTTATATTAAATATTATCATACACATTATCCTTGTCCCCACCCTCTTTAGACAACCTTTTCTACACCCTACCGACAGCCTACCTCCCCTCCCCACTCACCCCCACTTTAAAACACCATAGAATTCCCCTACTTGAGGGTTCTAACTTTCTGAAGGAATATGTGAAGGGGAGAACCACTTGGAGCTCTATTTTAGGTGACTCTGGAACCTTAGGGAAGCTAAGGTTTGTGGTGTCAGCTAGTGAGGAACCCATTCAAACCCCCTGGAGGTGCTCCAACTAAGAGCTAGGAAATGGAGCTTGTCAGTTTTTTTCTTAAAAAAAGACTAGCATTTCTTGTTGTTAATAAATAGGCTAATTATGATTATAGAAATATTGGCTTAGTTAACATTATGGTGAATGAAAATAAGTTTTTGTGTTTAAGTTTAACTAAGATAAAAATGCTCAGAGGGTGCTTAAAGGACCTTAACATGTCCTAGGACATCCTATTATGCTGAAGAAATGGCATTTAGGGGTAACTCTTGATAGAAGCAGATTGGAAAAAATCTTATTGTTAGTTAATTTTCATAGAGACCCCTTAGAATATTGGTCTGTGGAAGGGATGAGCTACATTGCTAGCAAAATAGGAAAACCCCTTAGGAATGGATGAAAACACTGAATGATGAGAAGAATAGGATTTGCTAGAGTATATATTGATTTAGACATTTCCAAAAAAGCTTCCTAACTCTTTGAGGATTATAAAGTTAAAGGAGAATGTGGAATTAGAGGAAGATCTTGTAAGAATTTCATACATGTGGAAACCAAAGACTAAGAAGGAGAGGATAATTTAGAGGAGGAGAGAAAACCAAAAAGGAGAACAAGAATAGAGAAGAAGAGGCTGAGCAACTGGAAAGAGCAAATTCAGTGGAAGGGGAAACAAATGAATGCAATACAGGTTAGGTATAAGACAAAAATGAGCATAAAAATCCTAATAAAGAAAAACAAGTTGTGAATGAGGTGGAAGAAGATCAAAATGGAGATGAAAGTACCTCATTAGTTGTATAAGGAGAGACGTCTGGGATTAAGCAAATGGAAAAAATGCTGGAGAAAGACTAGTATACAACATATAACACTCCCTCAATAGAGAAAGAAGAGACCTAATGAACCAAGCAACTTACTGGAAATGCTTCTGGAACAAATAGGAAATTGATTGGGGTTTGGTTATGTGTAAGTTTTAATTATTAACCCCTGATAGTTTGCAAGTGTATGGTTCGTTAGCGTAGTACAAAGGTGTTAATCCCACGAGGAGAGAACTAATCTAATCCTAAAATCTAAGGCCAAAAACAAATAATAGAAATTCAAGATGCAATAAAACTAATATGAAAATTTAATTTAATCAATCAAATAAAGAATCAAACACAAAAATAATAATTTGTAAAACACGCAAGAATCAACCAAAGGAAATTACCAATTGAGAGAAACAAAATTTTACTTATACTTAATGCTAACCTAACTGATTATGAATTATTGGATTGTTGGTTCTAGACTATCCTAGGGTTAATTACTCTCTCTTGAGTTATAACTATTAACCCTAAATCATAAACCTTAATCAGATTATGAAGGTTGCAATATCTAAATTCACAACCTATCTAAAACCTTAATTAGTTCTGAAGTTCTCTAATAAACTATCGGAAACTTATACAAGATCCCTCTGTATAAATTATCGATCTGATTTAATTCTAGTTTCTATTAAATCACCTAACTCTTATTAGTCCAATTTAATCATTTTTCATTCGATTCATCCTCTCAGTTTATTATCGAATCAAGCAATAGCAGAATCAATGTTAGCCCCTGAATTGTTTTTATTTGATTAACCATAATTAGATTTTTTTTGGGGTCTTGCAAGATTTATATATGTTGGAATTAATTAATGAGATTATGTGACATAGGTGAAGTGAATTAAAGTTAAAGTGATAAGTTACATAAGGGGGCATTGTGGGAAGATCACTTAAGCATTTAAGTTGCAAGGCTAATAAGTAAGGGTAAGTTGGACATTTTAGAATCACTAAGGGTTTGAAAGGCAAGAGAAATGGGTGTCTTACTTTTAGAAGGGAGTCAAAAACGAAAATTAAAGGAGAGAAGAGGGAGAGTGTCGTATAAGGAGAAGAGAGGGGGAAAAAGGGAGAAAAAGCAAGGGTTCTTCATTTCTACTGTGTCACCATTTCGGGCATCCGCCATCGGTCGGCATTATGCGTCATTTCTTGCTGATGAACCAAAGCTCGATCGCTGGGCCGGGGTTCCTCACTTTCAGTATAGAGACGCCCGCTATCGTCCTGCTGGAACGGCTTCAAAAGTCCAAGCCTGGAAGATAAAGTATTTCTTTGTGAGGCCCCTAGGATCTGCCTTCGAGTCCCGGACATAGAGGTATCCCCTCGCCGAGCGGTGGAACGACATCTCAAACCTGCTCCTTACTAGGGAGGAATGGGAGGTGGTTGACCGCATTAAGGCGCTCGGCCATTACGACTTCGATTGCTTCATTCGGGGGTATCGTGGAGGGGCTCCCACCCCGAATTAGCGGGCTAGGAGAAGAAACTGCCCCTTCTGGTTGACTCCCTGTAGTTTAGTTATTTGTTGCATTCATTGGTATTGGTTTTAATTTCTGACTCTTTTTTGTAGCTGTGCAGCCATGGTGAAGCTCAGGGAAATCAGTTCGTCCTCCAGCTCCCTTAAGTTCAGAGGCCAGCGTAAAGCTGTCGGGCCTTCCTCGAGGTTGAAGAAGCGAGGCGATGAGGTCAGCGAGGATGTCTCCCGACCGACTGTGCCCGAGCGGTCTACAACACTTGTCTTGCCAACGACTGCTGAGCAGCCCACATCGTGCGCTCAGCCGACTGCACCTAGGCCGACTACCGCTCTTCTGATCCAATCGGCTAGTGAGGAGGAGGAGGAAGTGGAAAGACCTCTAAAGAGGAGGAGAGCCGTTCGGGTCCCTGACCGATCGCCTTGCCTATCGGATAAGAGCAAAGGGAAAGAGAAGGAGAAAAAGAAGGAAAAGGGGAAGACCGAGGGGAAAAGGGTATCCTCGATCGGTCTGGATAAGACTGCCTAGCTCGGGGACATCAATGTGGCCCTTCAAGTTGCTGAAAAGGTTGCTCTTCCTCGAGACGAGGAGTTTATGGGTACTCTGAACAGCAAAGAGCTGTTGTCTAGACTCGTATGCGACTGCGCGAGGGTAATTTCCCCTACCCCCCTCTTTTTTTTTAACAAAGTTCATTCCAGGATCTGGCATTCTCCTTCGAAATGTACCAACGTCTCGGTCAACTCGATGAAGTTTCCAGAACGTTGGACCGGGAGGTTAAGGACCTTCACGAACAGGTTCGAGTTTTGAGGGCTGAGCTTTCAGCTGCGAAGGAGGAAAAGGATTTTTCGGCCGCTCAACTTGCTTCAGTGGAGGAGCAGAAGAGCGTTTTGGAGGAGGAGAAAAATGTTTTGAGGGCTCAGCTCGACTCGGAAGAGGAGGAGAAAAGCAGAGTGGCTGCGTCGAGGGATGAGCTGGAGGGAGAGCACCGGGCGTTGCAGCTCGTCAACCAGGGCCTGAGGGAAGAAATCTTCAAGGCCAATTCTCGAGTAAGAACAGAGCAAGAGCTTCGGACAAAGTTCCTCCATGACTGTCATGACGCGGTGGAGGCCCAAATAAGGGCTAAGAATAAATTGCTGGAGCTTCAAAGCTCTATTAAAGAGGAGAGAATTGAAGCAATCAAGCGATGGAAAGAGCGGCACCTAAACGACAAGTGCATGAAATTCGCTTGCGACTTGGCTCTTTCCCTTTTAAGGAACTGCCACCGCGTCTGCGTCCCCGACGGGTCGGACGGTCCTCTGTTCGAAGATTATGCCGAGTCGCTGCTTCCCCCCGAGCTTGGCCTTTCACTAGAGGAGATGAAGGAGATAGCGGAGAAAGAAAAAGAGGCGTTGCCGGACGAGATGCTGGATCTCAGTTCGGATGAGGAGGAGGAGCCAGCTCAAGGTAGCGTCTCTTTGGCTCCTCCCGCAGATCCTGACCCCATCTCGGTCGCCCTGCCAACCTCCTCTCCTGGCGATCCAGCTGCTATTTCTTCCCCTTCCCCCGAATTCTAACTTTAGATTGTAGGATCTTGAAGGCCACCTGGTCGGGCTTGTGGCCAGGGAAATATAAAGAAAATAAAAGACTTTGTTTTTATCCTTCATTGCCTTGTTATCTCTATGAATGACGCTTTAAACTATTATTAGCTTTGTACGAGAGATTGCTTTTTCGAATAGCACGTAGCGAGCTAGCAAGTTCGGTATAAGTCGATCGGTCGTTAGGTTTGAAGGAATTCGAGCGATCCAAGATTCTGTTCTTGGCATCGTCTGGTTCCAAGATCCCGTCTTGGCAACCTGGCCGAGCGGTGTTGAGGCCGAGCGATCCGAGATTCTGTTCTCGGCATCGCCTGGTTCTAAGATCTCGTTTGGAACCTGGCTGAACGGTGTTGAGGTTGAGCGATCCGAGATTCTGTTCTCGGCATCGCCGGGTTCCAAGATCTCGTTTGGAACCTGGCCGATCGTGTTCGAGGCCGAGCGATCCGAGGTTCTGTTCTCGACATCACCTGGTTCCAAGATCTCGTTTGGAACCTAGCCGAATGGTGTTGAGGCCGAGCGATTCAAGATTCTGTTCTCGGCATCGCCTGGTTCCAAGATCTCGTTTAGAACCTGGCCGAACGGTGTTAAGGCCGAGCGATCCGAGATTCTATTCTCTGCATCGCCTGGTTCCAAGATCTCGTTTGGAACCTGGCTGATCGTGGTCGAGGCCGAGCGATCCGAGATTATATTCTCAACATCGCCTGGTTCCAAGATCTCGTTTGGAACCTGGCCGAATGGTGTTGAGGCCGAGCGATCCGAGATTCTGTTCTCAACATCGCCTGGTTCCAAGATCTCGTTTGGAACCTGGCCGAACGGTGTTGAGGCCGAGCGAGCTGAGATTCTTTTCTCGGCATCGCCTGGTTCCAAGATCTCGTTCGGAACCTGGCCGAACGGTGTTGAGGTCGAGTGAGCCGAGATTCTATTCTCGGCATCGCCTGGTTCCAAGATCTCGTTTGGAACCTGGCCGAACGGTGTTGAGGCCGAGCGATGTCGATGGCA
>JAOTBA010000006.1:17546452-17564786 GCA_025629845.1 Erythroxylum squamatum | reverse complement strand
TTCAGAAACTTTCTCAACTCAATTGATTAAAATCAATCACCTTCAATTCAATCTCCTAAAATTTATAATTCTTCAATTTTAAAGAAAAAGAATTTATCATTTAAAGCCTTAAAAGAAAATTCAAACGAAGAGGAAGAGACATCAACTAGTGAAAGCGAAGAAGAAGATATTGGCTTACTCACTGGAAAATTCAAGAAGTTCTTGAAGAAGAAATTCTCTAAATGAATGGAATTTATGGAAGATGATGAGAAGTATGAGAGAAAATATAAGAAGGAGAAGAAGGCACTAAAACCATTAACTTGGGATGATATAAGTGAATCAGAAAGTGAGCATTTAGAAGAAAAGATAGCTCATACGTGCTTTACCGTTATGGACAATGATGAGGTAACATCCAACCCTAATTCTTGTAATGATGATAGTGATGTTGATTTGATAAATGATGAATTAGTAGAAAGTTTAAAAATCATAAGTAAAAAAAGGAAGAAATTGTCTTCCGAAATCAAGGAAGCTCAAAAAGAGTTAGATGCTTACATGAGTGAGAATGAAAAGATGAAAAGTGAATTACATAGTATTAAAGAATCCAAAAATGTGATTATTAATGACAATCATAACTTAGATGAATTAAGGCGAGAAAATGAAACATTAAAAAAGGAAATGGATTCCTTAAGGATTCTATGTCTAAGTTAAAGGGAGTTAAAATCTAGAGGCATGTTAGGAGCCCAAAAGAATTATAATGATAGACATAGATTTGGATATAATTGTGAGACTGCTTTTAACACTAAAACTATTTTTGTTAAAAGAAAATATTTGCATAGTGAATAACCATTTTCTAAGAGGAAAAATAAGCATAAAGAATCGACATCTAAGTATAAACATGCATATAACACATCTATTAGGACTCAACCTAATAGCAAACCTCATGCCTTCATATATTGCTCACAACCTAGGAATAGAATTCAATACTCTCAAGGAAAGAATAGGCATAACTTTTTATCATAATATGAAAACCCATTCACACCTATATAGAAGCATGCATCACAATTTCATTCATACTAGGCATCATCTATATAATCATGATAAGACTTTTCACTAACTTGGGAGACCATTCAACACATTTAATGTCCAAAGAAAACTTTCTCATTATACACACACACATAGAATTTCAAGCAATGCATTTATGCATCATCATTACCCATATAATATGGTATGTTATTTTTGTGTTAAGTTTAGACATGTTGATATATTTTGCTTTATCAAACGAAGAATGTTAAGCAAACCTTTAAAATTGTAGGGAACAAGGCTATTAGCAAAAGAGCAAACGATATGTAGTAGAGATAGTGGCTATTGAATTGAATATTATTTTTAGAATTTATATGTTTTATCTTATTGAATCTAACATTCTTACCTCTAAGAAAGTCTTGAAGATGTTGTAAGATATGGAGAACTTAACTCCTAAAATTAATCATCAATGAGAAGGATGAGATACAACTAATGGATTGAGAATTCAAGAAGAATCTACATTCAAATCTCTCATAAGCAATATGATTACTTGCATTTATGTGTCAATCTGAGTATTAATCAACGATTATTTGACTTTGAATTATGAATAAGGTATTTTTAAAGTGTGAACATTAGTCTCTAAAATTAGAGACCATATATAAAATAAGGTCAATAAGTTAGAATTTACATCAATTAGGTTATTATTTCTCTAAAATTTTGAAAAAGGATAAATTATGCTTAATTAGAGGAAAATTATTTTTCTTTTAATAGAAATTATTTTTATAAGGCCTTTATATATGATCAAAAAAAATTTAATATTAAGTTAGCATATATATCTTTTAATATTATTTTCTTGAAGTTTTGATACTTTAATTTGAGTTTTAAAGATGGCTTCTTAAGTTATCTAGTTAACTGATCAACTAATATCTTAGTGTGGTTGACTATTATCTTTAAAATTCATTTTTTTTTGCTTTCCAGTGAGTTTGTTAGTTTTCTAGTTGCTTATCTGGTCACCCAAATAGTCTCATTAGTCAACCAATGTCCTTTAGTGGTTGACCAATGTAATAACCCATTTCTACACTTAAGAATTTAATTGTTAGATTGAGTTATATCATGTGAGAATTCAAGAAGTGCGTTTCATTTGCATGCAACATTTTTGCATCTTACATGAATCATAAATTAGGGGCATTGTAAAAATAGTATATGCACTCATTTGACATATCCGGGGGTATGAAAGGTTTTTAATGATTATGCTGTAATTGTGTGTTGATTATGTCTTAAATTTTGTTTTGGATGGATTATAGTTAGTGACTTGGGAATTTATTGTTACAATAGAGTGATTGATAAGGTGATGCATGCATCTAGTCTAGGAAAAATATTAAAGGGCTAGATAAAATGATGCATAGGAATTTAGGTTGATTAGGTCTATGAAATGGTGACATATAGCATTGGGAATGAGTGGCGCGTGGCTTACCTACTTAGATGACAAATGCATGAGCACATGAATGACAAGTGGCCTAGGAAAACGAGTGACAAGTGGACCAAACATTAGGTGACAATTGGAAGCATGAGAAGAAGACACATTACTTGGCTCTCCATTTGACAACTGGCAAGACATGTGTCCCACCTCTCCACCACACACTTCTACCCCATGAATTTCACACTTTAAAGACCATATTTCTTCATGTTTTTGGTCTTATGTTCTCTCTTTCATTCCCTCCCCAATGACATCCTCACCCAACCTCCTAAAAACCTTGAGTTTTGTTAAATTTCGTAGCCTTCATCTTGTGTTTAGAAACCCTTCTCATTCCATCTTGTTCCTGGTGTATGTTTGAATTCTTGGGAGGCTTGCTTAGCTTGAAAAATTGAGGAGGCCTTAAGCTAATGAAGTGATTGATTTCTTTATTGTGATATATGTGAGCATAACATACATGATGATTGATTAGAGATGAATTGCATATAGGGTTAATGATGAGATGTGCTTGAAACTTGATGAATTAATTCGTTTTGTTCTTGATGTATGGAAACCCTAGGTTATAGATTGTTTTAGGGTGAATTGATGAGGAATTGAAGTATTTTTAAGATATAATTGAGGTGTAATTGATGAATTATCATGAAGGTGTCAAATTTTGGAAGAAAAGTTAAAGGAAAATGAAGGTGAAATTTTTGGTTCACCTATCCCACAACTGTGGGAATTGTATAGTTCCTTCCCACAATCGTGGAAATGCTTGGTAGAGAGAAAAATTTGTGTTTTGGGTTCTGTTTGAATCATATAAGGATAATACACTATACATTGGTGCTTTTAGACTTGATTAGGGCTTAAAATGAACTTAGTTTGATGTTGAATCAATTGGTTAAGTATTTGATGAGTTTAGGTTGATAATTGATGTTATAACTTGAGGAATGGATTGTTTGATATCAATGTATATGAATTTGAGAATATGAGTTGTTAATCATATAAAAATACCCTTATGAATGCAAATGTGATTCAAAGGACATAGGTAATGAATTACGCATGATTGAATGAGAATTAGGAAATTTTGCAATTATAATGCTAAAAACAGATTGGTGAATGTATGATTGATGAATTGAGAGTAGCCAAACTTACTTAAGGCATAACCTAATTGCAAACAAGATATATACAAGCTATGATGAATGAATGAGCAAGATTTGTGAATAAGGTTACATACCCGGGATGGTCAATTCAGCATGCATTGAACATAACACATATGCATGCATATAATTGAGTACTCATTTGATTAAACAAGTTAGTAATATGTAAATATGTGTATATTGCATGATATAAAAGCACAAATTGACTAACAACATTTAGATATTACTGGATCATCAGGGCAATAGCTAATTCGGAGCATACTATGAGTCAACCTAGATGTTTTCTCACTATATTTGGTTTGTTTTTGTTTAAATTCCAATTATTGAATTGTTTTTTTTTGTTAAATCAGTAAGAGAATGAAATTAATAATAAAGGAAAGTATGTACAAGCTAGAGAGAGTAAGATCTCTCAATACAACTAGCACAGAACAAGACCCCCTGGACAAAGAAAACATCAAAGAGGAAAAAGGTTCTTAGATGGCAGGACATCAAACTTCTTAGCTGGATCCTAAGCCCCTTGGAGACCCGAAATGCATAAAGAACAAATAATTCCGAAACAGGCAACAGAGACAAGTTGCGAAGGGACCAACAAGCTATGTTCCAATTGAGAGCACATATAGCTACAAAACCAGAACACTCAAACCAAACAAAACAACTGTAAAGTGATCTGCTGTCCTAAAGCTCACGGGAATTTGACTGCTGGAGTGAGTTGCTGCTGTTAGGCCTGGAAACCGTCAGATATAAATAGATTACTGCAGGTGACCCACTCTGCCTCATTGTCAAACTGGTGATTGTGTACCTGAAATAGCAATTGCATAGATATGATAGGAAAAGAAAACTCTCTTGCCTTACCTACAATCAGTGTTTACTCTGAGTTGCTCCTAAATTTGGGTGAGAACTCTAGCTATCAACCTATCCACCTCCATGGCTTCATCTTTGAAAGACTTGGCATTGCGTTCTTTCCAAAGGGAGTAGACTGCCGAGGAAAGGATAATGGGGAGGATAGTGGGAATGCTACGAGGGTGGGATTGGTTCAACCAAGGGGGAAAGGAATGGAGAGATAGATGTAGAGGGAGGGTTAGATGGAAATAGGACAGACAATATGCCCACACGGTTTTGGAGTAGGGGCAGGCAAAGAATAAGTGGGCTATCGTTTCATTGTCTTGGAGGCATAAGGAGCAATAATTAGGGGTGTAAAGGAAGGGAAGACGGTCTCTAGTTTGTAGTTTGCCACAGAAGGCCAACCATAAGATGAAGGAGCACCGGGGACTGTTGCCTTTGTACCAAACTAGGGAATGCCAAGGACGGATTTGTATGGGGGGTCTGAGAAAGGTATAGGGTGAAGAATTGGTATACTCAACCTGTGTGGCTGACCCAGCTAACCACTGTAAACAATCTGGTTAAGATGTATTGGGATGGTAAGGAATAGGGTCCAAAGAACCCAAAGTCTCAGCTATGAGCTCTTGCCAGCTCCACATGTGATTCCTGATCACCTCTGACACCGTAGCTGCCATGGGTAGTCCAGAGCCATTAATAGCCCGAGCGATAGAGAAGTGCTGGAGAATGCCTCGCGGATGCCATGGATCCTGCCAAAAGTTAGTAGAAACTCCATTGCCTATCCTAAATCTAAATTGGTTCCCTAATTGATCTCTCATTGATAAAATTTTTCGCCAACTCCATGAACTATTGCTAGACGGTTGGATACTCCAAAAATTGCCCCTCCTCAATATAATCGAATGAACCAATTTCACCCAAAGAGCTTCAGGATCATTAAACAAAATCCAAATCCTATTGCCAAGTAACACAGAATTCCAAGTGGGCAAGTGTTTAATCCCTAAGCCTCCTTCCTTTTTGGATCTACAAATGTCAGACCATTTGACCTTAGCACTGGTTGTAGAAGTACTCGACCCAGACCAAAGAAAAGCCCTAATTTTAGCCTCTAAATCCTTAAGGATAGAAGAAGGAAGGATAAATATGGAAGACCAATAGACTTGAAAGGAAGAAAGAACCGAATTAATCAGTTGAAGCCTACCAGCATAGGAAAGGGATTTATTGGTCCACTTATTAATTCTATCTTCAAGTTTCTCCAAAAGAGGGCTACAATCCCTTCTGGAGAGTCTCCCAGTGATAAGCGGAACCCCCAAATATTTAATGGGGATGCTACCTCTCTTGAGACCTGACAAGCTTTCTATTGAAGGAGCTAGGAAACCTGACTCTAGGGAGAGGAAGAAGTGGCTTTTAGTCGGATTCAGGTCTAAGCCTGATATGAGAAAGAAAGATCTCAAGCTAGCAAACAAAGAGGATATAGAGTGTTGATCAGCATGACAAAACATCATAAGATCATAAGCAAAGAGCAGATGGTTAATTTTAAGAGAGTTGCACCTCCAATGGTATTAGAAAGCAGGATTGCCATCTAGGCTCTTGTTCAACCATCTAGAGAGGACTTCCATACACAAAATGAACAGGAATGGAGATAATGGATCCCCTTGCCTAAGCCCTGACTTCCCTCTAAAGAATTGGGATGGGGTACCATTGACAAGGATGGAATAAGAAGGAGAGGAAATGCATTCTCGGATCCAAGTCACAAATTGCCCAGGAAGCCCTAGAGATTCTAAAACATTGATAAGAAACTCCCATTGAATGGTATCATAGGCTTTTTTGAGGTCTATCTTGAAAGCACAACGATTATGAGTATTGGAGAGATGGTAATTCCTAAGAATTTCCTGAGCCAGCAAAATATTGTCACCAATGCGACAATTTTTAACAAAAGCACTTTGGTTATGGCTGACAATCTGGGGAAGAATCTCCCTGAGTCTATTGGCTAAGATCTTGGTGATGACTTTATAAAGAAAATTGCAACAAGAAATAGGACAATAATCCTGAACTGTTGAAGGTTGGGGGATCTTAGGAATAAGAGTGAGAAAAGTGGAGTTGAGCTCCTTAAGGAGTTTCCCATGGGCAAAGAAATATTGAATGGCTGCAGAGACTTCTGGACCTATAATTTGCCAAGAATGGCGAAAAAAGTAACCGTTAAAACCATCTGGGCCCGGGGCCTTGGTGGGGTGAAGAGAATTGAGAGCCCTTTGAATCTCCTGAGGAGAGACTGCCTCAACAAGAGGAGAAGTCAAACTATCAGGGAGAGGGCTTGGGAAGAGAGATGCCACAAAATCTTTAGAATGGGGAAGAGAAAGAGAACTACCTAATGAAAGTTGAAAGTAATCCCTGAACTGGTTTTGAATATCCTGAAGTCCAAAAATTCTTGTACCATTGGGGAGGCATAAAGAATGGATACTATTTTGATTCCGATGAGCTATGAGGATTTGGTGAAAAAATTTCGTGTTCCTATCCCCCTCTTTGAGCCATTTAATACGAGAAGCTTGCTTGAAAAAGGATTCTTGATCTCTGAGGGCGCTAAGCAGAGCCTGAAGGGCTTCCAATTCACTATTTTTTAGCAGAGGAGACTGAGGGTCATTTCGAAGCTGATCTTGAACGTTATTGAGGGTCGTCTGACAAATGGCCACCCGAACACTAACATCACCTATTTGACAGGAATTTAGGGATTTGAGGGCTGTCCTCACCACTTTAAGCTTAGACACCACCTTAAACATAGGGGTACCTCGACACTGACTACTCCAAGCTTCCGCAACAGTTGAAAGAAAGGAAGGTTGATTGACAAGGAAATTGGAGAATCTAAAAGGGGAGGATCTCTTAGGAAGGAGGTGCATTGCCCTAACCACCAAGGGAGAATGGTCGGATATGTTAGGATTAAGAGTGACACTATAAGAAGTGGGAAACTTGGAAGCCCACTCGGAGTTAATGAGAGTTCTATCCAACTTACGGGCTACATAAAGAGAACCACTTTGTTTGTTGGTCCAAGTAAAAATTGGACCACTAGCATTTAGATCAAACAGCGCACAATCATCTACACACTGTCTAAAATCCCTCATACCCTGCAAAGCTAAGGAACTAAGGGGGTCAGCCTCATGAGGGTTCAAAATAGCATTAAAATCCCCAGCAGTCAGCCAAGGGTGATTGCCTACAGTGGAGGAAATGCGGGTCAAAGCTGCCCAAAGATGATTCCTATATTGGAGATTATTGGCACCATACACACAAGTGACAAATAAAGGAGAAGAACTATGGATAGGAAGAACCTCTAAGTGGAGAAATTGATCAGAAGAGTTTAAACGGGTGCAACTAAATCTGTCAGGATTCCAGGCAATGACAGTTCTAGCATTGGAGGCTTGATCTATGTTAGTGAAGTACTGCCATCTAGGAAAGAGAACTGAACAAATATCATTTAAAAAGGATGGGGATCGAATTCGGGTTTCAATCAAGCACACAAAACCGGCAGACATATTCCTAAGACTAGCCTTGACAACAAGGTGTTTATTAGGGCTATTGAGCCCTCTAATGTTCCAAAAAACCAGATCCATAACACAGACTATCCTAAGAGAACCTACTTAAGCTTCCTCCTGGATTTCCTATTGGGTTTACTAGTACATTCCCCCTTTGCCCCACCCGGCATACCCGAACTACATGGAACCAATTCAGAACTAGGAGAGGAAGGAGAATTACTTACTTGAGTTGCAGCAGGGGGTACTGGAACTGCAGAATTGCCAATGGGGGCACCTTCCTACGGGCTATCTTTTGCATTAGGTGTTGGGGCAGGAGCTGCCTGGATGCCTTGACAGCCTTGATTGCCCTCCAGGGCTGTCGGAGTTGGATCTGGAGGTTAACACAGATACGACTAATATTCCATACCCTTGTATTCCTGAGAGTTCTCCTATGGTGTCTGTTGTCTCCCCAACTAAGGATTATAGTTCTACGAGGGATCCCTCTTAGACAAATTTGGTCAGATCTGATGACGCCTCTATTCCTTCTCCAGGTAATAATACAGATGAGAACAGTGTGGACTCTCGATCCATATCAAGAAGAAAATCCCAACAGGGCAAGGGTAAGGGCCTCACAACCACTCTTCTTAATATGTCTATTTTGGCATGGAATGTTAGAGGAATAAATTGTCCTTCCAAGCTGCTGGCTTTAAAGGATTTTGTCTGGAGAGAAAAAGCTCTTTTAATTGGTTTGTTTGAAACGAAAATTCGGCTGGCTAATATGAATAAACTACATATTTTGGGTCCTCAGTGGAGCTTGTTATCCAACCACAGTCATCATGCTTATGGTCGGATAATAGTTTGTTTCAATTCGAATAAGATTAAGGCTGAGCTTATTGAGGCTACAGAGCAGGCCATGCATCTTCGAATAATTCTGTTGCAGGGTAATACTGAGTTAATTGTCTCTTTTGTGTATGCTAGCAACTTTGAGTTTCAACGCCGAGATTTATGGAATAACATTAGCCGAGTTAGTGGCACTATCAATAAACTGTGGCTTTTATGTGGGGATTTTAACACTACACTATACGCTTCTGAGGCTCAAGGCAACATTAGCTTGAGAAACTATTCTGCTGATTTGTTGAACTGTCTAGCGCAGGTGAAGTTAACGGATCTCAAATTCTTTGGCCATTTGTTCACGTGGTCTAATAAACAAAAAGCAAGGTGGTTTATTCGAAAGAAGCTCGATAGGGCACTTGTCAATGATCTATGGCTTCAGCTTTTCTCCAGTAGTTCAACTAGATTCATAGACCCTTTATTCTCAGACCATACCCCTATCCTTGTCTCTAACCTGATTAAGCCTATGATTATCCACCATCCCTTTCGGTTCAATAACTATCTTGCTAAAGCACCTGGGTTTGCCGAAGCTTGTATGAAAGGCACTACATACTACTGTAGAGGAACTAAGCAATTCAACTGCATTCAGAAATTGAAAGTCGTTAAGCAGGAGCTTAAGGTTATAAAGTCTATTCATGGCCCTACTACTGAAACCGTCAATCACTCTAGATTGGAGTTAGCCAGGGTGCAGTCTCTCTTATCTTCTAGTCCTGATAATCAAACTCTGATTGACTAGGAGAAGCTAGCCCTCACCTCTTATCTTCAAGCAGTTAATAACCACTCCTCCCTTTTACAGCAGAGAGCTCGAATTAATTGGCTACAAGATGGGGATAATTGCTCTCAATTTTTCTTCCACTCCATTTTATCAAGGAAGAACCAAAACAAGATACTTTCCATTACTTCTCCTAATGGCACTGTTATCCATCATCCGAAACTTATTCAAGAAGAAGCTTTCAAATTTTTCAGCTCCTTACTTGGCACTGAGGCCAGTACTCAGGTCACCCTTCGGGATTTTCAGCTTTTTTTTTAAGAAGTTCGAGATTTTCAGCTTCTTAACCTTAAACATGTATCTCCTACTGACATGGATCTCTTAACTAAACCAATGGAGGATAGTGAAATTGAGAGTTGTATTTTTAGAATGAATGGTAAGAAAACTCCTGGGGCGGATGGTTTGAATGGCTATTTCTATCAACAATCTTGGAATGTTATTGAAGGCTTTGTCAAGGAAGCCATACATGAATTCTTTAGAAATGGGGTACTGCTGAAGGAGATTAACCAAACCTTCTTATGCCTGATTCCAAAAGGTGCTAACCCTTCTTCCTTTTCCGACTATCGTCCCATCTCTTGCGCAAATTTGCTTTATAAGGTGATCTCTAAGATACTAGCTGCTAGATTGAAGAAAGTGTTGGCTCCATTGATTAGTGACACCTAAAGTGCCTTCTTGTCTAATCGATACATTGGCGAGAACATTCTTATTGTCCAAGATTGTGTTGGTGAAGCAACTTCATTCAACATGTAGCCTGATTGTCTGCTCTGCTTTACGTCTTTAAAATGTTGGTTGGAATTGATTTGCTTGCATGTGGACTTTCGGTTGACGTCTCAGAGTTTGCAACAGGTTTCTGGTGCTGGCTATGAGAAGATATGAAATATATATGTCTGAAAGCCGCAAGTCCCCTGTCCCTGGCTTTCTAACTCTTCATTAACTTTCCAGCTATTTTTGGACGTAGTAGTTTCCTTACGCTGTGGGTCATCTCCTGTATTATGAGTCACTGTAATCTTAATTCTTCTTTCATTAATTCCATTTTTCTATTTTTTAAAAAAAATTTGACTCCGACCAAACCCGTGTTTGGACCCGAATGAAAGAAAATACGGGCCTCATTGTAATCCCAATCGTAAAAGGGCTGCATTCTCAATTTTAACAATTCTGTAAACAAAAATCCCTACTTCGGCAGCCACTCCTAAAACAAACACAACCCAAGGGAAATCGATCTCTCTTTCAGGTAATGCTACGTATTTGTGTTGTCTTTTTCCAGTAACATCTCTTCGTTTGTAACTGTTATCATATTCTTTTCCTCTTCGAACTCATTCTTCATTTGTTTTAAGCAGCTTAACGTTTTTAATTTTTGGTGGGGCCATGGCGACCTTTGCTAAACCAGAGAACGCTCTGAAGAGGGCTGAAGGTGAGTTTGCATCTGAGTTTTTAGTTCTTGTTTTTCCATGTTTACTGCTTATATTTTTCTGTTAACCACGAAGCTCGATCTTTTAGTGGATCTACCCTTTTGGTTATTCAACTCAAGATGCCCTTCTTTTCGCATTTTTTGCGTTCAATTGTTGGGATAATTGAAAAACCTTGGTTGATTATTTGTTAACAGCTGGATAATGTCATTGGACAACTTTTTTGCTTATGTAGATTCTTATTTACTGTTTTTGATTCGTGCAATTTGGATGTATTTCTTTATGACGTGTGGTTGCAGAGCTTATTAATGTTGGGCAGAAACTTGATGCCCTGCAAGCTCTTCATAATCTCATTACCTCAAAGAGGTACCGGGCATGGCAAAAGACGCTTGAGAGGATTATGTTTAAGTATGTTGAGCTATGTGTTGACATGAGAAAAGGTAGGTTTGCCAAAGACGGGCTGATACAATACCGTATTGTGTGTCAACAAGTTAACGTTAGTTCCTTGGAGGAGGTCATCAAGCATTTCATGTATCTTTCCACTGAGAAAGCTGAGCAGGCACGTAGTCAGGCACTAGCCCTGGAAGAAGCTCTTGATGTTGATGATCTTGAAGCAGATAAAAGACCAGAGGATCTGATGCTTAGTTATGTCAGTGGAGAAAAGGGTAAAGATAGGTCTGATCGTGAACTTGTAACCCCTTGGTTCAAGTTTTTGTGGGAGACTTATAGAACTGTGCTTGAAATATTGCGGAACAACTCAAAGTTAGAAGCACTATATGCGGTAACACTTCAATGACATTCCCTTCATGATTTAGATAATTCTTTCAGGCCATTAGATATCCTGTTCCAGTACTATAACCATCTACTTTGCATTGTGCAAACTGAGCACTCTTAGTGCCTGATAGCAGAAGTGGAGATTGACTGAACACATGTTATCAACAGATGACAGCACATCGAGCCTTTCAATTCTGCAAGCAGTACAAACGAACAACAGAATTCCGGAGATTGTGTGAGATAATTAGGAATCACCTAGCAAATCTCAACAAATATAGAGACCAAAGGGACAGACCTGATCTGTCATCCCCAGAAAGCTTGCAGCTGTATCTTGATACACGATTTGAGCAGCTGAAAATTGCTACTGAGCTTGAGCTTTGGCAGGTATGTGGAATGACACTTTTTGTATGTGCAGACTAGTCATATGTCTAGGTGTCTGACCAAAATTGACTATTGATTACCATAATTGGTTCAAGCTAAAGTTATTGCCTTCGACATCCCTGATTCTTGTATGCAGGAAGCTTTTCGGTCCATTGAAGATGTTCATGGTTTAATGTGTATGGTTAAGAAAACTCCCAAGCCATCCTTGATGGTTGTTTATTATGCCAAGTTAACAGAAGTTTTCTGGATTTCCTCAAGTCATCTTTATCATGCATATGCATGGATGAAGCTCTTTACGCTTCAGAAAAGCTTCAATAAGAACTTGAGCCAAAAGGATTTGCAGTTGATAGCCTCGTCTGTTGTTTTGGCTGCACTAGCTGTGGCACCCTATGACCACAAACGTAGTGCATCCCACCTGGAGCTTGAAAATGAGAAAGAACGCAATTTGAGAATCGCTAATCTCATTGATTTCAATTTAGACCCTAAACCTGAGAATAGGGAACTGGTATATGATTCTTACAAATCATATTTGCCTTTTTATTTTTTCACATTTTCATTCATTTACTGTATAATCAATGATTGGTTCTCATTCTGGTGATATTATCTGCAGCTTTCAAGGTCATCCCTTTTGTCTGAATTGGTAAGTCCAAATTTGTGGTTATTGCACATCCATCTGTAGATAAGTCATACGTTCAGATGCACAGACGGCACATATATGAGTGCAAAAAATTCTCACCCATCGAGAACTTGTTCCTGTTTGATTAATTTAATAGTAAAGATGGTTCAGATTTAAAGTATCTCAAGGTCCAACATAATTTGGAGTGACATTGCTTCCTTTTGATTGACTTCCTTATAACAAGTATGTCCTGCGGTGTGGTCTGCTTTCACAATTTATAGTGTCAAGTGTGGATATCTGATGTATTTGTTGTGAATTATCTAACTTTTAGGTTTCCAAAGGTGTAATGAGCTGTGCAACTCAGGAGGTTAAAGATCTCTATCATCTTTTGGAGCATGAGTTTCTCCCACTTGATCTGGCAGCAAAGGTAGAGCCCTTGCTGTCAAAAATTTCAAAACTTGGAGGAAAACTTTCTTCAGCTTCTTCAGTGCCTGAAGTTCAACTTTCACAATATGTTCCTGCTATTGAAAAGCTTGCAACCCTGAGGTTGCTTCAACAGGTAAATGATTGGTCCTGGTATTTCTTCTCTGCTGGCTTTCTTGTTGATGCAACTTTATTCCTTCTTTTTAATCATATTTTTTCATTGCTTTTCTAGGTCTCTCAGGTCTATCAAACAATGACTATTGGGCGCTTATCTCAGATGATCCCATTTCTTGACTTTTCTATGGTGGAGAAAATCTCTGTTGATGCTGTGAGACATAGTTTTTTGGCTATGAAAGTTGACCACATGAAGAACATCATAGTGTTTGGTAATTTGGTATGTTACATTAACTATACACAACTTTTTGATGCATGGATCCCCCCTCTCATACTGTTCCTCTTCCCTATTGCTGGTATGATGATGACAGTTGCCTCACAGCTCACATACGTGAACATTTCTTTTTGTGATTGATTATGTCCTCAGATGTTTTTTTTATTGATTCTGTTTCTGTAAACATGTATGCAAACTTTTCTAGTGTTGCTTAGATAAATGCATTATAGTGGTTTAGGAACCTGCACTGTAGTGAATAAAGACAAAGGTTTGAACCCTGTTTTGGTGGCTTTCATTGCACTGTAGGGTCTTGAATCTGATGATCTACGAGACCAGTTGACTAATCTTGCTGAATCCCTTAACAAAGCAAGGTTTATGGTATATCCGCCAGCACAAAAATCATCAAAACTAGGCGACATTTTACCTAGTCTTGGGGAGATTGTTGAGAATGAACACAAGAGGCTTCTAGCTCGAAAATCAATCATTGAAAAGAGAAAAGAAGAACAAGAGCGCCAACTTTTGGAAAAGGTATACTGCTTGTATACCAATCTGAACTTTTCAATATTCCCATTGTTATGTTCTGTGTGTGATCTCCTTAATTGAAATTTTGTGGTTTTTTAAGGAACGAGAGGAAGAAACAAGAAGGCTGAAGCTGCAAAAGATAACAGAAGAGGCAGAGCAGAAGAGACTTGCTGCTGAATATGAGCAACGGAAGAATCAAAGGATTTTGCGGGAGATAGAGGAGAGGGAGCTTGAAGAAGCTCGGGCTCTACTTGAGGAAGCTGAGAAACATAGTAAAAGGAAGGGAAAGAAACCGATTTTAGGAGTGAGTTAAAGCTAGAGGTAGTTTGTTTTTTTTTCACTCAAGTATACAATTGTCCTTACTCTGGTATTTCCATTGATTTCAGGAGAAAGTAACAAAGCAAACTTTAATGGAAAGGGCTTTGAGTGAGCAGCTGAGGGAGAGACAGGAAATGGAGAAAAAATTGCAGAAACTGGCAAGAACGATGGATTATCTGGAAAGGGCAAAAAGAGAAGAGGAAGCTTCATTAATTGAAGCTGCTTATCAACGAAGATTGGTGGAAGAGAAACTGCTACATGAACGTGAGCAACAGGTACTTCTCAAGTTATTATATATGTGTAGCATTTAGCAATATACACGTAAAATTTGGGTTATTAGTTACCAACTGACTGTTTTATTAGTGTTGAGTTGAGACTTTTTAGATGTTTTGCGCTTTTAACATGCTTCTACCAAAAATGCAGCAAGATGTTGAACAGAGCAGACAACGCCATGAAGGTGACCTCAAGGAGAAGCGAAGATTGTCTCGGATGTTGAAGAATAAGGTAGTGCTCAACTAGATCTTTCACTCACAAAATTAGTCATTGTGTATGTGTTCAATGCTCACCTTGTGCATGACTGAAAATTAAACCCATCTATGAGGGCTACTTTACGTATCTCATCTTGTTAGTTTCTCTTTTGGCATTTTAAATGAATTTGATTTTCCTTTTGTCTTACAGGAAGAATTCCAGGTTAAAGTGATTAAAAGTCGCGAAGCTGAATTTGACCGGCGAAGTGAAGAGAGGGAGCGGAGAATCAACCAAAAGATTCATGCTAGGAAGCTAGAGAGAGAGGCTCAGAGAAAGAAGATATTCTATGTGATGCATGAGGAAGAAAGACTTAAGAAGCTTCGTGAAGAGGAAGAAGCTAGGAAGCGAGAAGGTGATTACAGTTTGCACCTATTGTCTTGGGTCTTCAACCATTTGATTTGTGTTGCTGTGTCTGTTCACCCCCAATTAATTCTTTATCAGTTTGTTACGCTGCTAATATTTTTATTCTCTTCAATTGGTTTTATCTAATTTTATACATCACATATATAAGATGCCTTGTTGAACTATCAAATTCTCTTGTGAATTCCATCTACCTATGCTTTTATCACATTTATATTCGGAAACATGCAGAGGCTGAGTCTCGAAGGAGAGAGGAGGCTGAACGCCAGGCAAAATTGGATGAGATTGCTGAGAAGCAGAGACAAAGGGAGCGGGAACTCGAGGAAAAAGAAAAGCTGAGGAGAGAAGCTCTCTTAGGGAGATCAACTGATGGGCTTTCTAGGCCTTCTGAGATTCCTGCTGGATCCCGGCCGGAACCTGTGGGTGCTGCTGCAACTGGTGCACCTACCCCTGGCAAATATGTACTGCCTAAATACCGAAGAGCAGAAAGCTCAGGGCAGGCCCCTGCAGAAAGTGATCGTTGGGGTGTAGGGAGCAGGCAGGGCCCTAATGATTCAGATTCTTGGAGCCGTAGTGGCCCAAAACAGTTTTCAGATTCTTGGAGCCGTGCTGGGCCCAGACAAGCCACTGGAGATTACAGTGGGGGCTCAAGGTCCACTTGGTCCTCATCTAGGCCTCGTGAACGCTGAGTGACCATGAAAGTGAGGCCAATAGAATTCTGGCATTTTTATTTCATACATGTCAAAACTGATGGCCTTTGCAATAGACTGGTTAAATTTTGTGCCGAACCTTGAGGTAAAATAATTATATTGCGATTTTGAGAACTTAAAAAAGACCATTAGTGGTATGCTTGTCCTGCTACTTTTGGCGAAACCCTAACTGTAATGAACTTGGAGAAATTTCCCAACTCTTTTGTTGTAGTTAAATGTTTTCAACAATTTTTGATGTGCTTGTAGAGAACTTGCAACATTGAAGGTATCTTTTGGTAAGCAGGATGATTAACTGACCGGCCATTACATAATTTCATTTCTGTAGTTTTAACCTTATTTTGATCACTTTTAGTGGGGCAAAATTGGGTATCACATGTTCAGGTATGTTATGTTGGGTCGTGGCTATTGAATGAAATCTATACTGATTTAAAAATTTTAAGTGACAATTGAATATTTTGTCCGGTTAACAGTGACCTACTTAATAATGGTTTACAGCCCTTAAATTTAAAGAAGAGCATGAGATGTCAAACGTTCTATCAGTCGGCCAATGCTGTCTTGAGATTCAATTCTAATTTGTTTGATATAGGATTATGTAACATTTTTTTGACACAAGGGTTGCTTGCAATTTTTTTTTTTTGGTTTCTCACGAGGTGTTTTAGGAGAGTCCCAATTATGATAAAGCACCTTCAAGCCATCCACACTCAGACTAATCCTCGCTCAAGTCGGATAGATCCCTTGCGAGAAGTATTAGTTTAATGCAAGGTGCAATTTTGTCAGAAGTATAGTTTAACGCAACGTTTAACCATCAAGATGCAATTTTTCAGTTAGAAGTCATGTTTCGATACAACTTCTAGTTATTAAGATGTAACTTTTCAGTAATTAAGCCATTTGTATACAACTTTTCAGTCACAAATATTTGTTTGACACAATTTTCAATTAACCAGACGTAACTTTTTAGTCACATGTAATTTCTATTCAAATGAAACTTTTTATTCTCTATTTTCATGTAACTTACAATTATCTAGATGCAACTTTTTAACTCAGTTTTTTAAGGTTTATATTCAAATTTATATTAAGAAATATTTTGTCAAAGTCAAAAGTTTTAAATGAGTCTCAACAAACATATAATTTGGTATTTTGTTTGATCGCAAGAATGGGAAACAAATGTTAGTCTATTGTCATTAATGTTTAGAATATTGAAGTCTTAATTGAAATTATTTGACTTTGAGTTTCATATTACCTTAAATACTCTTACTTATTAAATATCACAACAAAATGCTTTTTTATCAACAAAAACTTAAGAGAAAATGAGCAAAACTATAATCTTTTTTACACTTAAAAAATGTGCTTGGAGATTTAGTTCCTCATGCTTAAGAAATTGATGATATTTTTTAGTAGATGGCTAGTTTGATGCGTGCCAAATACACTAAAACTAAATACTATAGGTAAAAGGGACATTTTTAACTCAAAAATTCTTATGAGTAAACAAAAACTGAAGTGGTGCAGTGTGTGTTTCTTGTCTAGGTTTTATCAGAGTGAAAAAATGTGGTCAGTGGAGGCTTGGATTGATAAGAGTGAAAAGGATTTTAAGTTTTTACTTGAACAAAACAAAGGATGAGAGGAAGAATAACAATCACTAGGTTTTCTCCATTTCCAAAAGCAATGTAAAATTATAAACAAAAATATAATTCAACTATAATATCACTTTCTTTCTTCTAAATGTTGTCATTTCTAAATTACCTTACAGCCTCCCTTACAATTGTGTTTTGTTGTTTTTTGTGTTTTATGACCCAATTATCAAAACTTAGGCACCTTTTAAAGCTTTTTTAGATGTTTCCCTTTACCACTCCTCACCTCAAGTGAGTCTCTATGGCTTACTTGAATATCCTTGACAATAGTTCCCCTTCTCTAACCTTATCTTCTTATCCACTCTTAGTTTGTTCCTCCGTTTTTGTTTCCTCTTCCTTTTTCCCCAAAGCACATTATCCTCTCCCTACTTCTAGTTTTTACCATTCCCATCCTAATGCTTGGTGCATTCCCCTTGGCCTGTCTCCCTATCCTTTCATCCTTCACCTCGCCTAAATTCTTCATCTTTCAGCACATAAGCTACCTACCTTCTTCTTGGTTCATTCGTAATACTATTTTCACTGGTGCTCTCTACTAGAGTAGACCTTAGGGGCAAAGGGGTCTTTTCACTTCTCTTTAGTTCTCTTGCCTCTCCTGGTTGAAGTGAATCACACGTTAATACAATGATAACCAAATACACAAGAAGGGGGGTTGAATTGTGATAACTTTTTCGTTA
>JAOTBA010000006.1:17527694-17538643 GCA_025629845.1 Erythroxylum squamatum | reverse complement strand
TAATCATAAACATCAATAACAAAAGCATATTTCACCTATCTTAAACTCATATAACACTTTACATTCTTAAATTTTCTTTCTCTTTGCACATGAATAATTTACCCCAAATTCCTCATTTTATGACAATTTATACTTCAAAATTTCAAGAAAAGTTCGGGGTCCAACAAATAATGCAATATTCATAAAACAATTGAAATCATTTAATGCTCTTAAATGTGAAAAGATAGTCATGGCTCATTACTCAATTATAAACATAAAACTCTCCTTGAATCCCTTGCTTAAGAATTTGCTTAAGGATGTCTCTCCTCTTGCTCTTCTTGCCTACCTTGATTTCCTTTATCAATGACAAAATTCTCATTCAATATGAATTCAATTTGGAGAACCCATAAGACATATTCACTAAAATTGATCCTAGAAAACTTAAATTCATGCATTTTCTAAGCTTCGTGAACTAAAACCCTTCCAAAATCCAAAAGATTAGGTAAGACCTTACCTTGAATATTCACCAATTGAAGAGTTTCTTGGCTCTAATGAAAGCACTTCTCTTCCTCTTTCTTTTTCCCTTCTTGAACAACCTCAAATTTCCTCTTAAAGACTAAGAAAAGATGAATCCTAATTGATCTTCTTTCTTTTCTCTCTTCTCCATGACACTCTCTTCTTTCTCTCTTCTATTTTCATTCTTCTCTCTTCTCTCCCTCAATTCACGTTTTCTTCCTTCTTTAAAATGCAAGACTACTTTTCTTCTTCCACTTACACCCTTAATTATTGTAAAATGTCCATTTTACCCTTCCTTATATGCCTTATGGTCTTTAATGCTTAAGTGATCTTCCAAAAATGCCCTTATACATATACACTCTTACCACTTTAATTCAATTAATGAATAAAATAAAATCCCACTAACATTGACATAATAATTAACTCCAAAAATATTTATCTATCAAAACCTCATAATTATTTAAATCATGCTTAACTCAATAAGAAAATTGTTTTGAGGCCCAACATTTCTTCAAAAAAAACTACTGAGAAGACTCTTCTTCATGTTCATCTTCAACTTGTTCCATACATGTTTTTCCCTTGTCACTAGTTGGAGTTTTCCCTTATCACTAGCTGGAGTAATATCATGTTCTTTAGTTTGCATTTTAACATTCTGCTTTTCAGAAATTGTGCTTCCTCTATCCCCTTCTTGGTTACTAGCTAGATTAGTATCAAAGTTTTGAGCCTGCACCTCTAAAGTAGCATTCTGTTCTTCATAGATCATTTCTTCGTCTATCCCCATTAATTCTTTGTAGCCCCTGTAGTCAAACTTTTCCATGTTGGTTTCCATATTTTCTTCCCCATTTAAGATTTCCAATTGTATGATAACTCAATTTCATTCTTTACTAGCTCATTGGTTGCATTAAGTTTCATAACTAGAAGAACTTCTAGAAGTGGATTTTTGCGGTTTACCTCAACACAAACTCGAGCATAACACACCTTCTTAAGCTTAGCAGTGGTTGAGTCGAATGCCACTGGTTTTTCTATTGAACTTGTCAGAAAACTTAAGCCATCCATTGACTAATATTTTAGTGAAATGTTATATAAATAGATCCTCAATGGGATGGATTCAATGCTTTTTTTAAAATCAAATTCCAGACTAAGAACCCATTTTTGAATAAACAATGGGTTGTCCACCCACGTGTCAAGGGCTAGCTTCTAAAATTTTATACATGATTTCATCATCCACAAACTTGAAGAGAAAGGTATCTTCCTCAGTGAGTAGAATTTTCTCTGGCCCCTTACTACCCCCATCTTGTTTGAGCCCAAATTTGCATGAAAGGTTAAGCTAGTTTCTACCTTCTTGAAGAAGTTTAATTGGGGGCAAACTACACCATCTATCAAAGTGGAAGAAAAGTGTCTAGGCTAAGCAATGGAAGGTTCAGCAGAAACAACCTTCCTCCAAGACTTCTCTAGACCACTCGAGTTTTCTACGTTTTTCTTGGGAAAATTCCTTTCTTTATTACAACTAATGACTCTTGTAACATAGGAAATTGATTCAACATTGCTTCTAAAGGAGTGGAGCCTCCCTAGGAAGTAACCATAGAGCTTCCTAAAGTAGAAGGTTACCTAAAGGGAGCTTCCAACCTGCCAAGATATTCGTTGCAACATTACTGTTTGAAGGAAGTTTACTCTTCATTTGAGAGAGCAACTCTTTTAATTTAACTATTTGATTATTGAGAATTGACAAAAATCTAACTCTATTAGAATTTGGAAAATATTAGTACGATTTTGAAAATATTGAAATGCAATGTGATACTACAGAAATAAAATGAACTTAGATACTTTCGGAAAATGTAATAATACAATTCAAACCTTTTAAATGACTAGGAGCTCCTTTATTTAGAAAGAAAAATTAGATCCAAGTGTAACAAACTTTAGCCCAATTAAAATTTGTATCTTTAACTATGTTTGGATAAACCAAATTTAAAATAAAGAATTCTCGTAGATAAATTTCTTTAAAGAAGTAACACCAAAGAGAAGAATATGAAAATAGTCTTCGCTAGATTGTACAAAGAGACATTTAGGATGCTAAGATTCATAGTGGGAAGAGAAACAACCCATATTGTATGCTAAAAGAAAAAAATAAGAAGGGACTAAAAAAATCTAGATAAAAGAAAAAAAGAGAATATAACACATTATCTATATAAAAAAAGTTAGATTGTTATTGAATTTACATGTAGATGGTCAAAATAATTTTAAAATTTAGTTTAAAAAGTAATACATATAATTCAACCATTATTTATAATTTGAAATAAATTTACACTATTTCTTAATAGTTTATATATTTCCCACTTAATCACTTATCAACAACCTCCTCCATAATTTCTTTTGCACATGAAATATAAATACAAATGTATTATGGACCTGGACGCACTCTAATTCAGTACAAATACATCTCTATTCGGCCCCATTTAACATCATTAGCCTAGCCCCAACGTCTTTTTTAACGGACTTCTAGCCTAAAACCCTACTAGTCCCCCTTCTTCCTCTAATTTCAATTTTCTGACTGCTTTCTTCGAAGATCGCCATTTTGATATTTTTACTTGGTCACTGAAGAACCAACCAAAAAGATGAGTTCATTAGCTGTTAGATTTGCCAAGTTGTTGAAAATTTCCACCTGCACCACCTCACCCACTGCTTCACTGGGTAATCTACACGCGATCGTTATATGTGTTAAGCATTTTTGTCCTAAATGTTACAGTGTGAGTTTTTGGTACTCGAATTAGGGTAGCTATTATTTGGGGTTTATTGAACATGGGTGAGTGTAACGCTTGTATCTTGAGGGCTTTTTGTTTTTTTTTTGGATGTGTGTGATTACAGGAATGGGTGTACAAGGACGCTTAAGGTCGTTGTACTCAACCACAGGTTCGTTTCATAGTGACAATGAAGAAGGCGGTAAGAGTGATGAAATGGATGACGATGCTGATGATTTTCTCAACCGAAGGCCTGATTTACAGCTCCAAAGTGTTGACCCCAAAAAAGGTTGGGGGTTCCGTGGTGTGCATAAGGTATATGCGGGTCATTTAAGTTTTGAGAAGTACGTGGAAGTCAGTTAGTGTGCGCCGATGAAATGGCGCAACTTTTTGTGTTTGTTTTGAAGGATTTGAAGTGTCCTTGTCTTGTTGCCAATCATACTAGTATTGTAGTTGTCCAATGGTAGTTGTGCAGATTGATGATTGAGTAGAAAAAGTGTTGGTGATTATGTGTTTTTTTTTTTAAATTTTTAATCATATTATGCTGTTATTTAACATTTATTAGCTTGTTTATCATGCACATTTTGTCATGAAGAAGCAGCCATCAATCATCATGTTATTATGCGCAGATTTAATGTGCTGATGCTGGATTATGATATACGCTGGTAGTCTTTCAATTTGCGGTGGTTTTTTACAGGCTATAATCTGTGGAAGAATTGGGCAAGCCCCTATACAGAAGATCTTGAGGAATGGACGGACAGTCACCATCTTTACAGTAGGGACAGGAGGCTTATTTGACCAAAGAATTGTAGGAGCCAAAGATTTACCAAAACCTGCTCAATGGCATCGGATTGCTGTGCATAATGAATTACTCGGGGCTTATGCAGTTCAACAACTTGCTAAAGAGTATATATATAAATAAACTTTTGGAAAACCATAATTTCACAGTATAGCCCACGGTTAGCTTGATTATGAAGGAGAATTATTTCTGTGGTCTCTTAATCATAACAGCATTAAACGTTTGGTTCGAGGAGCCTGGAACCAATTAGGATTTAATTCTCTGAGGAATCATATAGGTCATCAAAAGTCTAATGCTCAGGGGTCCAAATCATATGAGAGGGAGTATATAGCACAGGAAAGAAGGAAGCTAGTTTTTTTTTTTGGTCTGTATATCGATCTTTTGTGGAATAAGTGGAGATTTTGTGCTGTTCTTTGGTTATGTTCAAGAGAGCACCGAAGTTCTTTTCCTGCAAATTGTTTTGTCTCATTGGTGGACTCTTTTTGCAGTTCTTCAGTTTATGTTGAGGGAGACATTGAAATAAGAGTTTACAATGATAGCATCAGTGGTGAAGTAAAAAACATTCCAGAGATTTGTGTTCGTCGTGATGGTATGTATCATTATCATATTTCATCTTCCTTTGGTTCTAGTGACATCCACTTCACTCAGGGATTTAGCTCCTTCCATTGTTGTGTCCATGTTGCATGAGTTTATGTTTATGCTCTTATATGATAATGAAACTGTGAGGTAACAATTTCTTATTCGATGAAGTGGACTAAACTATATTGCATGGCCATGGACTGTACACATTAGTAGTATTCTTGCATTGTAAAAAGACAGATTGGCTGTTAAGGACGTTAAAAAGATAACCTAACTGCTAAGAAATTTCTTGCTTCACTGTTAACACAGGAACAGTGTGTTGATCAAATCATGTGACATTTGGTTTATTAAATAACCTAACTGCTAAGAAATTTGTTGCTTCACTGTTAACACAGAAACAGTGTGTTGATCAAATCATGTGACATTTGGTTTATTAAATACATAGGAAAATTAGTTGCCATTACATTTATGTGCTAATGAGTATGTGTCTTTGCTCTGGTTGTATCGTGATTCAATCCCTGCAGGGAGGATTCGCCTCATAAAGAGTGGCGAAAGTGTTAGCAATTTTTCTTTTGAGGAACTGCGTAAGTTTTCATCCTTTCCTGGCTTTTCTTCAAATGAAAGATGATCGGTTATTTGGTAATTTTGTTTGTAGTAATTTATGACAGATTAACACTCCTTCGACAAGTACCAATCGAGTTCTTGTTTACAGTTCTTGCTTTTTTAAGTGGTAAACTTTTCAGTTTCATTATTCAATCCTGTAACATTCAGTCATATTTACCTGCAGGCGAGGGATTGTTTGTCTGAAAATCAAGTGGGTCTCCAAGCAAGGGGGATAACCTGACTCTTGTAAGATTATTGTTCTAGTTAGTCTCACCAGTGTGGACAAGCTGCTTTCATGGATTCAATATCTTTTTACCTTCAAATTTTGTACTGGCAAATCTTCGTTGTTCCATTACGTTTGCTTTTTTCTTCCTGCCTTTTAACTAAGCTTCCCAGTCTCCCTTTCCTTTTCCTTTTCATTCAATTACAAAGGTAACTAGTGCACTTTGATGTTAAAATCATGGTGGCAAGTCGAGCCAGCAATGTAATTGAATTTGATTATACTCACCATCCAGTCGGTTATTGATGTTCCATTTTTATTCTAAAGACTTGTTTTATGGTGTCCTCTCACTTGTTATCACCGAAGGAAATATAGCTTGAATTCAAAATATTAAATGAAGCATTGCAGACCACTTCAGTTGAAGAAATAGACTTTACGTTAACACCCACTTGAGTACCTCTATTTTCACCTTCTTGGGTGGTATTTTGTTGTTTATGTTCTAACAATATTTATCAAAACTTTAATATCAGCATTTCGTATTTCCTTTTGGCAGTGGTGAGTGCTGCCTACTTGCTGTGTAAACAGTTTGATATTTGCTACATGGATGCAAAAACTGCACTATTAACGAAGTGAATGTAAGCATTTTTCTCATGTCTCTTATGTTTAGCATTTGTGAATAAGAGACATGAGGAATGATGTAGTGGTCAATCAATTCGATCGCAGGGGTTCTGACTTTGACTGGGTTGGATGACTTGCAATGCAGGGAAAATTAGCCTAGGTTCAGTAGATGTCATCCATGATGGTTCCAGCAAAATAGCTGCATTCCAAATAACGTTTAGTTTGCTTTTCCTGGAACCATGAAGATCTACATTTTTTTGGTATTTTTATGTCTTAAATAGCCTAGGTTATCAGAGATCGACACGTTATTGATCCGTGTACGAAGAGCTTCAGCTTATTTTATGGCACTAGTGGATGATATTTTCATAACAGGTCAACAGATTGTTGCCTGATGGCCTAATTGCTTTTAAATTAAGATGGCTGGCACTATCTTCAAGACTCTGAAACTTAATGGTCCCAAATAGTACTATACAAGGAAAATGGAAAATGGTCCTCATTGCTGAAAAAGCAATACATTCTTTTCTTGGCACGTATAGTTCACTATAAAAGGCAAGTGGCAACTATAAAAGGGATTTTGGTACATAATGGGCACTCATGTTAACTTTGGGTATTTAATGTGCCCATTTGAGAAAAAGCCATTCATTCATGTCTAATATTTTGTTTCCAACACCTTTCTTTCTCATCCATTTACATGCTTTATGGGCTAATAACAACCTTACGCTAATTCCCATTTCACCGGAATAGGATAAAAATAGCTTAAATCCATTGCTTGGTAGGTGCCTTCTACATTTGGCTAATCAGCTTCAAAATCAATGGAGGTCATGTAAATTGTTTTGATTATTTAAAAGCTCCTTTAGTTAATAAAAGAAATGTTTGATGTCGCCCCCACAAAAGGCATTGACACGTGTTATCAACAAAGTTAAGATTCGATAATTATGTAAAAATAGAGGTCTTAGCTTTTGGGCTTTCATTGCTTGGCTATGGTGTCTAAACTTTAAACGAGGGTAACACTCCAAATAAAATCAATTTTGATGATCTCAAATAAACGTGCAAATGAAATAGATTAGAACAAGATTAGAATCAGTGTTTTAAAATTCGGATTGAATTGGTCAGTCGGATTGGAGAATCGGTGACTCGGAGTATAAAACGGTCCGGTTTAGCTCGTATTTTTTGTGAGTAATTGTCTCGTTTATTTTGCGATCGGATCGGTAAAAACAGCTGAACTGGTGAAAGAAAGGACTGGCCGATTCATTTAAAATGCCTTGATTTTGATGATTTCAACTTGAATAAATATTATGATTAGTGATCTTTTTTTTAATCTTTTTGATGAAATATGACTAGTGAGCATTGTTATCTTATTTTGTGTTGTGTTGATGCACTTAAAAAAAAAACTTGTATGTTTTGAAGTTTGAAGATTTAAGTTAAGTTTACAATTAGATAAATAATTAAATAGTATGTTTAAAAATTATCTTATATATAATATATAAAATAATACCGGTTCGATTACGGTTAAATTTTGATTGAACCATTGACTCTTGAATTAGTTACTTCTCCGATTCAATTACAGGTCTAATTTTTAAAACATTGATCAGAATAGGTAAAACTGCTACAAATAATCACGTTCTGTAACACTCTGTGCTCTCACTTTAGCAACAGCCCAAGTGTCGGGCTTCGCGCGCAATGTGGAAGGGTGGCAGTCCCATACCCGCTTAGCACCGGTGACAACTGTGGAGACCCTAGGTATAGAATCTACTGTAACAATGATACTTTAGAGTTCTTGTCAGCTCAAGGGTTTTACTATAAGATCCTCACCATTAATCCTCGGACAGACAGCCTTCTTATAAGCCCTCCACTCATTCAGGAACATACTTGCTATTCTTCTGATGTTGCTTGTAGTAACACTCTGTGCTCTCACTTTAGCAGCAGCCCAAGTGTCGGGCTTTGGTGTTTGCCCGCAATGTGGAAGGGTGGCAGTCCCATACCCACTTAGCACTGGTGACAACTGTGGAGACCCTAGGTATAGAATCTACTGTAACAATGATACTTTAGAGTTCTTGTCAGCTCAAGGATTTTACTATAAGATCCTCACCATTAATCCTCAGACAAACAGCCTTGTTATAAGCCCTCCACTCATTCAGGAACATACTTGCTATTCTTCTGATCTTGGATTAGGAGGCCTAAAGCTTGACGAAAACTTGCCATTTAACATATCTACTCGTAACACAGTCATGTTATTTAACTGTTCGGATAGCATTCTCTTGTCACCATTGAACTGTTCTTCCACCAGCCTGTGTAGGCAATTTGAGGAGATTGATGCAGCAAGGGGATGCAGAGACACTCTCTGCTGTCATTACCTCAAGGACTCGTCCATGACTTCTCATCGGATCAGGGTCAGGATTGGAGGCTGCACTGCTTACACTTCTGTAGTTGACGTGAAGCCTGGTGACCCCATTAATGCATGGAACTATGGCATAGAGCTCCAGTGGTTTCCTCCAACTGGGCCCGCCCCTCAGAGTTAACGACCCATCCTATGGTGCGACGTTGATCAAAATTAAGCTTAGCTGTTTTCGTTTTCCATTACGTCTTCTCTTTTTCAACTTTTTCTATGGCTTCCTTGTATCGGAAGTCAACTAGTTCCGTTTCTGCCAATGTCATTGGCGAATAAAATATATACGCATGACATGAATGAATCTTACCCAAAACCGTCAGACGGATCCAGAGTGAGAGGCTCGTAGCACCAGGAAATTTGCCTCTTTGATTTGAAGCAAGAATTGTAGAAAAGAATGGCAATCCTTCAATCCAATATTATTCTGCTTTATTCTATCTTATAAGATCTTAGCTAAATAAATAGTTAAGATTTATTAGACACAATAAAAAATCCGTAATATTAGGTAAAGGATGTAGACTTTGCAACCACCCCGTCACCTTTCTTGCTGATTTCGAGGGCTTTTACGATATAACAAAGGGTTGCTACTTTCCTTATTAATATAAGTTATTTAATTTCCCAAAAAGAAGTTATTTTTGAGTTTCCAGAGGTAATGGAGATGTCCTTGACGTTCAGAATAAACTTTACCTAAATCCTGATCAAGACGACGTGAGATTAGCGGAGAAATATCTTATGTCGCATCAGCCTTTAATTGTCGTCGTTCACTCCTCTTAACAAAAAGTCTGATTAAACTGGTTGAAGAAGGAGATTCTAACACAGTTTTTTCTTTTCATTTCTCAATCCTCCAAAGAAGAAATGCAAACAGGAGTATAGTCAGAGGTGCTTTCGCTATACTCAAGATCATTTTTCCTGTATGGTTTTTAACTACTTCAAGGGAGCACAAGTAGCGCTTCTGTGAACTTTAATGAGGATATAAGCCACCCAATACTTAAGAATAATTTCAACAAGGACAATGTGAAATCTAATCTTAATCTCCACAAAGCTTCTCAATTCTCAACTAGATAGTTTTAGATGGACATGTTTTTCCGAAAAGTTAGGGCGATGATCTCTCTCATTTTGTTTTAAATTCTTTCTCAAATTGGATTACACAAAAAGGAACTATATTATTTTTATTTATCTCATTCCTAAAATTTTCAATCTTTTAACTCTTTCAATAATTGTAGGTCAATTTCATTTTTTCATTTAAAAAATTATTAACTTTTCAACAAGTTATCTTATAAATTCAGCCCTAACAACTGACTCAACTTGGCTTACAAAATAACTAAATTAACTACAAGCGGTAAGATTATATACTATGTAAGAATAGTTGTAACTAACATACTTCAACTAGATTCTTATCTTATCATCCTTTTGCCTTATCGTAAGCTTCTGGCTTATCATATATTTGATCCCAACACTCCTATAATATTGGATCCCGCTTGTTTCCGGAACCCAACTATTACGAAATACCATAATACTTGAGCGTGGTTTCTTGTAGGGTTATTTCCATGAATCCTTATTAGGTATCATCTCACAAGGGTGGCGTGCCCACAACAGTCAAACATCAAAATAAACTTATTCCTCCAACTTAACCCTTTTAACAAGGAAGTCAATATGAACATACACAATCGAAACTACTTCAATCTATTATTTCATTACTAAAGCAACAGAATTTGAAAAACTTTATTTACATATCAAAAGTCCCACCATTGGCTTATTACAAAATACAAAATAGTAAATTTGAAGAAATTCCCTTAGGCTCTTGATCACTTGATCTCTTATCTATCGCCTGAAGATGGGACAGAAAGGGGGTGAGCTTGAAAGCTCGTGGGTAACAGTTTATAACGGAAAATAAGCAAAACCCTTTGAAAACATTCACTTGTCATAGAAAATTCTTATTGAAATCCATAAATCACATTTTTCTCAAATTCTTATCATATAGTCAAATTCACAATTTACAAAATAAGAATGCATCAAACTTGTTCACATAACATAAACACCTAAGCATATCAGAATGGTTCGGGCAGATCCAAAAATATGACGCACTACACATTTCTACATAATGGTCCTGTGTAGTCGTAAACTTGAGGGAGTCCATGAAGGAGCTCCGTGCCACTAGCGCGCAGGCGGGAGAAGTCTTTAACTTGGTTAACGTGCACGTGACATTCTTGAAGAAACCACCACAAACCCACATAACACATATTTCATAACTTGTAAACTTGTTGCCCAAAGTGACACTTTTCCGAAAATTGATTTTTTTTATAGACATGAGATATTTCGAAAACCATTTCCGAAAATATGATTTCATAAACATGTATCTTTTCCAAAAAGAATCATTTTCAAAGTCTTTTCATAAATTATCAACACAATTCATGTAACAAATATATAACAATTTCTTATTTCATTCAAGAAGCAATAAATGCAACACTTATGATGCAATTTAAAATTATTAAACTTTCTTGATTCAAAGAAAGC
>JAOTBA010000006.1:17503074-17513947 GCA_025629845.1 Erythroxylum squamatum | reverse complement strand
CTCAGTACATTCCCCAGCTTCAGTCACAATAATCCATCTTACAGTCACCATCAAGCCAGTCTTGGGTCATAGCCCTTCAAATGGGGGCGGGATGTTACACCGTGAACCGGAGATAGACCTCCATTAGCACTCTGAATGGATGTCTTGGTAGGGACAGATGACGTGACCAAATCTCGAGGGTCAAATGTCATCGTATCGGTAGCCCCACAGTCAAAGAGCCACTGTACATTTTCGTCATTCTCCGAATCCTGAGCAACATATGCCTGTCCCTGCTTAATTTCACAGCTACTAACAAATTTGGGGTTAATCTCACAACTTTCAACACTTCCAGGACAAATGCTTAAGATCGAGGGTTTGGGATGTAATTTCCCAAACCCTAATTCACTACCTTTATAACCATTATTTTCCTCATTTCTCATTTCTCCAACGACGGCTAACCCTCTTCCAGAATCTTCTTTGCTCTTCTTACTGATTTCGACGGCCGTCCCCTCACTGCTGCCTCCGGTGACTGCCGCTGCTCCGTTCGCGTTGCCCGCCGGACCTTCTCGGCGTTGGCTTCGCCAACCTTCTGGAAACCCGATCAACTAAAAGCATTCTTCCCTACTATGCCAGAGTTTGCCACAGTGACTACACCGAATTTTGCTCCGGTCGACGTTGCTACCTCGCCCCTTCGATCCCTTCGACATTTCTGAATGAGGTTTGGTAGCATACCCTTGTCCATTTTCTGTTGAGCCCACTTGAGTTTGTGAGTTCCATCCAGATTTGGAGTTAACTCCGATCCCAAATCCGGCTCCAATGCCTGAGATTTTTGTCGATGAAGGCTCCCCCTTTTCATCCCCCATTATGCTTCGTCGGTCCCTTTCTTTTCTGATAACCGCATATGCTGTTTCAACAGATGGTAATGGGTGCTCTTTCAAGAGATCCCTTTTTTCTGAATCGAATTCTTCTCCGACTCCTGCCAAGAACTGGTACAGCCTGGTTTCAGATCGGAGACAGTTGAAAGTAGTGATGTCTTCTGGGCACACCATCGGGTTCGACTGTCGGGTCTCGATTTCTCTCCAAATCCTTTGGAGATTAGAGTAATACTGTTCAATTGAATCTGTTCCCTTCTTGAGACTATTTGCCTTGACTGTGAGATCAAATATTTGTACTCCTTCTTTGCCCTGACTGTAGGTTGCGGCAAGACCTTCCCACAGGTCCTTCGCCGTTGGATATTCTGCATAATTCACCACGAGCTCTTGCTCCATATTATCAAGCATCCAGGAGCAGACTATCAAATCAGTCTGCTCCCATTGTGTGTATTCGACTGCTTCTCTTGCAGGTGCCCCTTGAACTCCTGTAATATGACTGAGTTTGCCCCTACCCCCAATTTCCATCTTCATCAGACGTGCCCCAGGGAGTAATTTGTTTGGTTTAATTTTACTGATAATGCGACTGTTTGTGGAATTGGGATTGTTTGCTGACTGGTTGACTGTGGCATGTTCTGCAGTAATGCTGCCAATTGGTTGGCCAGTGTATCATTACTGGCCGGATTGACTGGATTGACGAGGCTGCCTTCATTCCCCGCCATTGTGGTTGAGACTGGTATAGGTAAAAGATGATGGCTTTGATTCAAACCCTACTGCAGGATTGAATCTGGCTCTGATACCATGAAGAATAACGAATAGTAGACATAGGTGATTTGAAGAATTATTTGTGTATCTTGTATTTCACTGTATTGTGTACATATATAGATGAGGAGTTCCAATATAGGTAGACATCGTCTTGTATAAGGAAGCTATACATAGTAAATCAAATCAAATCACAATCCCTAAAATTAAGGGATCAATATAATTTCCTAAAACTAACAGGTAGAATGTTGTAGCAAATGCTTTCTCACACTAGTAAGAGGATGTGATATATTATCTATAATTTTCATGCTACAATCCAACTTTCCTTTATGTTTTTAGAGTAGAGATTTCTATCCCACTAGATTTACAAGAACTTAAGACCTCACTGTTGATATGGAAGAAGGGCATAATTTAACTTATAAAGATGGACTTATTTTCTTTAAAAATAAAGTTTTTATTCTAGGTTCTTCTTTGCTTCCTCATACTATTATTTCTGCTAGTCATTCTTAGTACTATGAAGGCTAAAAAATTTCCTATTATATATCTATTTAATTTCTATTGGTTTAGCATGAAATGTCAAGTCCAAGATATGATCAACACTTGTGAGATTTATTAGAAGAAAAAAAACAGGATATCTATAACCTGCTAGTCTCTTATAACTCTTCTAGTTCTTATCCAAATCTGGTCAGAATTGTTTTATAATACCAACTTCCATCTATTCTTAAAAGTCACATCTTTTGATATAGTGCATAGTTATCCTCTATAAGATTATTATTCCACTACCCTAGCCTTTTTGAAATTAAAATATTTGATGTTAAATTGCATACTAGTTTGCAAAACAGACAACTGCCATTATGAGATTTTAGGTGCCACTATTATAAGCTCAACATATGGTGAAGTCAACTAATGTTGCCTAAGGTGTTAAGCCCTAGGTTTATATGTATTATATACATGTGTTTCCTTCTTGTAACTTTTTGGAAAGTTTAACACGATTTTAACTTTTTAAAAATTACATATATGGTGAAGTCAAATTATGACTCCCACCACTAGGACATTCAATTTAATGTTGGCAATATGGTAGTTCTCAAGCTACAATTTCATCCACAACTCTTCCCCAATTCCAAAAACAGTTAAAAAGAACATCTCCTCAATTTTATAGTTCAGTTTCTATTACTGAGAAAATTGGATAGGTTACTTATCATCTCAGCCTTCCTTTGGAAGCAAAAATTCATCTAGTCTTCTATATATGTTTTTTATTTGAAGAAATTTCCAGGTTCAAGCAACTAAAAATCAATCCTACCAATAGTCTATAAAGGTGTTGTCCAACATACACCTAAAATAGTATTGAATTCTAGATGATACATTAGGAAGGTTTATCAACAGTTGGTTTGGGAACCAATTTTAACCATTCTTCAACGCCATCTCTCCTTCACACCTGAGGTTAAGCATATTCTTTGTAAGGAGAAAAATATTGCATGTTAGTAACACCCACCTGGATAAAAGATAATCTATTCAGGCAATCCCTTCTAACCAAGTTAATTTATAAGAAGCTCACTCATGAGAAAAAGAGAAAGATTTAAAGGTAGTTAAATTTTTATTTGATGTTTGAATTTGAATAAATAATAATTGTTTCTATTTTTATTTTTAGTTAAGATTTTATAGTCTTTTATTATGAAATTGTTTGATAATTAATTTGTTCAGATTATCAAGAGAAGTCTATTTAATTTTTTCAAAATTAAAAATAAAGTATGTAAGTATAATTTTACTTTTATAATTACTTTCTTTAAGATATGGAAGGGTTCTCTAATGAACCCTAACTTCTTAACCTAGCAAAATAGGTCGTAAAAGAAGAAAAATCCTATCAATAGCTAATAGAATATTATTTTACAAGGTCCTATAACTAGAAGCAAGTCCAATAACAATTAGGGGTTACCTATCATACATATAAATAAAAGTCTTATTATGTAAGTGGCTATGGAAATTGTTAATTGACAAATAGAATCTTTAGTTCAAATAGACCCTTAAAGAGTATTTGTATAGGAAATATTTATGAAATCTTGAACCAATCTCTAAATATTCTTGGACCTAGAAAAGATTCTCATACTTAGGGATATAAATATTACTCACTTAAAGATTCCTTTTTATGATAATTGACATTCTTTTGTCCCTCTCATCTCTTATGGATTACTAAGAATGATTGTTAAAGAACTAATAATGGAAAGGTTCATCACATTATTAGTTCCTTATGTTGGAATTATTCTTGTCACAATTCTAAAGTGTTAAGAAAAGTGAAGACAATTCACCAATGTTTTAAAAACTTGACTGGAAGTTAAACCAGTAAGACAAGAGGTTTAGGGTTTAAATTATTTAACTAGTATTAGATCATCATAAAATCGACTAAAGATTAAATAAAATTAAAAATTTTAAAATATAATTGAAAGAAATTGTCCTTAACTATCAAAGAATTTGAAATTTAATTAAAAAAGAATGTTAAATGAAAAATAATTGATTTATTTTAGTTTATAAGAACTTATTAATTAATAAAAATTAACCTATTAATTAATAAATTGATCGGTTTTTAACAACAAGAGTTATTAAAGTAAATCAAACAGGAAAGTTAAAAGCTAAACAAAAAAATTAGACAGTTATAGGTTTTATGGTTGAGCTAATCAAACTGGTTGAGTTTTTTAATCATTGCAATTTACCTCCCTCCTTAATATTAACCAACCAAACACAATTTTTAGGAATCTTCAATTTGCTAAGCCTATTGATTTCAGTCTAGGATGGATCAAACTTAAGTGTTTTTATAAAAATTTTGAGCTTTGGACAACTCTGACTTGGACAGTCCAATCTCGAGTCAACTTGAAACCTAATGTTTTCAAAAAAAATAGTCATTTTCTATTTTTAATAATTAAAAAATATATTTAATCGAACTTAAATTAGGTTCGATCGAGCTTTGAAAAGATCCAAACTCGACCGTAGCCAAGTCCAAGCCTAACCCGACTCATTTCCACCTCTACAATTTACTTTTGTTACTTGGGAGCTCAAACTTTAGGAACTCTCTTATTTGGCTTACGGTTTATATACCTAAAACAGGTTTTTATTTATGAATAACCATCAATCACAAATCAAAACCTTGGATAAACTGCTTTATCTCAATTCTTGGTATATTTTCAGGCCCTAAACGATTTGGTTCTGTTTTATATAAATTTCACTAAAAGTAAATGGCCTTTTCCTTATGGTAATGAAATTCATTATTTACACAAAAGAAAATATGGGAATCCACGTTGGCTAAGATCGACATGAATTGTAAAATACTTGCAGGAAATAGTATTAAGTCTACTGAGTAGTCAGCACATAGCCCGCCTTAGAGCAGCTAAAAACAGAAAGCTCTAAAGAATAAACCAAGTGCTGCGGATACAACTTTCCAAGCTGTAGAACAGTAACATATTACTAAACAACTCCATTCGGACAAAGTCAAGCAGTTAGGAATCAAACACTGGCAAACAAATCTGTAAGTCGGCGTCTCCATCCTCCGTTAGTAGTTGAAATGTGTGCACACAAACTAGAACTGAGATAGACACTAAAACCAAAACCACCTAATCCCTGTCTCATTAACTCATTGCTTACCAATCTATCACAATTCAGTACCACAAAGTTCACAACCAAAACATGTTCACACTGCCACCAAAAGACTATACTATACATTTAAACTGTAGACAGATAAATTTCTATGCACTCACTTTAGGCCTACTTGGCCGTCTTCCTTCCATGGCATCTTTTTTTCTCCGACAGTTGGCACACAAGAAAGGCCCCTCCCATGGCTTTGACCCAGGTGAGAAAAAAGGCCCTGAGTTTACTGATAAACCATCACTTGGGGCTTGATCCACTTGGCATACAGCACATCTGTACAGACCGGAGTTTGCATTTAAAGGAAAATCCTTGCCCAGCCTGCATTTCAATCCACAAAAGAGAAGGTTAAATTAGAGACTATCACTCATAAGATGACAAAACTCAGAACATCTAGCTTCATCATAGCATTTGCATCATCCCCAATAGATATTCTAAAAAATGATGAAAGCGATATCATTCTGGTGACAAGTGTTGGATTTCAGTCTTTCGCATAATGCTTTTTCAGAACCACAATAGTCAAAGGTGCTAAATCTCTCGATTGCTTAAGGTATCAAAAAGGTACACGTACGAGGGCAACGGGGAGCCTAAGAAAATTGTAAATAATTGCACAAATCTTATGAATATAAAACATGCCTTTTATTTAAATCAAGAATCTTCAAATTTGGAATAGTTTCATGCATTGCATGTAATAATAATCGGAGCCACACCATAAGATAAAAGGACAAAAAGAAACCCAAAAGTCCACAAACATTCGCAATGCATGGAACTTAGTTTAAAGATATCTACCAAAGTCTACAAAATCTTGCAACCATAAACAAAGTAGAAAATTTTGCAGATATCTAAAAAACAAGAAACTGAGAATGGAAATACAGAACGGGGAAATGAAAGACATAAAAGAGAACTTCAATGAGGAGCTTGCATGGAAGCCATTCCAAACGTTTTGGCGCCGACAAGCATGCCTCGGATAGTGCCTGATTGAAGGCACCTTGCCTTAGGGGTTGCAATGCACTATCCTTGTCTGGCTTCCCCCTTAAGGGTTGCGACTGTCTAGACTACCATGCTTATAACCTAATTTATAAAATCATGGATAAAAGATATAGACCTCTTATGTAGCTTAAGAAACCTTAAAAAGATCTCTTATATTTAAAATTATCAAAAAAAAAAAAACTCCTTTTAATTTTTAAATTTTCAAGAAAACCCTTTTTCTTAAATTTCGATTAAAAAACAATGATAAAATATACACAATATAAATATCAAAAATGGACTAATCAAATGTTGTTTAGCTGACGATTCAACCCAATCTTAAATTAATTGGTTCGAGTCAAATTTAAGAGCTGAATTGAATTATCATATTTGTGACATTTAATTAATTAACGTATAATGTTAATACTATATGTGTTTCGTTGTTATTTTTTAACTAAAGTCTTAAAAAAAGGGTTTTTCTAAAAAAGTGAAACTAGGAGCTTTTTTCGAAAATTTTAAAGATCAACGGATTTTTTTAAAATTACTTAAATTATAAAAGTGGTCTATGTCTTTTACTAATATGTAAAGCCATTTAAGAAACAACAAACCTTTCAGCAAGCATAGCAGAACCCTCTTCAAACAATTCTTCCACGACACCAACTGCTGAAAGTTTATTTGTTGTTTTGTTTGTAAAGTAATTAGGCTTCTTTCCGAAAAGAAGTGAGCTCAACACATTTTGCTTCTTCCTTGGTGTTGGAGGTAAGATTGGTCGGTCATATGGGATAATATCAACAACTAGGCATGTTGTATCATCCTTAAGCCCCCTTGACCTTAAAGCTTCCTGAAAAGTGCAATAAATGTTAACTACAAGACAAAATCAGTAGACACAAAAGGAGAAAAAAAATGAACCAACTCATCCTAAAGCTGTCGAAAGTTTGATCATTGTTGTTATCACCTTAACAACCAATTTGGCAGCCAGCTCAGCAGGTAAACCCCGGCAAGATTTGGCAGCCACGTCCGAAGATAAAGCATCCCAAATACCATCAGAAGCAATAATAAGTCTTCCCCCCGCATTGGAAAGCTAAATAGCATAATTGAATTTTCTAAGCTTCATAAATGATTGGAAACAATAGGAATGGCGTCACAAAATCGTCACCTAGAGATTATAATTACTGACCTTCACTTGCTTAACATGTGGTATTGGGACAATGTATTCTCCAACATCTGTATCACCAATTGACCTCGAAAGACATAATCCACCAGGCCAACAGCGAAGAGGACCAACCTAAGAAACCAAATAAATAAGAAAACGCAAGCATAAAAGAGGAACTAAGTAAACCATAAAATCTTACTTCGCAGCAAACAGAGACAGCTTACAGCTTTATAATACCTCATTGCCTCCGAAGACATTGAGCCTTCCAACTTCACCTCCGCTTGCGGTCACACGCTCTCTCTCTTCAACATTCTCTTCCAATCTGTGATCAACGGTAAGAAGAGAAACTACACCTCCTTGAGCATCCAATATGCATCGTGAATCTCCCACAGAGGCAACAGTTACAGTCCAGCCATCGATCAGAACAAATGTCACTGTTGTGCCAGATGTTTCCCCTGCCATTTACAAAACCTAAATTACAAATACTGATAATATGCAAAATGATAAGAAAAAAATAATCTTATGAAAGGCTATGGTTGCCCACCCCTTTGCTGGAATTCTATATCAGTTTTCACAAAGCCTGCAACTAGTGCCCGAGGGAGTGCTTGAAGCCACTCATCCTTACTAACATCTTGAGGAATTGCACTCAAGACATTGTCCAGTAAGTTCTCTTTCACAAATATGGCAGCAGATATACCATTATGCCCATCCATGATCTGTACATTCCACCAGTTAAAAATTCTTTAGAATGAGATAAACCTATTAATACTAGAATCCTCAGGGTAATTTGAAAATCAATGATGAAATCATATGATCCTTCAGTTGACAAGGTAATGTAAAAAAACAAAAGAAATAAGGGCAATTGAAATCAATAACTGATTGTTGATGACTAAATAGTGCAGGAGCTCCATCTTCCAACGATACAAATTTGTTTTGTCATAGTTGTCATTTACCTTCAAAATGTTTCCTCTTTAATCTTTACCAGTAACCACATAAAAAGTAATAATCTCTTCATGGGTAGGGAATGAGAAGATAAAAGATCAGTACCGCAAAGACAGAAAATGAGGTTGCTAGATTCCCAGGAACCCTCTGACAGTCAGGCTTTATCAGAAAGTAATCCTCTCCTTTCTTTGCCAAAGCAGCTTGTCCATACTTCACAAAAGGTTTCTCAACCTTCTCATTCCTAAGCTCACGACCAATCAATGTTGCTAGTGGAAGAGCAGGAGGTTTTCTTGATGCTTCGACCTGACTCATGGTTGATTAAGTGTCAACATTCCGACAACCTCAGTGCCACAACTCTGTTCATCCCAATGAAGCAAATGAATACGTTTCATAATATCACTTATGGAAAAGATGAACGTGTGTGATACATATCATGGTATACTTTAAGTCATTACAATAATTGACCAGTAGTAAGATATAAAGGGAATCCATAGTAAGAAATCCGCATTTCATATAAATATTTCTTTCTGAAATCCTCTTTGAAACAAGAGACAGTTAAAATTTTTGCATGAATTGTAAATTTATGTTAATCAAAACATAGAATGACGTAACAAAGAACCTTATTAAAGGCCATCTAAATAAATCTCCATACTGAAACCCTTGACGCCGAAACCCTAATGTGCAGTCTGAATCAAATAAAGCTCAAGTCTGCATTATTGTAGCTCATTAATCAACAACAAGCACAAGTCCCCACCTTTGGTAACATGAAATCGCAGAAAAATGTTCTTTTGTAATAGTAAACCATCGAGGAAAAGAACACCGGAAGAAAAGAAAAATAAGGAATTACAACCAAAATGTGCAGGACAACTCACAATTTCCATTGAAAAAAAAAACCTAGTCCGTCAAAGCAAACCCATAGCGTAATTCTTCCAAACAAACATTTCAACCAAACTAATTTCAATAAAAAAATCTGCTAACTCAACCAGTGGATCTTATACAAGAGTGAAATCGCAGTTCTCAGCAGTAGAACATATAAAAGAACCAAAGTTAAACATTCCCATATCCAGAGGCAGCTAAACAGAGGAAAAAGAACCTTAAAAAACCCAAATCCAAATGTGCGTAAAAGGAGTTAAAAAGATGACAACTTTTGAGAAACCCGGAAAGAAAAACTCACAGTTGAAAAGGAAGAGGCCTCGTTAGATCCAGCATTGACAAGAAAATGAGTCTACAAGCTCTCCATTTGGTAAGAACTATGATATACAGGGAAAGTTCGTAGTGGTGTGTTTTAGTTGTAATTATAATTTGAATAAAGAAGGATCCGGATTGTTGGATTTGGATGTTAGAGTTAGACTACGTCGATGGGATGGGAATTGGGATACCTCTGTCTAAATTACCGAATAGCCCTCAACCCTTTTGCCTGTGTTCATTGTACGCATCGGATGTGAGGGAGTGTTTACGGGTAAGGACATGGGTCATTTTAACTTACATTGCAAATATGTAATTTAGTTTGTATTATATTTGGTTCTTGTGCAAAATAGTCATTGCGAACATGTTGACTTCCATTTACATGTGTTGTGACAAAGGGCTGTATCTTGGCTGGCAAACAATTGGGTAGATTAGTTAAGAAAAAGCAGACGGTTTTATTTTATAAACATCAAAATTGAATTTAATCATGAAATTAGCAGGTGTAATGTAATCTGAATTCAGCACTACTTCTTAATTCTTTTTTAACATTTATTTAATAAATTCAAAATTTGACGGCACATTAATTATGTTTATATGTTTTTCCTTCTTACAAAAAACGTAGGCTTTAATCTAAACATTATTCGTATTTCTTAGATAACCATTAAGGCCCAACCTAATAAATAAGAAGAACTGATTTAGGTGCGGTATGCCCTTAAAAGGCATTTTGCTGACGAGGTCACGTGGTGGTGTGTCCCACGACAACTCATTTGGAAGCCAGCTAGACCTGATTGATGTCCAGCCTATTGTATTGTATGGTCATGACTCATGAGGGAGGCGTAGGGAAAACCATTCACTGTATTCTGCTTACTGTCACACAGGCTGACCGCAATAGGAAGAGATGGATTACCTACATTCGTATCTTATTTGTTTGACCTAAATTTTAGAACTGGAGGCTTGTGTAGCGTGTGGAAAAACAGTTTTCAATGTGAAATATAAATCTAGGAAGATTTTCACGTACCGGATAATTATTCTTAAAACATTCCATTTCATCATTTTAATAAATAATTAAAATAATATTACATCAAAAGATTCAAAACATCCGATAAAAAGAATAATAAATATTACAAAAAGAGTTGATGACGAAGGAACAATCAAGTAACAGTTAAACCTGGAACAAAAACATTACAGTTACATTACATATATAGAATTTAACATAAACATCAAATACAATTAAAATTCAAAGAACAGGAAAAACAAAAACCTGGAATTCAATCGTCAATGGGAGGAAATCCGCTAGAACTGCACTAACACCAGTGATCATTTGGTACAAAATCCTCATCATTGAGAGGAGCTTCATCATCATTATCATTCAAATTTAATGCACCAA
>JAOTBA010000006.1:17478402-17494221 GCA_025629845.1 Erythroxylum squamatum | reverse complement strand
CATAAACATCAACAACAAAAGCATATTTCACCTATCTTAATCTCATATAACAATTCACATTCTTAAATTTTCTTTTTTCTTTGCACATGAATGATTCACCACAAATTTCTCATTTAATGTCAATTTTACACTTCGAAATTTCAAGAAAAGTTCGGGGTCCAACACCTAAACTCTTCAAATTTAACTTTTTTGTTAGGAAGGTTTTCAATTTGAACTTTTCATATTTTTAAAATTAGATATTATAACAATTCTAAATTTTACTTTTAAAAAATTAAGGTTTGCGACTTTTCCCAATCAAGGTCATGTCTTCATTTGCATATTTTCTAAAATCTCCGAACAATTTTGCCTAATCAATTCTAAATTTCGTACCATAACAATCAAATAACTTTAATTAAGTTATAGAAATAAGATGACTTTGATACCATGATTACGAAATTAGGGTACGATCTGGTCCATCATATAATAGAATAAGATCAAAAAAAATTAATTTTTCAAAAGTTAAGATTACTTTAAATTCTAAACATGATTAACATAAAAACATAGTAAGCATAAACATAAATTATACATTATTGTGTATTTTGATCCTTTTTCTTGTTATTTCCTTTAAAACATTTCTAAAATCCGTTCATGATAACCACCATAGCTGTATATATGTCTAGTTTCTAATAATATCTATACGAATAAATTGGTAGAACAATGCAGGTGGTGTAAGGAGGATTGGACAAGAAATACTAGATCCTTCAGAGAATAAGCTATACTAGGGTTTGAAACTTTTAGTAATTTAATTGAAATAAAATTCTAGTTAGAATTATAATTAATTTTATAATTTTTCATATTAATCTTTATTTATTAAATATATTATATTTAATCATAAAGTTTTCAAAATTTGTACTTAAGTCCAACTTAATTAAATTTTCTTTCTCTCTCTTTAACAATTGTTTGTATGTGACTCATTAGGTTCCTAAATATATGGTAATGGACTTAATTTATAACCCTAAATCATATTTAAGATTAGATAAATTAAACTTCTTTAGCTGATCTTTAATTTTTTTAATTAAATATTTTATATCCGTAGATCAAGATTTAGCTTCTAGCAATACATTATGACTATCTAAATTTTAAAAATATCATAAGTAGTTTTGAGTAACCTTTCTGTACATATTTTCACATAATTCAATCATTTCATCACATAATGTTCTGATTAGACATATATTATAAAACCATTGTCCATTTTATTTGAGTCCAATCATGTTAGTTCTTAATTATTAGTAATTGATTATATTAATTATATTTGAAATTTATTTTCAAAATATCATTCCACCTTAACTAAGGATTTCTTGAATTAATACTAAACAAAATAATATAATATTCTCCTTAATTATTTTAGTGATGAATCCTATATTGATCCCTCAGGTACCTCTGTATAGTTTATGTTATATCCAATAACTACTGATTAAGCTACTCTTCATAAGGATTGTTAATAAGCAGTATCAAAACATAACAACCCATATAGAGATACTTTAGAGATCTCAAAACAAAATGTCACTTATATGATCATGCCAATAAGAATTTTTATAGATATATAAATGATGTTCCAAATAAAATTCTCATATTGAACTAGTTTAGTGAACTTGCTCTCTAACTATCACTCGTACATATGTTTAAGTATCTATATATCTTGGTTTATGAGATTAACTACTTCTTTTATAAGGTAGAAATATAACATGTACTAGTCATTTTACACTCTATTAATGTTTAGTCTCGATAAAATAATGACTAGAAATAATATATAAATGCAATTTAAACATCATAATTATGATCTCATCCTAATTTTATTTACAACGTAAATTTATTCTATAAACTTTACCATATACATTTGAAAATGTATAAGAAAAATTTTTATTTTAAATAATTATGTTACTAAAACTACAACTAACTAATTAATTATAAGGCATAAACCAATAAGTTCTTGGTCAGTGCTATGCTGATGTTAGAGAGAGTTTGCTTTACCCAACTTCTTTTTAATAGAGCACTCAATCCTTTTCAACTCTTTCATAACACCCCAAGATAATATCTCAATTGAAGATGTTATACGTTCTTTCAACATTCAGTTGACTAAGGTATTCAATTTTTGACACTTTTGTCATTCTTGTAACATTATACTCTTCTATCTCAATATAATAAGCTTGAACATTTCTTAAATTTCTTCAAACAATATCTTTAAGGATTGAAGCATATTCAACATTTGAATCATCTTTAAATGTCTTCAAGACTCAAGAAACATCTTTCAGATAACCTCTAAACTTGACCTCTTACAAAGAATTTCAGGAATAACTTCAAATCATCTAATATTCTTCAACTATTTTCAAATATCATCTTTCTTCTCAAAATCCTCTATTAAGAAAAATATCACTCTATATAAGAATATGCACTTTTATATGGTTTTGTGTATGGCAATCTATGATCAACCAGCTGATATGTTTTGACTTTAACTTAAACACTCTTTTAACCTTCTTTTCCTCTACATCATTTGTTCATACTCCTCTTAATTTCTCAAATTAATGGAAAACATAATTTTTCATAAAGACAATGAAATCATTAGTAATAATATTATGTCTTATTAACATGAAATTTATAGATTAAAACCCTCTTAGATTAAACAATCTCTCACTTTTTATTGATGATAAAATTTGTATAATATTAACAAAAAAATATACAATATATAACAAGTATGTTAAGTGCAAGCTTTCCTTAAACTTATAAATGTAAATATAGTATATTTATGCGATTGATATGCTTTTGTATCAATATTAAATATTATTGTAAATTCATGGCATAACTATAGCTAGCACAGGCGAGTCTAGGTTGATCCTATGAAGACTGTAAATAATAGTAGTTACCTTTTTTCTATTATCTAACCTATGAATCAAATTTTGGATTTTAATTAAAGCTTAAACTAAACAAATAAACTAAGATTGAAAACAATACTGAACTCAAGAAAGAGGTGAATACTAAGAAGATGTCAATATCAAATAATAGTTTCTAGGTAATGAATCCCCTTAAAAAACCTTGATTATTAACCCTTTATTATGCAATTATATTATTGATTATTGAACCATGAAAATTTCTATATTATGTTAATATCTTTCTCAAGACTATTAACAACAAATCCATCAGTTGATTAACAAAAATCTTTTTAGTTAAAACTCCAAGGATTGCATTATAGATTTATGAATTTCACTATTAGGTTTGACCCTAATCTAGAAGATTTATGTTAGCCTATCTTTAGGTTTACATGTAACTCCTTCCAATTATGGTAGATCTATTTATACAAGAGGATTTCTCAATCTCAATTTGATATCATATAAAATCAAATCATGCACTAATATTCAAGATATATTATAACAGGAATATAACTCATAATTGAATCACAATAAATCAATCAATATAATTGCATTGTATAAACGATCAAAACATATTGTTATTTCCACTTAGGGTTCATCTTACCTAGACACTAAACATGTTTAGTTACTACTCATAGAAAACAAAACCAAACATAAATATGCAAAAAAAAACTAATAGAAAACAAAGACATCATACTTCTAAACTCCCTTTTTCTTTTTGTAAGTTTAGATTTGATGTTGTTATCTAACGAATCTCTAGATGTATTCTTCATGTTTTCATCGTCCCTTGATCAGAACTATCACCTCTGTATATGTCTTACCAATCAAAATTACTTAATAACTTGACTCTCTCTATTTGCCTATGCTCACACTCGACTCTCTTTATTTGCCTATGCTCACATCCTTTTACAGTAAAAACTATGGTTCCTGAGAAGTGACCTTGTAGCTCCAAAAACACTAAAATTTTGACTTTACACATTAATAGACTTACATGGGCACATACACGGCCGTGTATCTCCAAGTTGCTTCAAATCTTCGTTTTATGCCACCATTTTATTTGAATTCTTCTCCTTTAGTCCAAGAAGGCAATTATCATCTACAAATACACTTGGAGCTAATTAAGTACAAAAAATACTATAAAACTATTGAACAATAAGCAAAACATATGAAATATAGGTGTATAATTATAGCCAAATAATCATTTATTAGTATGCACCTTGTTGACATTTACATAAATTTCAAGTAATAAATATAATCATATAATATTCAAATGCATAACAAAATCTATATATCAAAATTCATCGTATCCTACAAAGTAATTGTAAGACATCATTCAAATATGAGTCAATATCACACAATCTTCTCCTTTTTTTAATTGTACCTAATAACAATAACCAAGAAATTGAGTTAAAAGATGCTAAAGATAGTTATTGGTATTTGAGATGAGATAAAAAAATAAACTTGAAGCATTTAAGTGTTTTCTTTTTTGGTATCAATTTGCTTTTCTATTACAATATTTAATTTTTTATTTTTCTTATTTGTGATTAAATTTTCTTTTTAAAATAATAAATTGTAATAATAAATTTGTCATATTAATTATAATAATTTATATTATGAAAATGTTTTAAATAATAATTTAAAATTTTATATTATATAATATTCTTTAATAAATGTAAATCTTAAACAAATAATAATTTATTTATTAAAATTTATAGGAAAATATAAATTGAATAACTAATTTATATATTGTATAATATTTACCAATTAATAATTTTTAAAAATATGTTTAAAAACGAAATTTATAAATGAAAATTATTTTTTATGATTTTTGAAAGTTATGAAAACTTAAAAAATCACGAATAATAAATGATAATAAATAAGCATATTGATTGAAATTGAAGTTAAAAAAATAAAGATAATAAAATATAAAAGTGTATTAAGCTATTAGCTCGAACACCGCAAATTATACAAATGAAAATATATTTTTTATATTAATAGAAAATATTTTATATGCATATTTTTATAAGAGAGATTTAGTTAAATATATAAAGCCAATTTATTAAATAGAAGGTCACAAGGTGGTTGTGTTCTTGTTTCAAAACTAGGAGCAGGCAAGCACTAATCCAACTCTTAAGTCATTCGTGGAGCAATGTCCAACAATCATAGAATTTTGGTGTAACGAGCTAAGTTCTGAAACTGAACAAAGTAACAGGCTAGCAACAGAAATGCTTGCCTTAAGCAAAGTAAGGTTTGAATGATGATGTGAAGTAGTTTTCTTTGAACACAGAAAATAAAAGCTTAAAGAAATTTCACAAGATGAGTGGGCACTCATAAACAAGCCAAAGACAGGCAACTGAAAACATTGCCTTTCTCTTCTTTGCTAAATTGAAACCAAATGAAAAAAAGAAAAAAGGACATAGATTCTCCTGGAAGTATTCTCACTTTGCATGCCCAGTTTTCCTCTTTCCATCACCAACCCCCGGCCTTGCAGGCCTGTTTGTTGCTGGACCAACCCCATTAAGCTGTTTCCTTGCTGGAGAAGGAATTAATGAGGCAATCAAGCTCCTGTCACGAACCAGAACCAGGACAGCAGATAAATATGTTGTTAGTGAGGCTCCTGTCCCATGTTAAGCATTGTTTTCCATTCCAATGTCACATGTTCAACAAGAAACTGGAGGCCTAAAGGACAAAAATAAGCTATCAGGCATTCATACAACTTACCTGGCTTCTGGAGCTTTTAATGGCTTAGGATTACTCTTCTTTGTGTTAGGTCCAGGTATTTTTGGATGACTGCTCATTGTAGGAAGGTTAGATTGCCATAATAAGTCTGGCTCCGAAGAATCACTGGTTGCAGCCTCAAGATCATCAGAATCGTCAGTTGAAGCCATTTCACTCCTAGTTCTCTGTGCTTCAAACTCCTGGTTGTCTCTATTGTTAAATGGAGTTCTAATGTAGGGCTGTTCCGGGTAAATCTTTGACGGTCCTCGACTATGTTTCTGATAAAATGTTTCAGGAACTTCCCATAGGCCTGAAAAGTTCTCATCTTTGCTGATACCATCATGCTTGTTTAACATGACCTTATCAACCCAATCGCCGGAGACAGATTCTTTGTCATCATCCTTTCCATTCTGTGCAGGAGTTCCGATAGGTGTCCAAGGAGGAGAATGGCGGCGCAAATCATGGAGATCCAAGCTCCGTCTCCTTGTAATAGAAGATTTTTTCCCGCCCTGCAGACCAACATATACTTTTCAATTTGAGCTACGGTTTACTAGGTAAATTCTCCAATAGTTTGTTATATGGTACAAGCATAAGCATGCAAGGAACAAAGCATAAAGGAAGCCTTCCTACATAGCCGTTATGGATGATTTTCCAAAGAAATAAACAAAAACCCAAGCTGTCAATTAGGGAATTGCACTCACAAGTTTTACTATTTCCTTTGTATTCCATTATCCAACTGACTGCGCGACATGAAAAACAGTTTGTGTCTAAGGATATAGTGGACAGAAGAAGCCTCAGACTCCAGGCTCCAGCGATACCAGCAATAAAATCTAATCTTTTTAGTTCATGCTTCTTCACATTCTGGCTGTGAAGACAGCCATTTTGAATTGACCATTAAGACGTATTATATAACATACAATATATAAGATTTTAGGCTCCAACTTGAGAGAGGGGCGAGAATAGAAACTGACTTGAAGTCCGAAGGATGACTAAGTACTAATGAGCCACAAGCTTTGAAAAGATAAATGATTTGATTAAACAGAAATCCATGTACTTAAGAGGTGATATGAATGACATGATGCTCTCATTTAATGGTAGCTCAAATTATCAAGCTACACATGGTAAAAAGCACATGATTAACACACTGTATTGTTATCAGTTAAATGATTTTTACCTCACAAAACTGCCTGTGACTGTTCGAGAAGTTGCCTGCACTGTGCCAGCTATGTTGATAAGGAGAGGACCCACCGGATGTCATTTTTGTTCTTTCAGGTGTGCTGGATCGAGAATTCTGTGAGTGGTCCGTTTCTCCTTCCTTCCTAGCTAGTGCTGCTTTTAGACTAGCAATCTGGAAAACGAAAACGTATAAATGATGCAACACATCAGTGATGACAATAACAATTATGATTGCCGGCATTTATAGGGGTAGTAGTAATAACCTGCTCTTTTAACTCCTTCACCTCTGTGCTATCTTTATTCACTTTAGCAGCACCAAGTTCAACAGTAGCAACTCGTTCAGCAAATTTCAATGTGCTTAACGTTTCTCCAATGGCTTCTGTTTCAGGACTTATATGAACAAACATGAGAGTCTTGGCTTGGCCACCTGAAGGTTTTAAGGGAGAAAACATGAATCAGAAAGCATACAATGTTTTTAGTAAAAAATGGAGTAACCATACAATTCTTTACCAAGTGAATCTTGGAGTAGTTGTGTGAGTTTACTATTCCTGTAGGGAACATGTAATCCTTTCTGAGCAAGAGCAGAGATTACATCTCCCAAAGCTGAGAGAGACTTGTTAATATGTTGTGCTTCCTTTAATCTATCACCAGTTACCTCAGATTTGTCAACTCTTTCGCTTCCTGCCAGGTCAACCAAATGCATGGAACCACGAATTATACTTCCCGAAGTGAGGTCCCTTCCTTGAACATGAACCGTCAGGCAACTGCAAGCATATGCAAGTATAATTCTTACATAATTCATATCAAAATCACTGAACTGAACTCTAAGCACACTAGTAACACTCACCTATGAGATCGACTGCTCCTGTCATTCATTGCTGTAGAACTCACTGCACGGTTCTTTTGTCCGAGGTCCATCAGATTTATGACATCAGATGTTGATGATACAGGTATGATGCAAGCGTCTGGGACATTAATTCCATTTTGAGAACTGTTGCGAATTTCTAGTCTATATAGGAGTTAAAGAAAACAAAAATTGATAAGAATTGCCTCGGAACAACCTACAATATTACACAGAAAAAACATGACAAAGGATATCTTCTGTTAAGACCATCAGTAGCCAGGAGATCCCTAACTTGCTCGTTGTAAATCTCAAGCATTTGGACAGAAATCTCATACGAAATAACATCCTTCCTTTGATTTGACAGAAGAAATAGATCAGTCAATGCCCTGTAGTTTACACCTAAACCATCCTCAGTGAGCTCTTTAGGGCCAGTCTGGATTGAAATATCCCATGATTAGACCAAAGTTAAAAATCAACAAAGATATTACAATCAAAAGCCAGAGAGCAGCAGTAAAGGAGAGATTGTTAAATCAATGAACTTGTTAGATACCGCAGTTATAATTATGATGATCAATCTTACCATAGTATAAGTTTTGCCTGATCCTGTTTGGCCATAAGCAAATATGCAAACATTGTAGCCATCAAGGACAGACCTAATTAGAGGCCGTGTGTCTGAGAATACCGCCTCTGCAAGAAAAGTAAACAACGGAACTGTTTAAGAAACATGTTGACAAAAAAGACATTTGAAGGAAAGAATCAAGTGGGCTTAGTAACCTTGTGATGCCAAAGGAGCAAAAACTTTGTTGAAGCTAAAGAATTTCCTTCCTTCTTTCCCATATTTTGAGGGGGTGATCATGGTTATGTTTCCTTCTTCTATGTTGTCCACTGTACTTGAACGATTTGGCTGCCCAGGCAAGAATGGTCTCACTCGGCAATATACTCTAATATTTCCTAATGAAATTTATTAGGAAAATCATTCAAATGTGTTTAAAAGATACTAAAGAACCAATTTATCAAACCAAACTGTAAACTAACACCACACTATACCTCTCAAGTCCTGCAGCTGGTTGTACAATTTGCGATTTTCTTCCAGGACTTTTTGGTATCCTGATGCAGCATGGCCTAGACCATGCAAGTGTTTACCTAATACAACAGAACGAGCAGTTACTATTATATCGATCATTCCTCTTTTCCAACAGTTCCAGAAAACATATAAAAAATCTAATTCTACCCAGATTGTAGAACTCCTCCTGATACTTCGTTTGTAAAAACTGCATTCCCTCTTTTGTTATGTGAAGAGTATGTTTCAATGCCTGCAGGTCAAAGATTAGTTAATGTCCGCAGGATAAGACATTTTCATTAGCACTAGAAAATGCCATTACCTGAATGTTCATTTGTTGTTGTTCAATCAACATCCGCTGGTTGGACAGCTTGCCTTTTAGTTCTTTACGACAATTAACCTTTGGAGAACATTGTTCCTCCAGGTTGATGCTTCTAGAAGTTTCTTCTGGTTCTTGTTCTTCTGGTTCCTTCTTAATCATTCCATTAGCCAAGACCAATGTCACACAACAGCTTTCAAGAAATAGAAAGCATATGAAAACACAACTGGCCGAGTACTATAACTTTTTCAAGCCAAACTCACACCTTTACATCACAAGAAGAAGGTCTTGAAAGAGGCTTGTCAGTGCTACATACTTCTGTACCTTCTGTAGTTGTTCTCAGCTGTCATTGCAAAGATTAATAAGTTAAGTAAGAGAGGAAACTTCAAGTAAAGACTAATGATCATTCGAGATTTTCCATCTTCATGTACCGAGTAATAGTACTTCGAAGTGAAAAAGTTAATCATCTCAGAGATAATTGCATTATATACAACAGCATAAGCGCTGGATGCACTACCAAGAAAAGAAGGGGCTTCAACAGCTGCTCACCAGTTCATTTTGGCCAGCCAATCGACGCTGATACTCTTCTGTTATCTTGCTTAACATAGCTTCGACAATCTGTCATCAGCAAAGAGCATTGGCTTACAGGACTATGCTACTAATGTATTGTAACATGCTAATTCAGACATAAAATAGAAGATTCATTTCTTCCTTTGGTGGTGTTTTTCAAAAGGAACTAAAGCACTAAGATAATCAAATAACACTCTTACACATGGGATTTCTTCTTGTTTCTTGTTGGAAAGTAATGTGTGAACAAGCACGCTCAAGGAATGACCAATGCTCTGCCATACAGGAATAGAGAAGGTTATACTCGTAACTCATTCATTTAAAAATAGTAAATAAATGCACAGATACAGGAGAGCTCACTGACAGCTTCACTGGGTTCTTGGCCAAGGTCATCATACGGACACTGATCAGCATCAGGCACGCTACCCAATGAAGAGGATCGTGGAAATTTCATAAATGGTTCCGAATTTTTCCGCATAAATGGTTTTCCGGACCCGCAAGATTGGGCTTTAAAAATTCCACTATATTTCCAGGTCCCAGCTGCACCAGTTTGTTTCCACTCGCTGTATGATTTAAGGGCTAAAACACAATTCACGACCCTTGCAGATTTTCCTCCCTAAAAGATCCAAACCTTGAATTGATCTCAAAACAGAGAAACATCTCTCACAATGGAATGGAAACAATCTTATACATTTTCGCTCCCGCTGTGATGAGTCAAAACTCTCACCTGATCCAGATCAGACGCTTCAAAAGTTGGAATCCCCATTTCCTCCACAACTACAAGGAAGTTTCTCACATTTTCAAAGTACTGATAAGCAGATAGAGCTGCTCCATCAGGTACAGTAACAGAATCACAAGGTCCTTCCACTACCTACCACGGTGTTTTGCACCAAAAAATCATTCAAACAAGTTGGGCTCACCATCAATAACAAGAAGGCGAGAGAATCATACCTTTGATACTGCTCCAGGCTGAACCTTGTTAAGGACATTGCACAAAATTATCCCACTTCGCAATCCAAGCCTAAATTCTTCTTCTGAGGGCTCAGCCGGCAAATCTTTACCACCAACAACTCCAACTGTCTTGCGAAGCCATCCAGCTGCTTCATACCTTCTACAGGCTGCAAAATTATACAGCAATATCAAGTATTCATATATTATATCATTCTCATGATCAAGTAATTTCCAACAAATAATGTAGCAAAACAAGTTTGGACTTTTAAACAAAAGGAACAAATAAGATATAGATAATTGATATTCTTTTTCTAGCCAGAAATGCCCTGCAATGGTTATCACATATGAACTAAACATTCCCATAGCTTAAGGAAAACTTATTTCCACCGCTAAATTTCAAACGTCAATGGTCCAGGGAAACTTTTATTTGACAGACACCAAACTCAACTGCTTTACTGCGAGTGAGCCTTATATGAACCAACCACGTTATCCAATGGAGATCAGCTGCATTAAAAACCACGATAAAAACTTCAAGTAGATGAAAATTCGATCTAGAAAACAAAACAGTATAGCGTTTCTCAAAGTTTCTATCACCAAGAAGCATAAAAAGAGGCTTAACATCAATTAATATGGAACAAATATAACGGATACATAGAGAGAGAGTGGGGGGGAATAAAATGTTGATCATACAAGCCTCATCAGCTTTTCTTGGAGCCACAGTGTTGGTTGGCCGAGTCCCATATTGTTTAAGAACATCTTCCACAAGAGAAACAACGGAGAAGGAACAAGCTTGCTGCTCTTCTGTTGCCATTCTTCTTTTTCTGAAAATAAACCAGACCAAGCACCAACCTCTTGAACACCTTCTTTCAAGAACCCGAGCTCAAAGATTTCCCATTTATCAAAAAAGAACCAAAAACTCCAAATATTTTCACCAACCAAAGAGATTGTGTATCTTTACGTGTAAAAGTATATGCAACTACGGCTTAGCGTTTATTCGTATTCTCTGAGTCAAAGAACAAGAGATGAATAGTTTTGAGATAGATGAGACGAAGATTGAACTATACAGGGAGAGGGCAAGAAAATGGATGATGGGAGATTCCCGGAAAAATTTCTCTCACTTTCTGTTTCGTCATCCTTCCCTGTCTAATATTGAAAAGAAAAGCTACCACAGCGAAGCTGGTTCCGAGCCTCTCGGGTTTGTGTGTGAGAAATGAGAGGACTCTAGATCTTCGGTCTAATTTTACGATGTCTTATTCTGTCCATAAATCTTAGTTATTTATTTATGTGGGCTTTACATAAATTCTGTATAAATAAATGTGAGATCCGTATAAATAAATGGCTGAGATTTATGGGATAAAATAAGACATTATAAAACTAGACAAAAGATCTTGTACCAAATTAAAGATCAGCTTTTAACTATTTCTTTCTTTTTTTTTTAATTCTCCATAATTAATGTCTAATATAATGTTACATTTTAAAGCAACAATTCCCGTAACTTGAAAATTATCAAATTTAGTACTAACAAAAGCCATTTCCTTTACTTCTAAATATATAAACAAATACTGACTTAATATATAACATCTTAATATGGAATTGAATTAGAAGCAACAGCACGGAAATTAATGCAAGGTAAGAGTTAATTAATTGAAAAAAAAGAAGAAGATAGAATTCTTTGGCAGAGGAATTATAGACACAATGCATATTGGCTGGACCTGGATATGTGTTGATGATTACAATTAAGAAAATGTGACAAGCAGATGGGCTGATTATTACATTACACTCCTCCTACCTTTGTGGATGTCATATCTAGCTGTTAACTGTTGGACATTTTACATTTTTAATAGCTGTTAACTTCATCTCTAATGCATACATTCTTCTTCCTTAGGATATTACTATTAGATGAATAGCAGGATGGGCAGTTCCTGTCTTGTACACACAAATGACCAACTATTCTAGCTATATAAACATAACTAGTAGCCTCCAAAACCGATGCAGGAAAAGGAACACCACCTTATCCTCGTTGCTCTTTGAAGGGCATATAATTTCTTGTTTTGGTTTGCTTGGAGCACCTTTTATTATTTGATACTTTCTTCCCAACCTTTAACAGATTTAGGACAACAATATGCAACAAAAACACACATACGCCTCTTCTCTTGCTCTTGTTTATATAATTTTTTGTGTTAATTATTGAAAAAATTTTAACTTTATACAATTTTACAATTATAACTCGAAATTTAAAAAGCGACAATAAAATATCCAATCTTTCAATTTTTTTATAAATTAATCCAATGTTAATATCTCTATTAATGGTGCTAACGTGACGAATCGTGTCAACTACGTTATGGCATATGTAGGATGCGTGTGCCATGCCAAATTCAAATCAAATTTTAATAAATCACTACAAGAATGTTTGGATTTATCGATGGAATATAACGGCCGGCAAAGTCGTCGTTAATGTGGGCGTAGGTAATTTTAACGATGGAATATCAAATACTTTTCCGTCGGTAAAAAGACGTAAATATATCGACAGATTAACATAATCGATCGCTAAATAAAACGGACAACTAACCGACGGTATGTGAACATGTTTTCCGACGGTGTCCTTATTCCGTCGGTAATATGTTAACATGTTTTCCAAAGGTTTTCTAAAATCCGTCGGTAATTAGTAGTTAGATTTCTTTTTAAAGTCCCGACATTAAAAATTGTTTAATGATTTTATAAAAATGCATAATTTAAACAGTTGTGAATTATCTGCGCATATTAATTTAATTTGTGTATATATTAAATTTGTTGAAACAGAAATTAATTGGTGAAATAAAGTTCAAAATTTGTTAAGTGATAATAAGAACATTGAAGTTTACATAACATATCTTTGTAATTCAAAGCAAATGACTACAACAATCCTAATGTCCTGGTGATGGAGGGTGCTCAGAGGTGCTACCCTTCCCCTTGAGCTGCTCCAACTCTTGTCTCAGTTGAGCCATCTGCTCCATTTGCTCTTGCAAGTGAGTCATCTGGTCCATCTTCTCTTGCATGTGATTCATCTTCTCCATCACCATATCCAATGTGGCCCGAAGCTCGGTGACTTTCGACGATTGTGCTTGTCTAGTAGACGTTGCTATACTGGACATAGAGGATTGCGAATAACAAGTATTCGCAAATGAACCTAGCCCAAATACCCATCCACGACGGTCCCTACTACCGACAACATCAAAATACATCTGAGTCTCATCAACAGATTGTTCCTCCTGAGACTGGCGCTGAATGGTTTGTTATATTTGGTCCTATTACAAACCAATGTTTATGTTAGTAAGAGCTTATTCATAATTGTAAAACTAAATGATTATAAAAGAAATAATAATAAGGCATTAAGTTCACATACATTAAGTTCTCTACATCGGCCGTTGACGAATGTCACATCATCATGCTTCTTAGTGTGAGTATGCAAAAACAGCTAAATAGGTGTAGGAGGAAGACCCAAAGACTTTTCCAGCATGTTTAACCTAAATGTTTAGATGTGAACTATATTTAATAAAAATTTCGACAGAGTTTCCTCTAATTTTATGATATGCCCCTTGTTGAACAAATAAAAAACTCAACACAGCCATATATGGCACCAGGCATTTATACCAATACGTGAAGGAAGATGATGAGAGGCAGACATAGAATGACAAATATCCAAACTGATACAAATGTCATTTTTCAATATGTGTTAGAAATCATTCTTCAAATCTATACTTATAAGGATATGAATGTCATTTTAATACCTGGTAAAGTTTCTCTTCAATCTCCTTGAAAATATCAGTACTACGAACAACTTATTCCCAATAAACGCTCACATTATACAAACCGGGATATATTAAAACAATTGCCATGAAATATTATAATAATTTAAAGTCATGAGCTATACGAGAAGCTTATTGAAAATTCGGCAGCATTTTTCCAATAAAATGGACATCCCCCTTTTAAAAAAAGGGTAATTCTTGCAATAAAATTACACTTCTATATTCACCAGTAATCACAGCTCAATTTAGGTCTCCAAATTATATGTCATTACGTTTATTAACCTTAATTAATTGATAACCTAAGAAATAAGACTTCATTAATTAAACTAAAACAAAAAAAAACAAAACAACTAAATTAGTCAATATGAATGTTAGGACTTCATATTGAACCCCCCTTAAAGCATTTAGTTTTCTAACTATTTTCATTGGATAGATAGAGATAAAGCTTATTTACTTAGTCCACAATAGTTGAAAAAAGACTAGTACCTAACCGATGTACGGGCAGATAAGTTTTAAAAGATTTTGTATTTTTGTGTTTCAAGTGAGTTTTCTAACTCTACTATGCCAATTGCCTCTCTTTGAAAGTATAGTTGTCATACTCATTTAGACTAGTTGTATTACTTTTCAGTATCTACATATGTATTATTCGGAGTGTCATTGGTGATTTTTGAAAATTAGTTAGATCCAAAATGGTGGATCTTGTTATGGATAAAAGTGTTTGTAGAGGCTTAGAACGATCATATACTATGTACATGTAAGAGGGAGAAGTTTTGAAAATTGTTGTGCTGTTTTTGTGTTTCAAGTGTGGAAAAAAATGGAACTAGAATCACTTTGGAACATAAGAAGAAATATACGTTATTCGTAAAAGAAATGACCAACTCTACAACAATATTATCCACCATGGTTTTTGAAAATAGTAATTTGAAATTTTAGAATAGAACTCTTGTGATAATTTAGCGTTGGAAATAATGTGAATTAATCAAAAGTCTTATTATAACAGCTAAAATCTTATAATATTATAAGTCACTGCAAGAAAAAAAGAGTTTAGCAACGGAAATTACCGACGGAATTTGTACATATTCCGTCAGTAAGCTTAATTAGCGACGACATTTACCGATGGATAAAGGCGTCGGAGAAACGGCTGTCGGTAAATTTACCGACGGAAATGTTTTCCGTTGGTAAATTTATCAACGGTTATTCTGTTCGATCGGTAAATTTTTTTGTCAGAAAATTACCAATGGAAAAACATTTCGTTGGTAAACCGTCGGTAATTACCAACGGAAAAAATTTCCGTCGATAAATTTGCTGAAACTATTTTTTAAAATTTACATGCAAAGTGTTTAGTTTCTGTAGGACCTCGGCCTCCCGGGCCTCCCGCCCACCCTCTTGTAGATATTGGCCGCTTTGGGCCTCGGCCTATAGGGCATCGCACCCTCACGGTTTTGTTTTTGCACATGACTTCCCAGGAGGTCACCCATCCTAATACTGCTCTGGCC
>JAOTBA010000006.1:17441136-17451926 GCA_025629845.1 Erythroxylum squamatum | reverse complement strand
ATGGTCGGGGACATTGCCTCCTTGTTTGAATGTTTGAGACAGATACAAGAGTCCTTGGGCAATAGAAGTCGGGAGAAAGCACCTCGAGAGGAGGTCGATGATATTACAGATTCGAGGAGTCAAGCTGAAATACCGATGGGAGAAGAGTTGATAATGAAGGAGAAGATTCACAGAAGGTTGGAAATTCCGGTGTTCTATGGAGAAGTCCCGATGGGGTGGCTGTTCAAGGTAGAGCGGTACTTTGATCTGAACGGAGTTTCGATGGCGAGGAGACTAGAGGCGGTAGCAGTATGTATGGAGGGTGAGGCTTTGAGTTGGTTTTTGTGGAGAGAAGGGTGGTCGCCGATGAAGGAGTGGTCGACCTTTAAGACCGCAGTGGTGCGTCGATTTGGGAGGGCTCAGGCTGGGAATCCTCTATCAGCTCTCATGAGGTTACATCAGCTGGGTATGGTGGCAGAGTATAACCGGGAGTTTGAGATGGTGTCGTCAATGTTAAGGGAAATTCCAGCGGAGGTGGTAACTGCTGCCTACATAAATGGGTTGAAGGAGGAAATAAAGACAGAGTTGCAGCTGATACAAATCGACTCGCTGGTGCAGTTGATGGAGATGGCGCTGGTGATTGAAGGTAGGAATTGGGCCCTTTGGAATCAATCAGTCCAACCCGTTAAAGGAGCTAGAACCCAAAGTGGGTTAACCGGGTATGGGAGTGGAGAAATGGGTAATAAAGTTTACCCCATCCACGGTAAAAACACAAGCATTTCTCCTTTACCAAACACGTCGTTGGGAAGCCCTAATCGACTCACGGAGGGGAGTCGGGCTACACCATCGCCCACCGCAACCAGTTCGGGGGTAAACTCTTACCCGAATCGGTCGTTCGAAGGGCGACGACCCTATAGGAGGGGCTCTCCTTACCCCTTCAAGCGCTTGACAGCTGAGGAGATCCAAAGGAAGAAGGAGCAAGGTCTGTGTTACAGATGCGACGCTAAGTTTGGACCAGGGCACAGATGCGGTGAGAAGCAATTTCATATATTATTGAAGGATGATGAGCAGCTCGACGACTTACAGGAAGAGGAAGCTGACCTCGTTAACTAGGTATTAACACTTAAACCTTCTCTGGAGGGGGATGGTCTGTATGAACTGGAGATATCGGTGAGCTCTGTGTTGGGAATAACGGGACCCCAAACCTTTAAGGTGAAGGGGAAAATCGCAGGGAGGGAGTTGGTCGTACTGATTGATAGTGGGGCTTCACATAATTTTGTGAGAGAAGGCTTAGTCGGTGAGTTGGGGCTGACAGTGAGCAGTACCAAACCGTACAAGGTGAGGCTTGGGAATGATTGTAAAGTCCAAAGTGTGGGAGTTTGTGAGTCGGTGGAGATGGTTATTCAAGGTACCACCCTTAGGCAAAACTTTTTTCCCTTTGACATGAAGAGTGTTGATGTAATTTTGGGGGTGGAGTGGTTGGAAACTCTGGGGGACATCCTTATTAACCTTAAGAAGCAGGTTATGAAGTTCAGGAGTAACGGAGAAAGAGTAAAATTTTACGGGGAGCCTGGCCTCAGTTCGGCAATAGTTTCCTTCAAAACCGTTTGCAAGATTTTGCAGCAGGGAGGCATTGGTTATATGGTGGAAGGAACAAGTGACGAGGTCGTGCCTGAATTGTTTGCATTGGAAGCTGTCCACCAGCAACCGGCTGAAATGAGGGGTATCACCGATGACATTGCAGCAGTGTTGAAGGAGTTTAACCAAGTCTTTAAACCCATTTCAGGGTTACCCCCTCAAAGGGATGTTGATCATGCTATCACATTGGAGCCAGGAGTGAAACCCCCAAACTCCAGACCCTATAGATACCCTTTTTACCAGAAGAATGAGATAGAAAAGTTGGTGAACGAGTTGCTAGCTTCTGGTGTGATCCGAACTAGCACTAGCCCCTATTCCAGCCCAGTTCTATTGGTGAGAAAGAAGGATGGTGGCTGGCGTATGTGCGTGGATTATAGGGCCTTAAATAAGGTCACTATACCTGACAAGTATCCGATTCCATGTATTGATGAGATATTTGATGAGCTAGGAAGGTCGGTGGTGTTCTCAAAAATTGACTTGAAGTCTGGTTATCACCAAATCAGGGTTAAGGAGGATGACATATCGAAGACGGCTTTCCGAACACATGAGGGGCATTATGAGTTTAGGGTCATGCCTTTTGGGCTGACGAATGCCCCTGCCACTTTCCAGTCTCTAATGCATAGAATCTATAAGCCCTATTTGAGGAGGTTTGTCCTGGTGTTCTTTGATGACATCCTCATCTATAGCAAGAACCTAGCAGACCATATAGCTCACCTAAGAATAGCATTGCAGGTGCTGGTCGACAATCAATTAGTAGCAAATCTAAAGAAGTGCAGTTTTGGACAGCAGAAACTAGAGTACCTGGGGCACTACATTTCAGCAGAGGGAGTTTCAGTTGATCCTTCAAAGATAGACAACATTAAAAATTGGCCAGTTCCGAGAGATGTAAAGGCTTTGAGGGTTTTTTTAGGACTGTCGGGATACTACAGGAGATTTGTTAAGGGATATGGCAGCATAGCAAAGCCCCTGACTAACCTGCTTTGTAAGGATCAATTTTAGTGGACAGCTAAGGCCCAGACTGCTTTTGAAGCATTGAAGAAAATGTTGACCAGTAAACCAATACTAATTTTACCAGACTTTACCAAACCATTTGTGGTTGAGAGTTGAGACTGATGCTTCGGGAACCGGTATTGGGGCAGTGCTAATGCAAGAAGGAAGACCAGTAGCTTACTTCAGTCAAGGTCTCTCCCTCCGCAACTAGCTCAAACCGGTGTATGATAGGAAATTAATGGCAATTGTGATGGCAGTCCAAAAATGGAGGCATTATCTCCTAGGAAGGCACTTCATTATTCAAACGGATCAACGAAGTTTGCATTTTTTAACTGATCAGAAGCTATTGGGAGAAGCACAACAGAAATGGGTCACTAAGCTCATGGGGTTTCGATTTGATATTCGCCATAAACCTGGTCTTGAAAATAAAGCAGCAGATGCATTATCCACAAGAACCGAAGGGGAGCTAAAAGCCATAACCATGGGGTACCATGAGAAGTTGGATCAGCTGGAAGAATTGGTACAACAGGATCCAAAACTTAAGAGGTTGGTTCAGGATCTTTTGCTCCAACCCGATGGTCATCCACCTTTCAAACTGCGGGGTTCCCACCTCTTTTATGCAAACAGGTTAGTTCTACCCGATTCTGGTCCACATATACCTAAATTGATCAGTGAATTTCATACTACTCCTTCAGGAGGTCATTCTGGATTTTTTCGCACCTACAAGAGGTTATCGGGGGTAGTATATTGGAGAGGAATGAAATCTGATATTAAGCAGTTCATTCTATCTTGCGAAGTATGTCAGAAAAACAAATACCTAGCCTTAAAACCGGTAGGGTTATTACTGCCTCTTCCGATACCGAATTTGGTGTGGGAAGAGTTGTCTATGGGCTTTATTTCGGGATTGCCTAAAGCTATGGGAGTTGACACCATCTTAGTAAATTTTTGCCAAATCGTCCTTTGACCCTATCTAAGGGGTAAAGTTGGGAGAGTAGTATAGGTTAGTGATAGACTGAAATTTTGGTTTTTATTCTTCGTGTAAGAAAATATTGTAGGGTTAACCGTTGGCTTCAAAAATAGATGTTCTATTGACAACAAAAATGCAATTTCTTTAATTTTAAAGAAAATATAGAGTCGAGGGAAATTTTGTGGATAACTTGCCAGAAATCCTAATTTTTTTCAAAAATTAATAGATTTTATTATAAAAATATATATATAATCTAGAGGAAAAAAAATTAGTATAATCCATAATATCTAGATTTTAGAGATTTATGGTTCCTAGTAATCGTCTACATCTTGAGATCGAGAGAAACTTGCGAGATTACTTAGTTTAGTATTATTTCAATCCCCATATGCTCTTTATGCTATTTGTTAGATTTGCAGCTATTCATCTGGCTAACATGGCCAATCTGTAGTGCAAGAAGATGGCCTGAAAAATCATCTCACTGCTTTTACTTTTTTGTTTGAATATTCTGCAGTTGCACTCTTTTTATATGTAGTACACCAAAGCTGTTCAATTTAACTTGATAGCTTTGAGATTAGCTGCATTATGCACTCTAATTTTCCTCAACCAAACAATAGTTTCACCCCAAGTTATTAGCTTGAAATTCCATGTTATTAGCTTCTATGAGAGAACCACCGCAACTTTTCACTTGAAGTCTAAAGATTCTCAAAATCCCATGTTAATTGACTTCCCCTGTCAAAAATTTGTCAGTGTTTTTATCTTCCCCGTTACATTGGCCTCACAAGTCGGTATATATTAAATAAAGCAACCATAACTAACTAAGAGATTTTACCATTGGCGTTAAGAAAGCAAAGTTTAAGAATCGCAAGGGGAGAATAGCTGTGCCTCCTACTTTTGTTGAAATAAAGATTTATAGAAACAAAATTATGAATTTTGTAAAACGATATAACCAACATTCTTTCATCAGTATATCATCAACCAACTAAAAATGGACAATAAATTAGGTTGAATTTTTCACTACTTTCATCATATTTGCCATACGAACTAATATATTTGTTAGAAAATTAGGCAAGGATTTTATCCTGTGCATTGCAAAGCAATTACAAAAGTTTTTGCATATTTGATTTCTCGAAGCTAAGATCACTTAAAATTTTATAAAATGATTAGCGCATAAATCATAACATTTTATTTTGAAGCTTAAGTATATTTTTGTTGTTTCTCTCGAATTGTTTTTAAAATTGATTCATCTCAACTACTGTACAAGTATTTGGTATAGTTCATGTAATATTTAATAACTACTGATTGAACTATCTATTATTGGAATATGTCATAAGTATTATGAAAGTATAGCAATTTTAATACAAAATAACTTTGGAGATTTGAAGTCAAGTGATCATTTATATAATCATTACAATGAGAACTTTTATAGGCATACAAGTAATGTTTCAAATAGATATCTCATATAGGGTTAGTTCAGTGAACTTATTTTTTAATAAGCACCACACGTTTGTTTAAGTATCTCCATACTTTAGTTTATAAGATCGATTGTTTTCTTTATAAGAAAAAATATAACATGTGCTAATAGCTTTAATGTTCCACAGTACATTACTTTCTTGAACAATGCAAAGAATTATATAAAGTTCATTAAAGAACTTATTGATCCAATTAATCATTTCTACTAAATGAAATATGTATTATGACTTAACTAGTAACCATTGCTGCATTTGAACATTTCAAATCTTAAAATGATATTGTTCCAAGTAAAAGATACTTTAATTAGGATTTGCTTCTATAGTTAATATCCTTATAACCTTGAAATAAATACTAACTCATACATAGAATAATGAATATCTTAATACTTCACAATTATCATATAATTCAAATACTAAACAACTTTAGTACATTATCTATGTACTTGGACTAGAACATGTAAACATATTCATGCATTTATCTCTACAGATCTAACTCCCATAATTAAGTTGTTACTTTTTCATATTCAATAAGAGTTGTTCTTGGACAATTATATTTTTAACGATTGAAAATTATAATTGTTGTTCTTTATGAGTAGAATATTCCTACATACTCTTATTTGAGAAGAAAATTATACTCTCATTATTCTTCTTGGATACATGATAAATTCACAATTATCTCCAAAACAAATTCTTTAAATTCATCATAAAAGTGAATATTTCAACTTCTCTTATTCTTTCAACTATACATCAAATGTAACATTAAAGGCATTAGTTCCAATTGGATATATTGGTATAGGATTTGAACTTTTCATATTTCATCTTATTTCTACTATTTATCTAGAGAACCATTCTCCTATAAGTATACATTGAAACAATCAATTTATTTAACAAGTTTATAAGTTGATATCCAACCTTTTGGATAAGATAACCTATTATTACCTAATTTAATTCTAAACTTAATGGATAATGTATGCTTCAATTAAGCATCATATCATTAAATCATTAACTTTGATTCTTTCAAAGACTTATCATTTCATATCTAATAAGAAATCTTGCTAATTAATTTAATTTGAACTATTGAAGGTAAGTCATTGTACTGGGCATAGTTATAGAAAAAATAGTATTGCATCATACAATATTTGATATTGTATTTTTTCTCCTTACATAAATCCATACTCTTATAAAATTTTATTGTGCAGGTATTTACCAAAGAATCTCACTCCCCATAGATAACTGAAAATTTTAAAACTTACCACATCAATCTCATCAAAATGCTTCAGCATTCTCAATGCATAATTTTTACTTAGATTTAAATAATTTGAATGTTTCAAAATTTTAAATAAATATTTCATTTAGTATATATGTTTGTATCACATAAAGTCATTAGTAATACTAATGAAGTATGAGAATTATCCTTTTATGAATTGTTATTCCATTTAACACATCACATGTATAAAGTTAACAATTCAATATCATCATCATCTTTTCACCAAAGGTTGATTTGGTTATTCTTAAGCTTAACAAGTTCTATTAGTTTTATATGATTCATAATCAAAATGATACATATATCTTTTTATGTAACTTATGATTCTTAACATGTTTATTTAACTAATATATATGGCATGAAAGGATTGTCTCGATTATCTAACTTTGTATTCTTTCTACTTATGTTAAGCATAAGTCTCATTTGATCTAAATACTTACAAACTATTTGTATTAATTAGGGTCTACTAATTTTGCTCATCAATATATTTCTTACCATGCCTCGAACATTATAGAATCTAAATTCAGTAATAAAACCCATAAGCATGAACTATAAATACACATGATATCATCATATCACGTATAGGAAAGAAAAGTCATGCGATCATTTCTTCTAATGATAACTATTATCATTCTATAGCAAAGCCTTTAATTGATGTCCATTTTTATGCTTTCAATAGGCTAAATTGAGTTAAAATTTTCATCATAGTGCTACACTTTTTAGCTCTACTTCATGCAACCTCTTATATCTTGCTATCATGATATTGACATGCATTTTACATGTTGTCATCAAAGTTTATAGGACATTATTCAACTTAAAATATCAATAAATTTTGTCTTCTATATGATTTTGACATATCTCTAAAACTTTAACACCAAGTTTTCAATAAGGATTATAGGAAAATTAAATAATAGGCATACAATTTTCTTTTCTAAGTTTGAGAACTCTTTTCAAACATAATCTTATGTCTAAGAAATTTGTTTCATTTAACTCTTAGTATCAACTATACTAAACGAAATAAATTCCACTCAGAACAAGATATTAAAATAAGAAAAGAATGTAATTGATTATATGTCATAACTACCAAATAAGATTAGAGTTTTAATCATGTATTTGGTTATTCCCGCTATTTTATTCAAAATAATATCCCTCACTACTATTAGAAAGATTACTCTAGTCCTTCTAGGAGGCTAAGATCTCATTCAAATTTAGTTGATCTTGAGTTTGCTTAATAAATCAACTAAACTTAAATTAGGTAGATAACAACTTTGTCAATCATATCTCATACTACTCCTAGATTCATAAGGTGACAAATCTTGCCAAGACAAATCTTGCATGTTATTCCTAACCCTGCTTTTAAGTTCATGTGGTCATGAGTTTGCTCACTCAAATAATACAAATTTAGTTAAGTAGAACTCATTGTTATAAATTAAAAATATTTGAGTTAAAGTGGCATTGAGTTTGTTCAACAAACCTACCACTAAACAGAACTTTGGTTTATTCTTATAGCAATAAAAGCAACAATCAGGTTCATAACATGTACTTAATATTTTTAACGAGAGAATTAATTTTATTCATCTCACTAAACATAAAATTGCATGTAAAATATCATACATATAAAACATACAATTCAACACGCATAATACATCAAACATATATTCAAACGCACAATTTATGCACTCATAATCAAATTATATGCATAAAATATCAAGTTTCGTTTGATTTTAGTTATTGATCTTTATAATCTAAAATAATATTTTCAACTGTTTGAAAAATTAAATTAGATTAAACTTATTAATTCATAAATAAACTAAATTCCTATTCCAAATAGAAATTTAATTTGATTTGAAAATAGTTTTCAAACCTAATTAGAAAATATTTCCAATTATCTTGACTCATTTAATAAAATTTAATTGAAAACAAATTTCAATAAATACTCTTCTTACTTATTATAATTTAAATTTTGCTTTTCAAAATTTAACAAGAAAGAAATTCTAATCCAATTAGGAAACTATTTCTATTCTAATTAGAAATTATGTTCCGTAATTAGAAAAAATATTTTTTAATATTTAAAGAAAAATGCTTTTAAAATTAAATAAATCACTTTTAAATTTAATTAAGAAAGCTCTTTACAATATTTATTTGAGATTAATTTCTTAAGTGAATAGAAAATATTTCTTTAATAAATTAGAAAATATTTTTAAAATATTAAAGAAAACACATTTTTAATTAATAAACGAAAACACATTCAAAATTTAACCAAGAAAAATAATTTTTCTAATAAATCAATAAACTTATTATTCATAAATAAAAAACAATTTCTAAATTAATTTAATAATAATTCTCTAAACAAATAAAGTCATATATTTAATTTATCTCGAACAAATTGAAATAAATAAACTTTAATTAAGAAACACTTTTCTTAATTATTTAAAAAATTTATTAATTTTAAGGAGTCTAATTAATTAATTTTAATCTAATTAAAATGATTAATTTTATTTTAGAAATAAATTTTCAAATTTTAAATTAGGAATCAATTCAATTTATTAATTTGAATCACATTAACAAAAATAATTGATATAATTATGGAATTAATATTTTAAATTTTAAAACAATTTTAAAATTTTACTTGGTATAAAATTAAATTAATTCAACTTTAGAATACATCTATACTTGAAAAATAAATTTATTCAGATTGCATTAATCATATCTCCAAACAACTTTTATTTTTTTATTTAGGTTACATTAATCTTGTAACTAAATAAGAAAGATCCAATCTTAGTGCTAAACACCCTCGAAATTATCTATGTTGTTGAATCTTGAATATCCTTATTCTAGGTTAAGAATCCCTTATTCCTAGCCTAAGGCCATCTCCAACCATTCCACTAAAATTTTACACAAAATTTGGTGTAAAAGAGAATATTCTAATAATCTTTTTACATCAAATTTGGTGTTACTCCAACCACTCTATACCAAATTTTTATTTATTTATTTATAAAAGTTAAAATAAAATCATTATTCTTAATTAATTAATATATACCTTATATTAAATTAATATTATTTAACAAATATAATTAATATTATTGCAACAACAAATTAATAACATACACAAATATAATATTGCACATTTAACCTCTAATCTTTTGAATTACCATATCTTTTCCACAAATGTTCAATCAATATCTTTCCCACGAAGTTCATAATGAGTTTCTTTATCTTTAATTTGCTTATGTCTAGCAAGGAATTCTTGAAATATAATTGTATCGTCTATATTAATATTAATTTCAGGGGCTAGCGTTTCGTTCCAATCTTATATGGCAGCTTGAGTATCACGTTCGTCCTCAATGATCATATTGTGCATTATAATACATGCTGACATAATATCGTGACTGGGGAACTCCAAATGTACACTTGACATCCTTCCTACGTGCTTCTTGCATCTTCACAAATAACTTCTTTTTGGGCCTTGAGGATTATGAATGATTTGTACCAAGGTAGATCATTTTGGATAAATACTATCAGCTAAATAATACGCAGTATCGTACACTTTTTCTCGAATAACATAATGAGCAGAAGGTGCTATACTTTTGGCAAGGTTTGCGAACAAGTGAGATGTCTCTAACACATTAATATCATTATTTGACCCTAGCAAACCAAAATGTGCATACCATATCCACAAATCATAATCAACTACAACTTCAAGAATAATAGTTAGGAATCCACCATGTCCACTATATTGTCCTGCCCAAGCCGTTGGACAATTTTGCCATGTCCAGTGCATGCAATCTAAGCTCCCTAACATCCTTGGAAAACCACGTTCTTCATTAATTTTAAGCAGTCTTGCAACATCATTAGCATACGGTGCTCTTAGATAAATCTGTCCAAATACCTCCACAATGGCTTGACAAAACCTTTGTATACTTTCAATTGCAGTTGATTCTCCAATTTTAATGTATTCATTAGTTGAATCAACTGATACACCATACGCTAACATTTGAAATGGTGTTGTTACATTTTGTAAACTAGAACCGTTGCATAAAGTATTTGTCATGACCTTCAACAACACCAACAAGTCGTAGGAATAAATTTTGACTCATTCAAAATCGCCTGCGAAATATTGCTGCATTATATCTTCGATTTTCTGCAAAATAATCATCTCATAGTCTTTGATCTGCTGCAGCACGATCATGATAAATTACTGTATGACTAGAGGTTGAGTCTTTATGCTTTGGCTGGTTCATTATATTGTTCATGTAATAATTCATTGCAAGGTTATTATTGGTGTATGCAGATAGTAACGCTTTGTTTTGTGCTAATATTGCAGAAGTGAGATCCAATTCATCCTCTGATGATGAGGATGAAGATGAGGACAATATATGAGAAGTACTAGCATTAGTACTCATGGTTGTAGACAAATATGGTGAAGGGTTCAAAGAAGAATCTGCTAGTGATTCATTCCCTTATATAGTAAATAATTCAAGAC
>JAOTBA010000006.1:17365710-17380027 GCA_025629845.1 Erythroxylum squamatum | reverse complement strand
CACTTGCCACATGTCACATGCTTAGGCCCTCTTTTATTTCCTTTCCAATAACAATTCAATTTCTACTCCAATTTTTTTCCAAAATTCCAATGGCTCAAATTAATAAATCCTAAAGTCATTTAGCTAAATTTTTCGTGCCATTGGACAGTAATTTGTACTACCAGTACACAATCAGTTTGCCACTTGGCATTTTTCTTAGTTCAGAAATTACCCCAAAATTTTCAAAAAAAATTCTAAAAATTCACTAAAAATTTTAAAACCTCAAAGACCCTCTCCAACTCATTTTTTTATACACATAATTCATATTTTTCATAACAATCACATTTATTCACAACTATACCGGGAAATGTCATGAATGCATGATTATATCAAGACAATTCTAAGCACTCATAAACTATTCCAAATTACTATTCTACCCTTCCCATCAGTGTGGGATGTTACAGAAGCTCATTTTGTGGTCTTCATGAAAGTTGTAGATCTAGAAGTTCTCTATTAAATGGTTCAAAAACGCACGCAATCCGACATCTAAATTGAAAGATATGACAATCGCACCAAGATAGGTTCAAATCGATTTAGGGTATAAACATGGTCTATTTTTTTGGGCATAACTCCCTCATCCGACCTCCAATTGAAGTGATTCTTAGACCAATAGATTCCTAACACATGTATCTATCTCTCCATGAAAATTTGTTTCTTTTGGAATTGTTTTGAGAAAGTTTACATTAGAACAAGTGAGAGGTCGGTTGGGAGAGCGTGATTAGGGTTTGAACACCCTTTAGCTTTTTAAGTATAACTTGAGCTTTAGAGCTCCGTTTGAGATGATTCTTGCTTCAAAGCAAATTAGAGACTTAAAGCTACAATTTCTTTGAAGAAGTCAACTTATGATTTTGGTGATTGATTAGTGTGCGCTCACCACCATTGTGGAATGACAGCAAATGACCTTCAGGGTTTCAAGCACAAGGTTCAGGACTCCGGATGTTGGGCTCCAGAAACGGGGTCCAACACCCATTATGAAACTCTTCTCCTTATGTTTACAGAAACCTGAGAGATTGCTAAATTCTTATAATGGACTAATTAGGCAAGCAACATAAGATGGATTAGCCCCGGATAATAAGAGGAGGCTATTTAAGAATGTCAAGTGAGTAATATGTTATTGGGAACACTTCTTATGGAATGTGAATGCACTCCTCTTACTAAGATTAGATTGGATAATACATTAAAAGGATATTAATGTAGATTTTAAATAGATAAGGGGATATGGGATCCCCTTGACTAATCCCTCTTTCACCTTTGAAAGAGATTGAAGATTCCACATTTACAATCATATTAAAAGAGGTTGTGGAGATACATTGAAAAATGAATGATAAATTTCCAATCCATAGTTTCAAACACCTTATGAATATTCTATGCAGGAAAGGTCAGAGGTTTAAGTGTGCATCTCACTTTAGAACACTCACACTCATGATTGAAAATATTATCATTTTGTAATAAGTTTTATAAAAAAAATTCTTCTTGTAATCTTATCATTGTATCCCTTTAGGCTTTTTCCTTAAATCAATATAATTATGTTAATTTCCAAAAAAAATCTTATGAATATCAAATGTTAAGGCATAATTCTTACATAACCCCTTTAAATAGTAGTTCTTAAGAGACCTTATACAATTAATACATTATCACTAATATTTTTGCCTTCAATGAAAGTTGCCTAAGCATGATTCACTACGTCTAGTAAGGCCAACTAAAGCATATTAGTAAGGAACTTTAGAAATAATGTTATAAAAGATATTAAAATAAGTAAAAGACTTACACACTTGATATAAAAATGTTTATTCCAAGAACTATGCATCCTATAACTAGTAAAAAAACTCCACAAAAGCTTCATTTACCTTGTTTTGAAGAAGGTCCTATAACTTTTGAATAAATAAGTATTAAAACCATTTAGACCCAGGGCCTTATAAGGTTTAAAGCTAAAGACAACCTTATTTATCTCATTCTAAGTGATAGGTTTGAATAAAAGTTCACTCTTATTTCTAAAAATTGACTTTAGGACAAATTCACTAATGGATAAATAAAAGGGGTTACAAGTACCTAAAGTTTCCATAATATTTTAAAAGTAGCTTTTAACAAGACTTAGTACACAATTGGAGCAAGGAAAATAGTTCTTCACAAATGTACCATCAATAATACACAAGAGGAGTGGACACAGATCATTGGTTGGAGTATGAATTTATAACATGTTAAGAGAGATTACAAATGGTGTTATTACAATGCCTTATCTAATTTGGTGCTGCATATTTGGGATGAAAGAAATAGACACATTTTCTGCAAAAAGAAAAGGAGTTGTGAGCAATTCATCAAAGAGCTAGTAAATGCCATTAGGCTTCACATAATCATCTTTTGTGACAAGCTATCTTTACATTTAACATTTATTAATATATGGAGCAATAGTCAGTATATTGTATTTGCAAATTTTTGGGATGCTTAAGTAGCTTGGTAGACTCTTTTTTCTAAATTCTCATCACTAGAGAGTACTTGTAAAGTTAGCTTTTCTTTCAACCTGTTATGACCTAATTCAATTCCATTTAAAAAAAGACTTAGTAACTCCCTTTGGTTAGAGAAAGCCACATCATCCTCATTCAAAAAGGAGGAAATTCTATTCTTTAGTGAGAAGCCATAAAGTATTGATGAAAAAAAAAAGAATTTGAATCTCTAATCCTAATCCTTAATACTCTAGATTTCTGCATGAATGGAGAATTATGATCCTCTCGAACATTTATGTAACTACACAATGTTGCTTTCTCTAGCAAAGTTTTCAAGGATCCCTATAAAGAAATAAATATTTTTCATGAATAATACCAAATATATTTTAGAAAATTAAAAAGGTCTAAAAAACAAATTAAATTAATCTAATGAAGATTTTATTATAATAAAAAACTAAAAGGATATGAAAGAAAATGAAAACAATTATGATGATATTTAACATGATTAGTAGATTATAAATTTTACCAAATTTACTATTCCCTGATGCACACTAAATGGTAGAATACTTATCTGTTGATGCACATTGAATACATCAGAAAATAAAACCTAACTTTATACAATTAAATTTGTAGTAGTGGTGAGAAAGGATCATATCTATAGAAATTATCTTTTGTATTGAATAAATCAGTGTTTAGAATTTGGGAGGTTTTGGTTAAATTTGATTAACAAAATACGATAAAACTAAACTATTAAAGGTAAATAAATTCAAACAATATAAAAGTGATAAAATTAACTAATGATTTTCAAATCCAGTTCGTGGTTTGATCTCAACCCTCAAACGAATGTGCATAATCAATTGTTATGCTATTCTCAAAACTCTCCTTGAAAATATTAACCATGGATTAATAACAAGCTCTGTTAACCCCAAATTTTCCTTAGATTTTATCTAATTAAAACAAGCTCTTTAATTAGGTATAGCTACCAGACAGCCTAGAATAAGCTCTCTAGAATTAGGATGACAATACCATTATGTAATAGGAAAACACGTTAATCGAAGCAACAACCATATAAGCTTGGGTCATTTAGCCTATTCTATGTTATTATCCCTAATGGTGCTCCACTATTAGTTTACCATAAGTGAATCAGATGTACAACTATTACGTATTGTAATCTAGACTCTAGCAATGGGTTCATACATAAATATTATGTTTAAAGTGTTTAAATCATTCATACATAAATCCCAAAACATTAATCACAGAATAACATGATCAATTCCAATATGCGATGTTTCTTAAGGAAATCCTAAGTAACAAAACCAAGTTAAATGTTGATAGATTTATTTTCCTAGTCGATTTCGTTATTCTAGATATAGAAGAAGATATTAAAGAATCTCTAATCCTATGTAGATAATTTATTACTACAAAAAATGTTATAACGAATTTCTATGAAGGAAAAATTAACACTTAGGCCATTCATGTTATCTCTTTAATATATTAAAAAATGAAATACTAGATTTTTTACAAGGAGTAGTGTAAAAAGACAACTTAGAGCATTATATCATTGAAAGTGAGGAAATTGACCTAGAAGATGGAGAGATATAGGATCAAGTAACTCATTTAGTAGGAAATAAAGACCTTTAAACAAGGAAACACAAAGAAAATGATGTGAATATAAACTAATAGAAAATGAAGCAAAAACAATCTAAGAAGCAATTACCAACTCACCTTTAATATGCATTTATTGAGGAAAATTCAAAATAATATCAATTTGATTACCTAATGAACACAAGGACAAGTTACTATAAATGCTTTAGGAGTATAAGAAATTAAAGCTTAGGATATAATATTTTCAACATAAAAGGGATCAGTCCTTCATATTACATCCACAAAATTTTGATGAAGGAAGGGCTTAAACTTGTAATGTAACCCCAAAGAAGATCAAATCCAAACTTGAAAGATGTTGTGAAAGTAGAAGTTATAAGATTACTTTAACTCAGGTGTGATTTACTGTATCACTAATAGTTCATATGCAAGGCTTATTAAGGTAGCCCCATTGAAACGAGAAATAATGGTTGCTCTTAATGTGCATAATAAGTTAATTCTAATAAGGACCATCAGTGCGTGGAGGTTTTGCATTAATTATATTAATCAAAATGGTTCAACATGTGAAGATCTTCTGTTTCTTTCATTTTTTGACTAATTGGAATGATTCTCAAATAATATGTATTTTAAAATCCCAATCATACATGTGTTATTTCTTCTTTGATGTACGTTCATAGTATTTTAAAATCCCAATCATACCTAAGGATTAATGTTATGTAGACATTTTCTTAATTGTTTTCTTGATTTTAATGCTAATTACCTTATTTTACTTATTTTTAATTTCTTTTCAAGTAATTGTGTAAATTGAGATTGATTGATGAAAAATGGAACTTTCTTTCTTAAAACATTTTCTCTCTCTAAAAACTAGAAACTTTCTACTTTGGGCGCGGTTCTAGTTTAGCTACAGATAACTTTCCATATTGAGAAGGCATATGGATGCCTCCAAATGAGGCAATCGGATGACTCCCTTATTCTCTCTTGATGATCTAGTGGAAAATTAATTTCCTCATTATAGGAAGCTAAGGATTTTAGGCACTGGAAAACATTTAACAAGCAGACTGTGGCAACTACATTTGAGGTAAAAAATCTTGGAAAAATGTTGTTGCTACTGACATTTCCAAGAGAGGTACCTAAGCATTATCAGACTACTATTGTCAATGGTATTGTCACCCCTCTACTCTGTTGTAAAATAGAGTTAAACACTAAGGCAACATTTTAGTGGGTTATTTCCTAAGTAAAAGGCCTTTCCTGTAGTGCAAAGCTCAGAACACAGTAAATGGGGAGCAAAGGACTGGACAAAGTTCTGCTCTCTGAAGAGGATACATTCCTATTGGTGCTTAATCAATGTTTGGTAAAAAATGATCCCCTAAAATGGAATTAGATAGATCTAGAATAGAAACAATTCCATTATGGATTAATTTTCATAACATTCCACTAGCATATTAGACTTTAGATGGACTGAGTTTCCTAGCTAGATTTGTAGGTAAGCCACTTTATTTTAACTCAACTATAGCTAAACTAGAGAAAAAATTTTATGCAAGGATTTGTATGGAGGTTAACTCTAAAAAAGAACTTCCGAAGGCAATCTCAGTATGAAATTTGATACAGTTGGAAACCTTGACTATAAAATAAAGTGTGGAGACCTATAAGGAAAAGATTCAACTCAGGGGACTACTATGAGCTCTTGAGACTTGACGAGGTTCCAATTCCTTAAAACTATAAAGAAAATGCATAAACTACACAGCTAGTAACTCTTTAAAACTAACAGATGCCTAGGAGGATAAGTCTCAATAAAAACATAAGGATTCCAATCCCGGAAATAAGAGGAAAGCATTAAAAGAAAAAGAAGAAATATAAGTAGCTCCTATTAAAAAAGAAGACCAAAACTAAGAACCTCCAGAGTCTAACACAAAAATGGAGCAAGGTGAGCAATTGTCTCTAGTAGCAAACAAAAGAGCAAGAAGGAAAACGAGTGATATGTGCTTAATTGTTGATACATTTAATCCATTACACTTAGTGGTTAATGCCTTAAAATGCTTAAGACACTCATTTTAGTTCATGTTTAATTTTAGTTACAATTTGGAAGCATAATAGCTAAATTGAGCCGAAAGCATTCTCGTTGAGCCACCTTCTCAAGATTCATACGCTATTGTTTTCATAGAGCAAGAAGAAGAAGAAGATTAAAAGAATAGGAGACAAGAAAAAAATGGAAATGAAGAACAAGATTAATCACGACCATATAATTAAATCAAATTGTCACGACTGTGTCACGCCCATGCAAATGTGTCTCACAGTTGTGAGACACCACTTACAGCCATAATACATCATTCAACCCCATGAGTCTCATGCCACTTGTCCCATTTTAACCTAGCTTTTTACTATATAAGGCAATATGTTATGACGATTGGGAATAACAACAATGACCAAACACGATTCTTCATAATTTTCTCTTTAGTTTTCAACAAGAATGGAGGCTATAGAAGCTAATTTTTGGAGACTGATGGAGAAGATGGAGGGCTAACCATCTCAACATTGGTTTGAATGTGAAATTGACATTTAGAATGCATGGTTAAGCATATCTTACCTTTGTTCAATGTTGGATCTCTCTCAGAATTGTTTATGTTATCCTTTGTTTAATCGATTTGGGTATTCATATATGGATAATAGTATTCTCGTTATTGTTAGATTGTTTATAGTGTGAACCTATTGCTAGAATCGTTAATACAGTCCGTAATGGTTGTATTTGGATTCATATGTAGCAGCTAATGGTTTTTAATAATTAGGGATAACATAGCCTAGGTTAAATGACCCGAACTTATATGGTTGTTGCTTAGATTGGTCTATTTTCCATTTCATAATGTGACTGCCCAATTGAATCTAGAGATCGTATCCTAGGTTATTCAGTGGTTAGGTTTAATTAACAGGTGTCTCTTAATTAAACACGACTTAAAGGAAAACCGAGATTAGCAAAGCGTATTATTAATCCATGATCAATAATTCTAGGAGAGATGTGAAAAATCATAACAATGAAAGATGTTTAATTATGTGTAGGATGAGATTGATCTAAGAATCGGGTTTCACACACATTCATCAATTTTATCATTTTCAATTGTTTGCTATAATTTGTTTTCATTAGTTTAATTTTACTTTATTTTCTCAATTGCATTAAACCCCAAAACCCCTTTTTATTTCCTTTCCATCAATTATTTTCATTATGAGAATTAACTAAACATTTCTTGTGGATACGATCCCAACTCATCACATCTACAAGTTTTTAGTGTGTAGAGTTAGGTAAATTTTACAGTGACCTTGACATGCGGTGTCAAATTTTGGTGTCGTTGTTGTGAAATGTGGTAATTTAAATTCCATTTTTGATTTTAGTTGGCGTTTTTTGTATATATTTGTTTATAATTTTTTCTTTCTGTTATTTGATAATTTTTAAACGTCTGTTAGTATTGGTGTATGGTAATTACCAGATCGCCTTGTAGAGAACTTGAACAACTTAATTCGGAGATCGAGAGGACACTGTGGAGATTACAAAGAGAAGCAAGAACAACTTTGAAAGTAGAATCAAAACCTGAATATAAAGAAATGATGACAAATCTGAGAACACTAAGGGAGTTGACTACACCAGTCCTAACCTAAAGACCTTTATGCATTACATTTTCAAATTATGCTAAGCATGTTACTTTTGAACTAAAGTCTAGGTTAATACATTTGTCGCCTAATTTTCGTGTTCTTGCAGGTGAGGATGCGCATAAGCATCTTAAGGAACTCGATCTGGTGAGTCTGAGTATGAAGACTCTAGGGGTGAAAAACAAGCATATTATGTTGAGGGCTTTCCCATTCTCACTAAAAGATGAAACAAATGATTGGTTGTTTGATCTATCTGCTGTGAGTGTGAATACGTGGATAGAGATCAAGTGACTATTTTTAAAAAACATTTTCCAACATTGAAGATAGCGAGTATTTGAAAGGAAATCTGTGGCATAAATCATCATAATGAAGAGTCCCTTTATAAGTAATGGGAGCACTTTAAGAAAATGTGTGATAGTTGTCTGTACCATAACATATCAAAACAACTCCTTATCTAGTATTTCTATAAAGGATTGTTGCCTATAGAGAGGAGTTTGGTTAATGCGGTGAGCAGTAGAGCATTGTGTGAAAAGACTCCTATGGAGGTTCATATTTTGATTAAGAGAATGGTCACTAACACTCAATAATTCGACACTCGCAATGATGTTTGTCATGTAAACGAGGTAAATACTTCAACTGTTTAATATCATTTAAATGAGCTAACATCTTTTGTTAGAAAACTTGCAGTTGGACAGGCACAAGTAAAAGCATGTAGAATATTTTCACATACGAGTCATCTGACTGATGAGTGTCTAACGTCGCAAGAGGGAAGTATTGAGTACGTGAATGCTATAGGAGGGAACTTTCCTAATCAGTACAACACGTACTCGCAGATGTATAACCTAGAGTAAAGGGATCATCCCAACTTGAATTACAGTGGGAATAGGCAACAAAACTACTTCCCAAATCGGCCACAAGGACCACAACAATTCCAACCAAAACCACATGCTTCTTCCTTAGATTTAGGTACATCTTTGAAAGATTGAATTAATTCAATTGCTAATAACACTATAAAAATTTAGTAGGAAGTAAAATCGAGCTTCCAAAACTTGGAACACCAAATGGATCAAATGGCAGTAAGGATAGACCATCTAAAGTCACAAAGTGGAGGACAACTGTCATCACAACCGCTGACGAATGTGAAGAATGTTAGTACAATCACCTTGAGGAGTGGTAGGAAGCTTGAGGACCTTAAAAAAATTACTCAAGGGATGGCTAATGAAGAAGACATTGAGAGGGAGCTTGGAGAAGAAAGGGATATGCCATCAAGCTCAAGGGTAAATGTTGAATTCCCAATTGCTGAAAAGACTAATTCTCCACCTTTTCCCTAACAGGCTAGCAAAGTTAAATAAGGAGGATAAGGATACAGAGATCTGGGAGACCTTTCAAAAGGTTGAGGTTAACAGTCCACTGTTAGAAAAGATCAAACAAGTGCTGAGGTATGAGAAATTTCTTAAGGAATTGTGTATAAACAAGTGAAAGTTAAGAGGTAATGGAATGATTAGAATGAGTGAAACTATTTCTGCAGTTTAAAAAAAATACCTCTTAAGTGTAAGGACCTAGGCATGTTTACTATTCCTTGTAAAATTGGTAATACTGAGATTAAACAAGCCATGCTAGATTTAGGAGCATAGATTAATGTTATGTCTTATTCCATATATGCTTCTTTAAATTTAGGGCCATTAAAAGAAACAAGTATTACCATACAATTGGTTGATCGTTCTAATGCTTACCTAGATGGGGTGATTGAGGATATGCTTGTGCTGGTAAATGAGCTAATATTTTCTATTGAATTTTATGTGATTGAAATGAATGATGAAACTTTCCATAACCCAAGTACTTGGGAGGTCGTTTCTCAACACGGCCCAAAATAAGATAGATGTTCGTGAGGGTACTCTCACGATGGAATTCGATGGAGAAGGTACTCATTTCACTATTTTTGATGTTAATAAACACTCCCATTATGACCGCTATGTTTTTGCAATCAATATGATTGACCTTTTAGTATAGGAAGATTGTAAGCAGAAACATACAAATAAACAAGAAGCAATTTCCACAAAAGAGAAGACCAAAGCTTTTAATGTCTCACCAAAAAGCTTTATCATTGATCAAAAAGTGCTTCTTTATTGCGCTAAATATAAATTGTTTTTGTATAAATGTCATCCTTATTGGGTCGATCCTTTTGTAATAACTAATGTTCTTCCTTTTAGTGTAGTAGAGATCAAAAGTTTAAAAATAGGGAAGAAATTGCAAGTAAGTGGACATCGATTCAAGCTTTGTTCGTATGAAGGTTAAGTGGAAAAGGCCAATGTTGTGATTCCTAGAGATCAAAATTTTGTCACTTGATGAGAGCAACATGGAGTCGAGCCAACGACGATAAATAAAGGTGATGCTTGGGAGGCAACCCAAGGGAAGTTGATTTCTATTTATTTACATTTTTGCATTTGTTATTTTCATTAAATGCTCCATTTCTTTCATTTGATGTTATATTGGGGGCAATGTAAGTTTTAAGTGTGAGGATGGGATATTAGTTTTTATGCATATTTTGAGCTTAATTGTTGCTTATGTTGCTTCTTAGACAGTTTTCAAAATCAAACAAACAAAATAAAAATTTTTCTTATTTTCTATTGCTTTTAAGACTATGTAGTCATAATTAGAGTGTGAATTGAATAGAAAAATCCATAGAAAATTTAGAGTGTACTTTTGCTCTTGTGATTGGTAAATGTGCATTATCTTTAGAAGAGTGATTGGTAAATGTGATTAGTGGTAGATAAAAGCCAGTGAGATTTTAAGCCTTATTAGACTGACATTTATATCAGTCTCATTATCTTTTGTTTATGTGTGACCTTCATGGCATGTACATCCTGACTTTGCTCTGATTTTCGATTCAAAACCACTTTTTATCATATCCATTAACATGAAAATGATTAGGCATTCTTTGTTTTTCCAAGCTACATTAGCCAAATAGCCTACCCATTGATATGAATTTTCCTTTATTAAGCCCCTTTGAGCTTTATTAGCCTTTCTTTTATGATAATCACATTACATGATTTAAACCTAAGCAAATGTCTCGCCTAAGCCCCAAAGCTAGTGAAGCATTTATTGATTGTTGAGTTTGTGGATGTAGAAAAGTATAAGTAAGGGGGTATGTATATATATGGGTTGGTCATATTTATCATAATATCATTTTGTGAAATTCTCATGTTAATGTAGCTTCTTTCATTTTATTTTAAAAAAAGAAAGAAAAAAGAAAAAATGTGTGAGTTTGAATAAAATTATCTAGGAGGAAATGCATATGGTTTAAAAAGTATTTATGATTAATCTTTCCTCCTAAAGTTGTATTGAATGGATGATTTGGATATGTTACATATGACGTAGATATTGTTTTGGATGGATCACTCTTTATGCTATGCTTCATGTGGTTTATGGTGTAAGAGTTGAATTTGAGCTGTGAAATATAATTGTTGCATTCATCATGGCTGATGGTCCCCAATTTTGAATGAATGTTAGCTTGTGCACTTGATGTTTCATTAAGTGTTGCTTTTGCTTCACTAGCTTGATGGGTTTTATACTACACTTCCTAAAATACATCTCACCTTACCTTTGCCCACATTACAACCTTAGAAAAGTCCTTTGATTCTTGATTATGTATGTGACTTTTAATGGTGGAGAAATGAAATGATATGAAAAGTTGTGGAATGTTATGATCATTAATGGTGTTCACGTGTACCTTTGGATTTCTCTTATTTAAATACATTTTATCCAAGTCTACAATTAGATTGCTCAGTTTCAGAAGGTAATGATTATTGATTGATCATGAGTATAAACATTGAATGTTGAGTTCTTGCTATGATTTTTGGTAGTCATTTATATTTACTTATGATTATCTATTCTTAGGAAATATGGAAAACGAGTAAGAGTTTTAGTTTATGACTTTGATTTTGATGATTAGCCCGAAGATGGTCAAAAGCTAAGTTTGGGGGGAACTTGATATGTTATTAATTGTTGATACAGTTAATCCATTACACTTAGTGATTAATGCCTCAAAATGCTTAAGACACTCACTTTAGTTCATGTTTGATTTTAGGTACAATTTGGAAGCATAATAGCTAAAGTGAGTCGAAAGTATTCTTGTTAAGCCATCTTCTTGATATTCATACGCTATTTTCTTCATGAAGCAAGAAGAAGAAGAAGATTAAAAGAGTAGGAGATAAGAAAAAATGAAAATGAAGAACAAGATTAATGCTCAAAGCCATACAATTAAGTTGGCATAGTCGTGAGCATTAACTCACAGCCATGCCAAATTGTCATGGCTATGACTTGTTTTACATGGGCGTGAGACACTCTCATGCCCAGGCAAATGTGTCTCATAGCTGTCAGACACCACTCATAGCTGTGATACATCATTCACCCCCATGAGTTTTATGCCACCTGCCACATTTTAACCTAGCTTTTCACTATGTAAGGCAATATGTTGTGACGACTGGTAATAATCTAGACAATAGTAGAAAGAAGCGACCAGATGCAATTCTTCACCATTTTCTCTTTAGTTTTCAATAAGAATGGAGGCTATGGAATCTGATTATTAGAGATTGTTGATTGCAAAACAAACTACTAGTTTTACGCTCAAAACCACAAGTATACGGGTCGTAACTTGTAGTAAAAATCGAATATCGATCCCCAAAGATTATGCTTAGGCACCACTTAATTCAGGTTGCTCTTTGTTTAAGAAACCCATTCAAACAAATTTAAATAGATAAGTAAAATAAAGACAAACTAAAGGTAAAAGGAAACAATGGAACCAAAACCAAAATTGTAAACTAAAACTTGGAGAAAATCAAGATTAAGAATTAGGACTTGTCATTATCCCTATTTGCTCCCCTCTGGTTAATTGATTCAATTTATGCTTGGCCCAATAATTCCTAAAATTGTAGCTACCCTCTCTTAAGGTGCAACTAAATTTCACTAGTTAAAAAAATTAGGATTAACTTTGGGATCTCTCGATATGTAAAGCCTTTCCTAAACATTCAACTAGATGAGAAGCTATCCTATAGGCAGTATATCAATCTATTGAAATCTTTTCCTAATAAATCAATAACTTGTTATCTATAGTTATATTAAACGTCAACTCTTGTTGTACATTTAACGCAGATTACCAAGCTCACTCTCTCAATTTATTGCAAAGTTTAAGCTCAACAAATAACACAAACCTTTATATCATTAAAACAACAACTGAAGGTTTACAAATAGTTCAAACAACAAACCCTAAAAAATATTTGAGCCACTAATAATGTCATTAACATCCCCAACAACCAAAAAATACATAATAAAGATGTTAGAAGAGAAAAAACGAAGATGCTAGAAGAGAAAAAACGAAATAAGAACTAAATGAAGCAAGCTCCTCCTACACTCAAATGATCAATTCTTACCCTAAACCAATGTCAAACATAAAAGAACAACTATGAAGATCAAAGTAAAAAAAAACACACAAAATAAGTCCTAAAACACTATAATAATAACCTATTATGTAAGAAACACATGCCAAATACTTAGAAAAACACACACTAATGCAAAACTATCAACTTCCCCATATTGAAATCTTTGTTTTTCCTCAAGCAAAATTAAACACAACCAATCAATTCCATCATTTCATTTTCACAAAGATCAAAGCATGCAATCCCTCAAAGTTTGGCCAACTCAAATGTCAAGCTACTACACATATCATGACTACTTTTCATTTGTGTACATAAGTAAACTCAACTTCTGGCACCATCACTCAAAGATAAGTATAAACGTAAAATGAATCTTCCTCACGGTTTCACTCATTTCTGTCAAGTGTTTGATGGTTAGTATTTCACTTAATCTCCCTATAGGAAATTACACTACCATAGGCTTACTAATGCATCAATTCTTCTCTACAATGATTACATGCATAAATAGATCAAAATGACTTGCTTCAGGTTATAATGTGGTAAGGTTAAGGTGGGAAGAAGGGTAACACAAGCATTCATAAAGTAATAAGCCAACAAAGAGATAACAAAACATATTTCTAAGATACATAAATGAAAATAAACTACTACTCCACACTTTTGATGCTACTAAAATGTTCTTCCTCTTTCTTTTCTTTTCTTTTTCTATTTTTTTAATTTTTTATTTATATAAATGAAGAAATAATGAAAAAATAGCAACTAAATGTAACGTGATACAAGAGTAGAAGTGTCACTTAACTCATCTCTGAAAGAAAAAAATTTTAGCGAAAACCCAAAATAACACTTCACTTAATACTCTACTAAGCTTGTGAATGGGTAGGCTAATGGGGTTTCGGGTTTTAAAATATGGGATGTTTTCAAGATACAAAAGAGTTAAGGCTCGACAGGGGTAGCAAGGGATAATAAAAGGTAGGCTATTTAAGCTAAAGGTTAACACAAAAAGGGTCTTAATCATTGATTGAACCTAAGTTTACATCATTAATTGGTTGCATTTTCATAACTGTTGATATACTTTTTGACTCCTAATTGCGAATTTTGTGCTTAAATTAGTTCCTTATGTTGAGCTCATATTATTTGCAATTTGTTAGTAAAATTGTTACAAATTGATAT
>JAOTBA010000006.1:17342183-17353753 GCA_025629845.1 Erythroxylum squamatum | reverse complement strand
GTTATTTCATTATCTATATATTTAGGTCTTCATGTCAATGTAATTAGAACCAATCAATAAAATGTCTCTTGCATTATCTCTTCCCTATTCTACATTATTTTAGTCAATTTCCTATTCTAAAATTCCAACACTTCTTAGGCATTAAAACTACTAGACCTTCTAAGTGGCCTTTCTTATCCTAATTACAATATATTCTCAATCTTCTCTAGCCCGTTTAAATGCGTGGAGCCAAAGAAGTCTGCAGTTCTCTATCTCCATTGATTCTTTTTAATTTCTTTCACTCACATGATCTACTAACAAGTTCAAGTACAAATCAACCTCTAATCATTGATTTTTTATGAGAAGTCTTTCATCTCAAAGGAACATCTCATTATGGTTCATATCTCTTAACTTATTCACCTCTTACTTTTATTGCTTTTGCTAGATTAGGTTAGGATGTTAACATCACTCTACTTTATCATATTTTGACTTTCTTATATCCAATCATATTAGTTGGGGCTCCAAGAAAAAATTTACTAAAAACTTGCTCTTCTATCGAAGCTTATAACATACCATTATTGCACTGCTGTAGAAGTAAATTAGTTGACTAAATGAATAAACTTGTTATCCCATTTCATACACCTCCCACAAAATTTTGCAAAAAATATTAAAGCAGTCTACTTATACTTTAATCATATTTTTCTTCCGCATTTTAAGTACTCGAAGATTGAATTTTACTTTATACTTGATCAGGTATCTCATAAATAGTTTCTTATGTTTCATAATCACACGATAGATTAATTGGTTGACTCTTTCGCTTTGTTTATTACTCAAAAATAATTTGTTATGTTATTCCTAAACCTTTACACTTGCAGGGATATGACAGAATAGTAAAATTTGCAATTAGCACTACAATCAGATAGGCATTTGGCTACGTTTTAAAAATTATCGCTAAATTTCATTGGCAACAGTTTTAAAAATTGTCACTAATAGTGAACTTTTTGTGAAATTATCACAAATAATAAAATTTTGTCGGCGATTTTAAAAATCGTTAATAAATAAAGAGTCTACATTTGGCGACCATTTTGAACATCTTCGCGGAATATGGGGACCTAAACAAATGACTTTTCCTTACGGCCTGGAGAAGTCGAGTTTTCAAAATTGTCACGAATAATAAAATTTTGTCGATGATTTTTTAAAAATCGTCATATACATTTGGCGACCATTTTGAGCGTCTTCGCGAAATATGGGGACGTAAACAAGCGACTTTCCTTGCGGCTTGGAGAAGTCGAGTTTTCCTCCGTGATTAATGCGGCCAGCAAACATGATTTTATTTGTTTCTGAAAAAATAAAAATTGATTTTTGACTTCTCGTTTTACCAATTGCTTCATCCTCCACTGGTCCACCGTCACCACCACCACTACCGTCGCCCTCACCCTCACCCTCACCCTCACCCTCACCCTTACCCGCACCATGCTCTCCTTTTACTGGATCATAGGCCCTCTCTAAAGGTGCCACATCGTCGACCGTATCGCTCATCTGCTCCATCAAGGCAAGCTGAAGAATATTGTCGGCATATCAACCCCCAGAAAGACTCACTAACAGGCTCTGTCTCTCAGTCATTTTACTGGGTTAATTGTGAATTCTGAGCTCTTTTTAATGGTTTTGGCTTTTTGTCTTTCGGGTTTCTGGTATTCGGATTTGGTAAATTTTGTGAGTTTTAGAGTTTTGATGGCATTGAATTTCCGGGGTTAGGGTTGGTGATTTATTTCAGATCTGGGTTTGTGATTTATTCAGGGGGACGATTTTACGTCTTGGTTTGGGGGCACTGGTCTCGTCAATACACGGCCGAATCCTTCAGTCCAAGGAACTTATTCAACTCCACAACCTTGGTTGAAGCCTTTTAATGGCATCTCTTTTATCTGAAATTTGTCGCTCAGCCTTTTGTCCTCAAATGAGTTTAAAGGTAAGCAGGTAACAGTTTTTACGATTTCCGGTTGTTGGTTCAATAATTGGTATTTAACCAATTGTTTAGAACTGGGGTTTTAGGACTAACATAAATTAGATTTTTGGGTCTTGCTTGCTGAAGATTTTCATTTTCGTTATCTTTCTTTAATATTCCAACTTGGCAAGCCAATGGGTATTCTTTTTTTTTTCTTCACAGAGTTGGTGTTTACTTGACCTTTTATTTTCTTCCTAGCTGTTTCATCGTCTATTCCTCTCTATATTAGTCCTTTTAAGATTTATAGAGGTTGCCTCAGTATACTGGTTTACCATCTATCCTCACTTTACTGATTTACCATCAATAGGGTGAGTGTGGAATGAAAGGCTCCTTTGCCACTCGTGTTTCGGGATCTACTGATCTCTACAGGGTAAGAATTATTATTCATGTCTTCATCGGCATGTTTGTTGCCTGTTGTCTTTCCTTGGTTATCTTCTGATATGCCTTTCTTTTATATAGACATGGTATTATGTTGCTCGTTCATTTAACACTACTGGCTTGGATTCTTCTCCTTCTTCAGGTAAGTAATCGCAAGCCTTATAATAGCGTTAATTTTGTAATTGCACATGACAGGTTCACACTGTCTGATCTAGTTTCCTACAATTTTAAGGTAAAAGCAGAATTCAAAAAATGAATTAGTCTGTATTCACTTGAAAAGCTGCATCTAGTGGCTGACTTGATTGTCGGTTTTGCACAATGATGCTAATAGAGAAGGTGGATACGATGGAACCAATGCCAATTTAAGCTGGAATTGTGGCTTTGAAGGTAAGTTTTCGTGTTTATTGTGCTAACATGAAAACCTTAGTTAACATGCAGCTCAGTGGATGTATAGAGAACCCAAAAAAAAAAAAAAAAACCGAAACCCTGTTACCTTCATTTTCAATCTCGATTGTGCTTATTTTTTTATATTAACAAAACCGTGCAAGAACTGGTAGCCTATTTTGGGTAGGAAGATCAAGTTAATGTGAAGACAGATTCATCTGCCACTGTGAATTAGAAGTTAGACTATGGCAGCTCATTTCTTCTTTGTCAGGTAATATCTATGATTGGTTATCAGTTTTCTTATTCATATTTGACTAAGATCAATTGTTAATGATCTCTGCATTTACAGGAAATGTTCAAGGATATGGTGAAATGGAAAGGTAAGGTAGAGCAACAGATGATACAGATTTCAAATTCTATTATCACATTGGGGGCTTCAAAGAAAATATGGTAAACGAAGCTTATGAAATCAAGATGTAGCAAATAGGAAAGAATGCTCTTGTAGGAGTGGTTAGCTTTAGTGTAGCATTAGATTTTTTGTACAGGTTTTGGAGTAATTTTTTTTTAATCTTAGCATTTATTATTTTATCTATTAGAATTGTTGAGGTTGTAATTAAAATCTTATATTCGAATATACTTTTGTTGGTATAATTTAATGATATTGTACTTTTTATATACAATGTCTTAAATTATCAATTATTCTTGTATAATAAATTAACAACAAATAAAATTTAAACATTATATACAATAATATGGATTAAAAATGTCACAAATAATTACAATTAACATAGTATAATATTTTCTTATAATATTTATTTACATTAAATTACATTTTATAAAATGTAGCTAGAAGCATTTTGAAACTTAAAAAAAAATGTAGTTAAAAACTTTTGACTACGTATTTTGAAGGGTAGCTAATAATTTGTAGTTATATTTTTAGCTTAAAAAAACAAGTTTAGCTAAAGTATATTTGCCACAAATTTGTAAAATGCCACTAATAATTTTTCGTTACAAAAATAAAGCGTAGTGAAAAATTATTAGCAACAATTAGCAAAAAGTGTCGCTTATAGTTTTAAGCTACAAGAATTAAGCGACGTTTTTGGTGACAAACATAAATTGTTGTTAATAGTAATTAGTGATTATTTTGAGACTTGTAGCAACGATATTTTTTGTAGCCAAATGTGATTTTTATTGTATCGTAGAAGTTGATCATATATTTCGATTGTCATCTCTCCATAATTATAATTAATCTCCTATAATTTCTTATATTTAGTTGATTTATTCTTTGGTTTAGATTGATACTGTTATTACAAGTTGAATTAGTGGGATTACTTAACCACTTGTACATACTCGTACTTCTCCTATAGAAGAAATGCAAGACAAAATTCCACAAATTTCTGTATTAATAACTTTTTTTTTGGAAAATTCTTTATTAATAACTTTGTCGCTGCTTTGCCAAATACATTTTTTTTTAATAATTGATTATCTGATACATATTTTTACAACAAAAACGCTCCAATAAGAAATAGGTTTCGTTTGGTTAACTACCATTCAACCTTTTTTTTTAGTTGATTTGTTGTTTTCAACTAATTGACAGTCAAACAGCTGCTCAAAAATGTTTGGTCAGTAGCTGATTTAAAACAAGCAGCTAAGTATGAAAATGCTCTTATATAAGAACGTTTTCTACCACCGGCCAAAATTTTAAACTTTAGTTTTTATTTAACCATTTTTTCCTCCTTGCGTTAAAGATTGTTAGTTATCATCTCATTTTTGCACATTTTTTGTGTATAACCAAAGGTCATGGAACTAATTGTTGAAATATAACCATGTGGGTACATAATCATCTTGTAGCTTGTCATATAAACAAGTGTAGGCAGTAATAGGTTAGAAATAAAATGTTAACTTTAATTGAAAATAAAAATAGAAAGATCTGCATAAATTTTTCACGGATAATGAAATAATACCGGTGAACATGACTTATCTAAATAACTTGAAAATAAAGGTCCTATAAAAACTAGAACAAAGAGGAATACAATAATCCTATTTCATACAGTAGTACAAATATACACAGAAGTTAATTTCTTATCTAAACTTAATTTACCATATTCAGATAACTAAATTTGGGTAGAATATTCTCATTACCATATCTCAAAAAGTTTGTGGTTAAAATGCTTAGATGTATCATCATCATCGTCATCATTATTATTAGAGTTATAAACTTAATTTTTGTATAATTACATATCTAAAATCTAAATTCTTATAAAAATATTCAACAAAATACTAAGATATATAATATCATACCCTTATAATTTTTTTTAAAGTTATGTCATCATAAGTTATTTTACATATAAACAATTAATACTAAATAGCTAATTTTACCAAATATCTCTAACAAATATTTAATACAATCTGCTGGTCAAATCAACTGATATCAGCTATCAGCAAAAAAAATAATTAGCTAACAGTTAATCCAATCAACCGATTGCTAAATAAGGTCATAATCATCTTATGGGAATAAGATAAGATATGATAAATTAAATAATAGCTAAAAGATGTTAAACTTTTTGGTAATTATAAATAAAATGTACGTTGACAAAATTTACCATAGAGTTAATTGAAATACTTAATGAACTTGTTAAAAATTATAAAAGATTAAAATGAAAAATACAATTAAAGAAAAATATAAACATTAATATATGTATATGAAGATTATAAAATCAGTTACAGATTGTAAAACACTGTATATTAATTAAAGTTGATAAGTAGAATATTGTCATCAGAATAAACAAACAGTACATTAACCAGGGTATATATGCAATCTGAAGATCTGGCAAGGTGACGTAATCGTAATCCAGAAAAAGCAACAATTTCCATCTCTAGAGATTCGTGCATTGCGTGTCCAAATTCCCACAGATTCCCACAGATTCTATTCCATCTTTCCAACGTATCACTTACTGTCACGTTGATTAAGTGTTACTGCACCGCCATTGCTTGTATATTAAGGTTCTTCATTCGTTATCTGAGCTTCTTGTCCCCATATCCCACTCCAATTTCCAACACCCCTAGTGGGCTATCAGATTTACTTTTTAGAAATGAAAAACTTGGTCACGGAAGAGAGAAAACAAAACCCCCAGTTTCTAAGGCAAAGTGAAAAGAACCCCCCACGTAATTAGCTTACAGTCCCTTCATCTTTTGACTGCCAGATCTTCCATCCATCATCGCATACGCCATCTACTGATTCTACTCTGCCGTCTGCGTCTGGTGCAAACGTGTTTGCCTATATGGGTCTGTTTCCTGATTGTATATATGTGCTTCTTTGCAGTAAAACTTTTGTCACCGAAGCGAAATGTGTCAGAGAGAGAGAGAGAGAGAGAGAGAGAGGTAGTCAGAGAAAGCAAGTTCCACACAAGTATGATGTCTCCTGTACATCTCCATGATTATATTGTCTAGAATACGAATTTGTCAAACATTGTGGTTAAATATATATATATATATAAGAACAAATATATACAGAACTGAATCACCGTATACACATAGATATAATGTCCTGATGTGTGATTAGCAATGCTATTGTTATATGAAATAATCATTCAATTTAAGAAGTTTAAACTTCGAACTTTATTTCGTACGTAGTAGTGTTAATGCAGAAAAACAATGTCCAAAAACTCAAAACTGCTACTTTTTAATAGATGCCTTTTCTTAAGAAATATTATATTAAAAACCTTCATTTTCTAAGCAAAAAATTTATTTTTTCCAGAGAGAAAATAGTAGCAGTTCAAGTACTTGTACTAATGTATGCAGACACAGTCATTACCAACTACGAAAAACCTAGCATATCGTAATTGTAGTCTCTCTCGCAACCTGGGAAAACAAAATGGCGTCAAAAGAAAGAAAAATGAAGAGTGTGAAAGAGATCATCATGACCACGAGCTCCATCTATTAAACAATTTGAAATCAAACACGGCTAAAATTGCTAGAAATGGAAGGAATGAAAATTACGTATTCTGACCAGCTAGATTGTTCACATTTTCTAATTTTTATTGATAATGAAGACTTGTGGTTCAATACATTCAAATTCTCAACTTTAGCAAGTTTTCGATCAGTTGAACTGCTGAATACTTGATGTAAATAAGGTAAACATAATGCAAACCGTCAAGTCATTAGAAGGTGATGAAAACATGCCCACTTCCACTGAACCTCTTTCTTCGATCTTTGCGGAGCATGATAGGGTAAACGAAGAGCTTTACAAGAAGGCTAAATGTGACACTATGTTGGTTAAGGTTAAATCTTCAAGCGTGAAAAATATACAAGCTCGAACCTGAAGAGTTGCCCACGCCGTAATAAACAGTATTGATTATGTTGCTTTAGCTTTTCATGGACAATATTTTTGGTGAAATATTAGAATACCAGAACGATGGACTTTTCCTTTTTTCCCCCGCAGAGCATAAGGGTTACATGCATCCTTTCTTCTGGAAAAATGTTGGGGCTAGCTTAAGTCACTAGTCCTTATTCCTTGGAACCACAAACACTTAATTTTTACAATTTTGGGCACCAAACTTTTGAAGTGTATTCAACAGATATAAGTACAACAACCGGAAACGCTTCATCTTCTCTTAGTAAAAAGGAAGAGAGATTGTGTATCCTGCAATTCATGTCCCACGCCCATCCACCTCGACTGAGAAAAAGGACTGTACATTCTTGGCGGTCTGATTAACTTTTTGCTATTGCAGGATGCGATCTTGTAAGTGACAAAATGCAAGAAAGTAGTTGGCCTAGGGGTAACATTCATATACATGAAATTATACCTCAATAGAAGTACAGTTTGCGAGTTTAAAAGTGCAGCAATTGCGAAGTATGGAAAAGTAGATGATAAAATTAAGATGACGTCGTCAATATGATTGGTACCTGTAGCCTACCTTTAGTGCATAACAACTCCTCAGGCTCACTACTTATGTAACATCTGCCAGCGGTAAGAAAGTTATGCGAGAGAAACACATGTTGGAGAAGGGGAGCACGTGCAAATGTTCTTGGAGATGAACATAGCATGCACGTGCCCTGCTTCTCCAGCAAGAGCTACCCTCGCACCATAGCCATTCATGTGTATGCTCATTCCACCACAGGATATACGTTGAGGAGGAAAAGACATGGCCAAAAAATGATGCGTTTATATAGACTCGTAGAAAGTGGACACAGATATTGAGTGGATAAAAAGATAGAGTGGGCCTCCTTTAAAGGACACCACGACTCCATACGAGTAAACAAGTTCTTTGTGAGGGGAAAAGCAAGTTGCCAACAGTTAACGCAACTTCACCACATATGAAACGAGGGCAATATTGCTCACATATATCTGCCTCTATCACGTTGGTGGGTAAAAAGCACTGCCCAATTAATGGCTTATGAAACTGTAGGACCCATGCATGCTCAGGTCAAAAGCACGTGAAACAGGTAAATACTGGGATAGGAACGCTTTCCAAGAATTGATAACGAGCCTTTATTGGTAGACTTGACCTTCAATTTGACACTCAACTCCAGTGAATCTTATTCTTACCGGTTTAATCAACTTCTGTCTTGATTCACCATGCCACTGCATTCATGTCCATCGTTTACGTGATACGTTCTGCCGCCGGATGGAGCGCACCCACATTGCTTACTGCTACTAAAACCAATCCCATCACAGCAAGTAACCGAAAACCTCATTTTTACCTGCTAATTTTTACAGGAGATTCCGTATTGAAAATAATGCTTCAAAAAATTAGTAGTTTTTATATTTATCTTTTAGTTATTTAGTACGATTAAGTTTTATCCTGTAATTACTTAATGAACGTTATTAAACCCATAATTCATATTTATCAGCACATTCACTTTATCTTTCAGTTATTTTTACCGCCAATAATTTAATCTACTATATTTATAACCAGTAGAATGGATTGTTTTATACAGAAATAAAAACATCTATTTTTTGTTCTATTCTTATTATTCTCCTCCTCCAACAAACTTTATTATTAGAGTTACAATGAATTTTCCAAAACACCAAATACAAAGACCACTTCAAATAAAAAAGTCACCAAGACGCATAACTTATGCTTCATTTAATCAAAGCCATAGCATCGGTCTCTTAAGTGATTGGTTCTGTTAATCAAAACTAGAAGAGAGTTAGTTTAGTCATGGCAAGCAAAAGTTCCATTTCAACTTCTTAACCTCTAATTCCAATATTTAAACGTTAAAAATATTATATATCTCTATAGTCTCAAAATGAAGATTATGCTCAAGTCAAGAATTATCATGCTTAATAGACAAAAGGGTTTGATGATCCAAAGTCGATTGACCTCCACCAATGATTGTGAGAACTTCGCAAAACAGATGCAAAAGTTCCCTTTTTTTTTTTTCATAAATTCAACATTTGACGACCACATCTTTTCTCAAATTTTATCAGCTAGAACCTTTACTTACGGATGGGAGATTCTAAACCAAGAATATTTAAGTGATAAAAATGTAATTACCATGACATTACAAATCCTTCTTCGAAGTTTTAAAACACTAAATATAAAAGAGAAAGATTATGTGCAAGAATTTTATCTATAGTGATTAGAATTTTGAATCATATAAGATCTTATGGTAAAACTATTAGTAATGAAACGACTGTCAGTAAGGATTTAAGAAGTTTAACAAGAGATTTTTTTTTTTGGTAAATCAATAAATTTTATACACATAAGAAAAGGATATGTACACAACTAGAAATTTCCTATGCGGTAAATCTCTTACCTACCAAAAGGAATAACCTAATGTAAATTCACAAGGAACCTACAAAATTTTCCTTACGAACAAAACACCACAACCGTGAACCTATACATAACTTCCTACCAAGATGGCCTTATAAAGCTAGCTCACCTTACCAATAACACAACTTTTTCAACAAACAATTTACAGCAATACAAATTTGACCATCATTCCTCTACAAGACCATATCGACAATACATCACAACATAAGTTGAAGAGTGAGAAGATGCCCTTCTAATTTCCAGAACTATGTGGGATACTTTGCTTTGAAAGCTGAAGGTGATGAGGGGGAGCCCCTCACCCTTAGCTGCTAGCTTTCTTGTTCAATGTTAAAGTTTGCCCAACTCTCCCCTACCTTCATTGATAAACCACTAATGGAGCTTCTGGACACCAACCATAGGAGAAGGGTCTCCTACTGTTAGAGATTTGCATCACCTTCATTATAGTCATCTTATCTGCTATAGGGAAAGGACCATAGACCTGCCAACTCCATGCTTTCAAGATTATTGCTGATTGGAAACTGGATCATTTCCTGAAACTGACTTCTCTTCTGCTTTAGATACCGAAGAGGGATTGGATACGCTCCCTTTTCCCAACCTGAAACCAAAACCTTCAGATATTTTATTAGAAAAATAAGCACTCCAACAATTACCTTCTCTTGGTGTTTGAGCTGAGTTGTTCTGTAACTTGGAAGATCACTCTGGTGTTTAAGCCCCCCACTTCCAAGGTTTCATCTTTGAAGGTTCGAGTATTTCTTTCAGTCCAAAGGTTATAGACAGTAACTGAAAGGGGGATGATAAAAATATTAATGTCACAGTTTCATATATTAGAAGGCTGGTTGAATCAATTGAGAATGGAGTGAAGGTTTGTCAAATTAGGAAGATGTATTTGGAAGTGGTTGAGGCAATGCAACCACACTGTTTTAGAGAAGGAACATTGGTTAAGGTAGTGTAACCACATTGTTTTAGAGAAAGAACATTCAAAGAACAAGTGTTCAATAGTCGCATTATCCAATGTACACAAGGAGCAGTGATTAGGGGTGTGAAGGTAGAGGAGTTTATCCCTTGTTTGCAACTTATTAAGGAATGCCAAGAGATTTACCAACCTATACTTTTGGTGAACTAATGAGTTCTTTATTAGCACATGAAGTTAAGGTTAGTAGGTCTTATGAAAAAAGTTAGGAGAAAGTCTTATAGGTAAAAGGTGAATCTTCAACTAAGGGAAATAAGGAAATTTTAGGAGTCGTGGACAAGGAAGAAGTGACTTTTGAGGTCATGGTCGTAGTACAGGCAAAGAACAATATGGTAAATAGAGGCATTTCAAAAGTTTAATATGGTGTCACTATTGTGAAAAATTCAATCACGAAGAGACTGGTTATCGGACTAAATAGAGAGATGAGAAAAACTAAGTAAGTCATACAAAAAATGTTAAGGATTAGAGTAATTTTTTTACGACTTATTATTCCATTGTTGATGCTTCTAATGGAGTATGGTTTGTGGATAGTGGATACTCCAATCATATGTATGGGACAAAGTGTTTCTTAAGTGAACTTAACGAGTCAAAAAACGGGAAAAGTTTGTATCTAAAACCATAAGCTAATACAAGTGGAATGGAATCATACCAATTACCATCTAAACCTCCCCAGGCAATGAAAACTCTTTCATGATGTACAATATGTTCCTAACTTAGGTTATAATTTTTTAAGTATTGGACAATTAATGAATTGTGGTTACTCTAATTTGTTTGAGAATGGTTGTGGTTGTGTTTGTGATAAGAGATCTAATCAGAAAGTAGTTAGTATTATTATGGCACAAAATAAAATATTTCCTTTTGAAATCGTTGGTATGAAAAGTTTTGCCTTGGTTGCTAGAAATAGTGATAACAAATTAGTGTACTTGCATTATGGGCATTTTGTAACACCCCACTCTCGAGTGACCCGAACCCGATATCGTTGGTGATATCCGAGTCCGTGCCCCGCGAGGGTGGCGTACTACATCAGTCGGTAACACTCGGTATACTTTTTTTTTGTTGAAACCATTCATTCCACGTT
>JAOTBA010000006.1:17323839-17336138 GCA_025629845.1 Erythroxylum squamatum | reverse complement strand
AATATTTTTAGACCAAATTTCTCTCCTATTCCCCTCCATTCTCTCCCTTTCCCTTTGCTTAATTTTATCCAAACAATAGAAACCAAGAGAAATGCAATTCCCTTCCTTTCTTTTCCCTTGCTTTCCTTCCATCCAAACAAAGGCTAAAGTAGAGTAATTAAAATCATTAATTTGTTAATGGGATGTCATATTTTTCTAGGAGGAAGGATATGGTCTTATGTTTTGACAAGCTAGTTTGTTAATTGTTAATTTATTCCTTTACTAACATAATTATGAAAAAAGTATTTATTATATATATATATTCAGATGTATATGATAAAGTCTATATGATAAATATACATTACAAATGAAATTACGATAATATCATAATTACAAGATTTATATTGCACTTATATAATATCCTTAAATTATTCCTAATTATAGTTATATTAAGATTGGACATTACTAGAGTGTAAAAGGACTAGCTTACGTTATTCATCCTTATAGAAGATGTTATCTATCTTAAGTCCAATCAAAATATAGTATGATGAAATGATTGGGTTATATAGAAAAATCATGTCTAAAATCAACATTCCTAGATATTTAGATGGTCATGATCTATTACTAGACCTCAATCTTAATTTATGGATATAAATTAGTTAATTAGAGAATTAAAGTTAAATTAAGGGAGTTTAATTTATCTAACCTTAAATATAATTAAGGGATATAATTTATTTCCATGACTAATATATTTAGGAACATAATAAGTTGCATATAAAGAACGAGTTGACAAGAGAAAAAAAGTGTTTTAATCACGTATGATTTGATTATAAAGTTTGAAAAACATTATAGTTAATCATAGGATAATTAAGAAATAAGGATCAATACGAGATATTAGATCTTATTTTAGTCAAATTAAATTTTAATTAGTTGTAATTTAAATAAAATTAGATTTTATTTTAACTAAATAAATAAAAGGTCTAAAATCAATTATGAATAGGCTTTGACTCTAAGGGAGCTTGCACTTCTTACCTAACATTCTTTACAAAAATTATAGAATTCACTTAACATGTTCTATAAATACTGTAATGGATTGAAAATATGTGTGACTATGGTGATTGAGATAAGTCAATTTTAAAAACAGTTTGAGGAAAACTATAAAAAAGATCGAGCTTTACAATAAAGTATGAACTATGATTCATGCCTTACTATGTTTTATGTGTTAATCATATTATATAATTTAAGTTATTTTGTCTTTCAAAAAAATTAATAAAAAGCTTTTGTAGTTATTCTACTGTGCATAAGATTAGATTCTACCTCAAGTTTCCAATAGTAGTTTCAAAGCCATCTTTAAATTATATAATTTAATCAAAGTTGTTTTGATTCTTATTGATTAAAATTTGGAATTGAAATTGCAAAAGTTGCAAACCCTCAAACCCTAACTCGAAAACCTAATGTTAAATTAAAAATTTTTACAAATAAATTAAGTCGCAAGCTCCTAATAAATTTTAGAAATTCAAAATTCTTAAAAGTCTTATACTGAAATCATATTTTATTTAGTTCTGAAAAATTTAGATGAAAATAAACTTTCACCAAAGAGTAAGCTATCATCACTATTTAATCATTCTAAGAACCTAGCTCCTACGACCATAACACTAAAATACGGCTAATAAGTTGTTCATGGAGAGTGATTAAGGTTCAACCTTAGTTTTATAAATATAGAAATTATAAACCTAAATCTTAAGAGAGTGGAAATACACAATGGTTTAGGAGGCACATCAATCTAGTGATGTGGGTGAAGAACTTGTAAGCCACCACTATGGTATTACAGAAGCACTATGAGGCATGACACAATTGTGGGATTAGTAGCAATAATTGCTCCTTGCCATAGAAAATTATTAGAGAAGTGTGAGTGGTTAACAACTACAATTGGGTTCTCGATGCATTCTGAGGTTATTAATGTCTTCAATGCCATACACTATTGCTTATTTGATAAAGATGATGACTCGATATTAGACTAAAATGGCCACTTATAAATAGAGGTGTCAAATGTGTTAGAGAAATGGTGGCACACTTCGACAACTCCTGCTGGCAGCAACTACTAGTTTAGTTCCTTGAGTTGTGACATCAAAAGATGAGCAGCATGGTTGTGTTAAAGAATGATGGTGATGTAGCAATGGTCGACAATCAACAAGCTTTGGAAAGATATGATTGGTGTAATACTTGAAGACATGATTAGAGGAAGAGGGAGCAGTGCTGGAGATAAATATTGCTCCTCCCATCATCATCGATGTATGGGGCTATAAAAATGGGGTGGTGGCAATAAATCTAAGGAAAGTGGTGGCTAGTTTAGGTTAGACGTGATTAGGGTTTCCTTAAGAGAACGAAGGGGGTGTCTAGAGATGGGGTTAGGTTTATGTTGCTAAGAACCACCTTTTTTAGACCTTTTTCAAAACATCTTTGTCATGGCTTAAGATTCCAATAACTTGACTGCTAAACAAACCTTATTCTAAATCAATTGAGCATTTATTGTCTCACATTCCATATTCATTAAGAATAATCCTAAAAGCAATTATCATGCTTTTACATATGGCTAACAACCTAGGCACAGAGTTTAGTACTATCAAGGATAACATGCAAACTCACCCAATCCCTTTTAGGCCTTAAAGATGCTTACATCAAGCTTTCATTCATTGTAGGCATCATAAATGTAATCATAGGACATTTCAATACCTTATAAGAACATTCAATAACTCTAATTCCAAAAGGAAGTTTCCTCATTATGCATACACACATGAAAATGAATATATGTATCATTATCACTCATATAACATGATATGTCACTTTATAGTAACTATGGACATGTTGATAGATATTGTTTTCTTAAATATCCTTTGAAAGTGGTGGATTGAAAGAAGAAGGAACTTAAAAAAAATAGAACCAAGCTTAGTTTGGTTCCTACAACACATTAATTAACTTAGTTTGTAAGACTATTAGAAAAGAAAGAGCAAATGTTATATAGTAGAGATAGTAGTTATTGAATTAAGTATAAGTAAGGACTTTATGCACTTTCTCGTGATGAATCCAACCTTCTTGTCTCTAAGAAAGCCTAGAAGATGTTGTTGTAGGGTATGGAGAATTTAGCCACCAAAGACTTCACAAAAGAGTTAATTGTTGAACTAAGTGAAAGAGATGAGAAGGGCGGGAAGCCTCTAATAGATTGTGAACTAAAGAAGAATCTTTATTCAAATCTCTCATAATTAATTCTCAACATGAATTAATTATCAATCCATAATTTAGAAATATGTGGTAACTTGCTTTTATATGTGAATTTAAGTATAAACCCATGGTGGTGATTATTTGTGTTTGAATTATGAAGAAAGTATTTGATAATTGTTTTCAAATTTAAATCTTAGTACCTGAACTTTGATATTATTGTACAAAATAAGGACAATAAGCTATAATTTACATTAATTGGTAATTATTTCACTAATTTTGAATAAGATTAAATTTTGCTCAATTAGAAAAGAATTAGGTATGCTTGATGCAAATTCTATATAATAAAGATCCCCTTTAATTTTATTGATTGACTTTGTGTGTTTGAAGTCTCTTTTAATATTTTTGATAATTCTTAATTGATATTACCATAACTCATTAAGTGCTTTTATGTTTAAATTTTATTTTTAAAGTTATTTATTATCTTTCCAGAAAATACTAGTCGATTAATATCTTAGTGTGGTAAACTAGTGTAAAAAAAATGTATTTTCTACCTTTCCAGTGAGTTTTTCTTTGTTTGGTCACTTGTGTGGTTGCCCATACAGCCGTAGTAGTCAACTAGTATCCTTTAGTAGTTGACCAATATCGCTAATTTTGAGACTCCGTTTCATTCTCAAAGATTTTAAGAAGAGTTTGAACACCATCTTTGGTTGATAAATAACCAATATAGATCGATCGATATATTTCACTAACAGACTAATAAATCGTGTTTTAAATCTAGAGCATTTTTTCCTCAATGCCTTCACTACTTACTTTTGGTTATGTCTAAAACACAAACAATGATTTATTAGTTAAAGCATGTGGCTGACCAATCCTCTTGCGTTTAATATCTCCTTCACCTATTTGCTTCTATTATCATATTTTATGTTTATAACCTCCAAAACCTCACTCTTTTCCTTGAAAACAACACCCCTTATCATATAAAAGCCTCATCAGGTTGCATCAAATTAAAATTGATCATTTTTGAATTTTATCTTTAGGATTTTATAATTCTTCTTAATAGAACTCTCTAGTGAGAAAGTTTTCGAATCATGATCCAATTCATCTTTTTTAAGCAAGTTAGCTTGACGTATGACATTTATATTATTCATTTTATACTAATAGATTTCTTTGGATGATTCCAAAAATAGGGAGAAAGTTTGGTGATATTAGATTTAAGGGGAGTGATCACATTTAGGAGGAGTGACAAAATTTAAGGGGAGTGATTATTTTGTTTATTTTTGTATTTCTTGCACTTTATATCGTATGATTGAGTAAATTTATGTTATCTTCATGAATATATATTTCTTTGAATTTGAGTACCTTTTTTGTTCTTGAAATTAAATTATGCTCTTCATAGTGATTTTTGTTTTCTGTATGAATTAAGGGGAAGCTAATCACTATGATATTTATTTGTGTGCTTAATTTTATTATCGTTATTATCTAATATCACAAGTATTTTTTTATCATAAAAAAGGGGAGATTATTGAACCAAGGGAAGTTCCAATTGATGTTTTAATGATAACAAAGCATAATTACTACTCATGTGTTTATTATTTGATGAAAAGAAATATTAAAACAAAATGAAGCCTTAAACTCAAGAAGATATAGTATATGAATTTGAATAAGAGAATTTGAAGTTTACAATCGATGAAATGAAGATTAAAATAAGAATAAAAGAAGATTAAGGCTCATAAAGGTCATATTACGTTTTGTATTATTATTTGAAATCTCACTTTGTTTTGATGATTTAGAAGGCTCACCATGCATAAACATTTCATTACATAAGTATTTTGATTCATCTAGAGGCATTGAAGATTTTGGGTTTTATATAAAGGCCTCTTGGTATTTAAAACAAACATTAGGGAACATTTTTAGAAGTGTTTAAATCATAATTAGATGAAACAAATTGATTTTAATCACTTCAAGTTGTTAAAATTATGTTTTTGGGGTGATTGGTCGACCAATATAAATTAAAATTATTAAATTTGATGTATTAAGTTTGTTGTAATGGTTGATGTTTTGGTCAACCAATGTGCCATATTAGTCGATCAATATGCCCACTATTGACTAATGTTCTAATAGCTAGTGAATCTAAAGTTTTTAATGCATATTGGTTGTCCAATACGTTGTTTATAGTCATTTTAAAAACTATTTCTTCGCTTTAAAGACTAGTAAGGTTCCCAAAACACTATAAATATGTTTTTTCTTATTGGTTTTAGCATAAATAAGGTTTTGGGAATTATATACACACGTTTTAAAGAATTTTTCAATCATTTGAGCATCATTATCTTATATTTTGTGAGTGGGCCATTTTGAGTTATAAAGTGTGAATAAGTGAGATATTTTGAGTTGTAATATTTTATTGAGGTGTTAGATATTGTATTTGGAACTGTTTCAAGTGGAATTAAAGTTCCTATTCACTTTGGAAGAAGATTATAAGAAGGGTTCCACTTTTTTTCTTTTCAGAAAAGTAAGTGATATATATATTTAAAAGAAGTCGTACAACCTTTTCAAGGTTCAAAGTAAACTAAGTTACAAAAGCATTGAAGATTAAACTTCATGATTATAAGGATTTTGGAAAATCAACACATTAGACATATTTCATTTATGCTTATGGATAACTCTTCAATTAGTTGTCTAACTACCATTAAGAGTCTACATGATAACAGTGCATTGTAACGCTACGCAAAATAAACTAGACCTACTACTATAGCAGTAGTGAGTTTAGGTCGATCCCACAAAGAGTGTTCAATTATCTCTTGTTATGAAAATAACTTCTGTTTAGGTTATGGAGGGGGAAGGGTTTGGTTTGAAATAAAAAAATAAAAATGAAACTAAGCTAATGAAAACAAATTAAAGAAAACATTGAAAAATGATGAAAGTGATGAATTTATTAGGGACCTGATTCTTTGGTTTAATCTTAGCCTACACCTAATTTAAACATATTTCATTGAATTGTTGTTCTTATATCTCTCCTAGCAACTATTAATAATAGATTAACAATAAGCTTTGTTAACCCTAGTTTTCCCTTAGGATATGTTTAATTAAGAGACACTCGTTAATTAAACCTAGTCATCAAATAACCTAGAATAAGCTCTCTAGATTTAATTGGATAACCACATTACAAATTAGGAAAATAGATTAATCAAGGCAATAACCACACAAGCTCGGGTCATTTAACATAGGTTATGTTATCCCTAATGCTTACCAACCATTAGTCGCTACAAATGAATCTCAAATATAACAAGTATGGATTATATTGAAATTCTAGCAATGGGTTCTTACATAAAAATAATCAAATAGAGCATTTAATCATTCTTACCCAAGACCTAAACATTAAACATAGAATAACACAATCAATCCTTAAGAAGAGAAAGAACAACAAACTCAGTGATAAATACAACTAATAGGGTTCGTTGATGTCAATGTCAACTCCGAACTGGCGTTGGAAAACTAGCTCTCCATGGGTCTCTCAAGGTTGAGATCTTTGCCCCTTCTTCTCATCTTCTCCCCAAGCTCCCTCTTCTCCTAGTCGAAAACACTAGAAACTTTCATAAAACCCTAGATCGTCACAACATGTGCTTTATATAGTAAAGATTTGGTTAAAATGGGGACACCTGGCACTTTTCACAGTGGTGAGTGGGTGTGTTACGGGTGTGAGTGGTGTCTTACACCCATGACACACCATGGCATGGGCGTGAGAGTGACTCACGCCTATGAAATTATATTGCATAACCATGATTAGGCATTGCAAAGACACATTATAACTCCCATAAGAGGACGGTCTGCTTCATCCTTCTATTATGAGTTACAGTCTGCTACATCCTTCTATTATGAGTTATGGTGAAGACGTTAAAACTTAATCCCTAAAATAAACCACAAGCACCAAGTTAATATAGAGAAGTTTTAAAGATAATTAAATAAATAAGCCAAAAATGCAATAAAATACAATAAAAATAAGATAAAATAAAATAAAATAAATACAAAGAATAATGACTAGAGTAATAGCATCTAGGTGTTCCTATTATCACTGTCCCTAAAGTTTGTCAAAAACTTGATCGACTGATTCTAAATTTTGTCAATATTGAGTTAACCAAAAATGCACGACATAGTTGTAGTTAAGTCAAATCTAATGAAGACAATGATTCCTAGTAATTATCGTTATCCTATTATCTAGTCTATAAATTGAGTGTTGGTTTTAATAAAGAAAATAATACTAAAATAGATAAAATAAAGTAGGAAACAATAATGAGTAGAGAATAAACAAAATCGCTTAGAAAACTATCAATATCAAGATTGAACCATATAAATTCGTATCTTATGTTAATAACTCTCTCGGGACTACTAACAACTAATCCTAGGTTTATTGACTGAAATGATTAGGTCAAAGATTCTAGGATTGCTTTATCGATTGGTGAATTTTGCCATCACATTTGACCATAATCTAGAGGATTTATGTCGACCAGTCTCTAGGTTTGCAATTAACTCCTTTGAATTATGGTAGATCTATTTATACATAGGATTTCTCAATCTTTATGTTATGAAATCATATTATGTACTAATATTATAGATCTATTAGAACATATATAAGACACTTGATTGAATCATAATAGATCAATCAAAATAGTTGCATTAAATAAAATAATTAAAATATGTTATCGCACAAACTAGGGTTTGTCACACCTAGACACTAAAGATGATTAGTTACATATGATAGAACACAAAATGAAACATGAAAAGGAAGAAAAACGAATAGAAAATGAAGACTTCATAATTCTAAATCTCCCTTCTTTTCTAACAAATGTCCTTGCAAGTTTGAGGTTGATGTTGTAATCTATTAGATCTTTGGAATATTTCTTTGCATTTTTCCACTTCTTTGGATTAATATCGTCCCTTTTATACGTTCTCCACATATGGAATCAGCTATGAAAGTCTACCATCCTATTTTGCCTCTATTTATGTCTTTTTACAGTAAATTTTAGTGTTCTAGGAGATATGCGGTTTGATACACAAGCGTGTACTAAACCGTTTATATTCCAAAATCTCAAGAATTTGTGATTTTGCATGGTAGAGAGACTTACTTTGGTATAGACATAGGTGCGTATCTCTAATTTGCTACAAAATTTTATTTATGTTGCGTTTTATCTGAATTCTTCTCCTTTTAGTCTATAAAGGTAATTATTATCTATAAATGCACTTAAATATGCAATAAAGTACAAAATATCAAGCAAAACACGTAAATATGGGTGTATAAATATGGTCAAATATGCATCTATCAATCATGATCATCCAAATTTTAGGAATATTAATGTATTTTTGACTAACTGTTTTGTACACAATTTTCTTATATAAGTCATTCTTTTCATTATACAATATTTCAATTAGTCATAAAGTATTACATTGATATATACTCTATTTGAGTCTAATCATATTAGTTTTACTCTAATAGTAATTTATTCTATTAATGATATTTAAATACTATTTTCAGCCAAAAATTTTCTAAATCAATATTAATTGAGGACTACAAAATATGGAATTTTCATATTCATACGAGTAATGCTTCAAATGGAATTTTTATATTGGGTCAATTCAATAAATTTATTCTTTAATACTACCTATACATTTGTTTAAGTATCTATATATTCTAGCCTATGAGATCAACTACTTGTTATTCTGTATTCTGTATTAATGTTTAATTTCAATAGAATAATGATTAGTAACAATATAAAGATAATACATAAATACAATACAATTCTCATAATTAAGACGATCTTAATTTTATTTACAATGTATAGTTATCTTGTGAATTTTATCTTATACATCAATTAATTAAACACATATGTATAAGATAAATAATGTCTTCAAATATTTATGCTCTACAATTATAACCCACCAATTTACTATAAGACATAAACCAACTGATAGAACAATCCCAGCAATAGTACAATTCTTGACAGAATACAACAGGCTTGTAAAGCCCTTCTTTGGAATTTTCTACAGCAGCGAAATGATATATTTCACTAGGCCGATGAATTTTAAGTTTTGCAAGAAAAATTCTAGTTTTGTTTAGTGATTACCCTTCTCTTCGTTCCTTCAATTTGGTTAATCCTTTCTTTCAGCCTTTAACATTTTACCTTCTCCGTTTGGCTGTAACAGTTAGATTGAGGCCCTAACATGCACAACAGATTGTGCAACAGAGTCATTACACGACTTTGTGAGTGATGTGGTATTGGAACTGATTGTTACTGGTATATTGCTGTTGCAGTACTGATAATTTACAATACTGGGTCATAGATAAGTAATTTTAAATTTTATTAGAATCAACATTAAAGATATTTATTTAATACATTAGAATTTGAATTTGTGTTTATAGGAGACAAGATTTAATCTACATTATGCTTTCTATAAGAGAACCAAAAAGAAAAGGAAAAAACAAGATTCAGCATTCAACTTTATCAGTTTAGATGGAGGCTCTTAAAAGTGGAAAAAGTTATATTTCATCAAATTAACATTTTGATTTCGCAATCTCAAAAAGTTAGTACTGTATCAATTTTAACATGGTTATTCCCTTTTTCGCAAGGCAGCAACCTAAGTGATTTATCACTGCATCATGAAGGCCTTCCAAGACAGCTGTTTTGACGATATTAATTGCTTCTTTTTCAGGGACTTAAAAAGCTAGCCATCAACGTTTTATATGCGCCACACGCTAGTACATGCACATGAGCGCATTGCCTTGCTTATCTACTGGCCAGTTGTTGCTTTTACGTGAGCTTGACAGGGAAAGACTTGTAACCAATTTTCACCTGTTTCTTGCCAAGGGTCTCCGCAAGTTATGAAGTTGAGTGGATCAACACTAGTGGTTGTCAGAGTTTGAACTAACATAATTTTGATTTAATTCATGTTTTTGACAAGTCATGGGTAGCATCTTTTTTAGAAATTCATATTGCAATGAAAGAAAATGTTTTAAATAGGAGTTACGTGTAGCATGTTAGCGACCTGAGAGGATTCATAAGAAAGAGTTTATAACAGGATATACTATTTCGAACCTTGTTTATTCCATTAATACTAGAATATGACCAGTTTTTTTTTTTTTTGGTTTAAAATTAGAATAAAAAAATAATAAAGTACAAGCAATGGAGAGACCCCAAAACCGAGCAAAAAATCACAACAAAGAAAATAGCCCTGCCTGAGCGAAGAGCCAAAGGACACAACAACAACACACTAACAGACTACCACAAGAGGGACTAAAAAGGGCATACAACCCAAACAACAGCAAAACCTAACCCCCAAAATACAAAGCCAAACACAGAAGGGGCTCAACAAGAAACTCCCATATAGCAAGCAATGCGCTCAAGGGGCATCAGCTGAAGAGTTACCAGCTCTCGGAGCACCCAAGAAAGAGAAAGTAGAAGGACAAAGACCACACTCGTCACAAGTGCTAGAAGGGGACAACCAGTCTATGCTCAGAAGGTAGCAGAAGTTGTTGTCCCAAGGTGAGAAGTCCACTACATCCTGAACCTGAAACATGTTAGAGAAAGGAAAAACAAATACAAATAATACAAATTACCTACGCTCAGTGTTTGAGCAGAGCTGCTCCATTACTTGGAAGATCACTTTAGCATTGAAGCTCCCCACATCCAAGGCTTTAGCTTCGAAGGTTCGGAGGTTTCGCTTGGACCAAAGGTTATAGACAACTACAGCTACAAAGTTACAACAATAATACTTATGATGTTTTGGCGGTAATGGTGTGGTGATTGAATATGGAAACACTTTATGCCCTTAAATTCCAACAATCCAATTCCCTACATAAAAAATAAGAATAACAAAATACCAATAAAAAAATAAACTTATCATAATTCTCAGGTTACTTCCAAGTAGCACTTCTTTCAAGTCATTATCTTAATATACTCTTCATGTTTAAGCTCAACTAGGGTCTATGATGAGTGGCTTGCTTCCACCTTTGTTGCCCAATTAGTTTAGTAACCTATAAATAAGCTACATGTTGTATAATTAAAAGGGCATAATTAGTCAAATTAAGAATTCCAAGTAAGTTCAGTAATGCCCTTTTAAGTAACAAACTGTCAATAAAATAGGGAATAACAAAAATCCTTGAATCTTCGATTGAATCCAACAATTTGTCCTTCAAGAAGGTCAATTGCTCTTCTTCCGTAATCACCCTCCTTTCCTCTTCTTTGTCTGCTTCTTAAACAGAGACTTTCATATCTTCTTTACGCTCTATGTCCTTTTTCATCCGTTCCTCGTTCTCTTCTTCTTCCTTTAAAGATTCGACTACATCAATTCTCCTAAAAGAATTTCCCTCCTTTAGATTCTTTAACACCTTATTCATATTTGTTGGCCCCCGAATTTTTTTCTTTAATTAAGCATGATTTAAATGAATTATGAGGTTATGATGGATTAATTTTGGAGTTAATTACTATGTCAAGGTTAGTAGGATTTTATTTCATGGGTTAATGAAATTAAAATGCTAAGGTAATAAGAATATTCAATGGCAGTTTTGGAATATCACTTAAGTTTAGAAAGACATAAGCTTATAAGGAAGGGCAAATTGGGAAGAAGGAATTGTTGTCTTGCACTTAAGAAGAGAAAAACTTGAGCAAGGAGTGAAAGAAAGAGGAAGTGAGTTTTCGGTGGTTGAGTGAAAAGAAGAAAGTTGAGCTAGGGTTTCATTTTATCTAAGTTTTCAAGAGAGATTTTGAGGTTATGTAAGAAGAGAAAAAGTTAGAGGAAGATAAGATTTTCCATTTGAGCCAATAATCTCTTCATTTGGTAAAAATTTAAGGTAAGTTTGATTTTAAATCCTTTGGATTTATGGAAGGTTTTGGTTCATAAAACTTAGGAAAATACATGGGTTTAAGTTTTCAAAAAACAATTTTATTAAATATGCTTTGTGGGTTTTCAATTTTGCAACCCTATTGAGGTTGGGATTTTTGCCTATGAAAAGGGAATCAAGAAAGACAAGAGGAATAAGAGGAGAGGCACATTTGAGCAAGTTATAAGCAAGGAATTCAAGGTGGGTTACATTTTTATAATTAAGTAATAAG
>JAOTBA010000006.1:17256821-17275917 GCA_025629845.1 Erythroxylum squamatum | reverse complement strand
TGATGTAGTACGCCACCCTCGCGGGGCACGGACTCGGATATCACCAACGATGTTGGGTTCGGGTCACGCGGGAGTGGGGTGTTACAGGTTCGATCAACGTCCGTCCCTATCGATACCCACATTTTTAGAAATAGGAGATCGAGAGATTGGTGGCTGAAATGTTAGCTGATGGGATTATTCGGCCTAGTACAAGCCCGTTCTCTTCACCGGTGCTTTTAGTTCGGAAGAAAGATGGGTCGTTGAGGTTTTACGTCGACTATAGTGCCTTGAATGCTGTCACGGTTAAAGACCGTTTTTTGATTCCCTCCATTGACAAGTTGTTTGATGAGTTGCATGGGGCGCAATATTTTTCGAAGCTAGATCTTTTGGCTGGATTTCACCAGATTCGAGTCCGTGCTGGGGATGAGTACAAGACAGCTTTCAGAACTCATGACGGGCACTACGAGTTCCTGGTTATGCCCTTCGGTCTCACGAACTCGCCTTCCACATTTCAAAGCTTGATGACTTCAGTTTTTCGTCCCATTTTGCAGAAGTATGTGTTGGTATTTTTGACAACATCCTTATCTACAGTCCAGATTGGGAGACACATTTGGGTCATATCCGATCAGTCCTCACCATTCTGCGCGCTAACCAGCTGGTGGCAAAGAAGTCCAAGTGCCTTTTCGGGCACACTTCGATTGGTTATCTGGGTCATATCATATCGCGTCAGGGTGTGGCAGTTGACCCCGAGAAAGTACAGGCAATACAAGCTTAGCCAACCCCTCGCACAGTCAAGGAAGTACGGGGTTTCCTCGGCTTAGCAGGGTACTATAGGCGATTTATCCACTGGTTTGCCGCCGTGGCCGGGCCTCTCACTGATTTGCTGCGGAAGGACGCCTTTCAGTAGACGGAGTCTGCGACTCTTGCATTTAGACAGCTGAAACAATTGTTGAGTGCTGCCCCAATACTTGAACTTCCCGATTTTTCTAAGGCTTTTATCGTGGAAATTGATGCCTCGAGTATGGGAATTGGTGCCATTTTATCCCAGGGTGGTCATCCGATCGCCTATTTCATCCAGCAGTTGAGCCCCCGGATGCAACAGTCTTCTACCTACCAGTGCGAAATGTACGCAATAACGCAAGCTGTTTCGAAATGGAGGCAATATTTGTTGGGGCGCAAGTTCACTATTATCACCGACCAATAGCCCTTGAAAAGCTTGACAGCTCAAGTCATTCAAACTCCAGATCAACAGAAATGGTTGGGAAAATTGATTGGCTATGATTTTGATATTGTGTACAGACCAGGGAAACAAAACAATGCAGCTGATGCCCTGTCTCGAGTTCCAGCAGCTCAGTTTTTGTCACTGTCTTATGTTGAGTTTTCAATTATTGAGGCTGTACGAGCAGCCAACTCTTCCCACCCTGAACTGGTGGAACCCCACCAGCAGCTGGACCAGCAGCTGGCTGCTGATCCTTCCTCTTTGCCTGGTTTTTCAGTCAAGGATAACTTGCTATTTTTTAATGGAAGGTTAGTCATTCCATCCGATTCCTCCCTTCGAACACAATTGTTAGCTGAATTTCATTCCTCACCGGTTGGGGGTCATTCGGGTATTACACGAACCTTCCACCGATTAGCTGCAAATTTTTATTGGAAATCTATGCGAAAGGATGTTCAAACTTATGTTCGAGAATGTCAGATTTGCCAACAAATGAAGTCGTTGACCTTGACTCCTAGTGGGTTGTTGCAGCCCTTATCAGTCCCTAATTTGGTGTTTGAGGCCATCTCGATGGATTTTATTACGGGGCTTCCATCTTCGAAGGGAAAGACTGTGATCATGGTTGTTATCGATCGGCTCTCCAAATATGGTCATTTCGTGGGATTACCAACACAATTCTCAAGCCAACTAGTTGCTTCAGCTTTTGTACAAGAGGTAGTTCGCCTTTATGGAGTCCCATCCGAGATCGTGTCTGATCGCGATCCGCGCTTCCTCAGCGACTTTTGGAAGGAGTTGCATCGTCTCCAAGGCACTACCTTATGCATGAGTACTGCATACCATTCGCAATCCGATGGGCAAATCGAAGCTTTGAACCATTGTTTGGAAATGTATTTACGTTGTTATGTTGCTGATAATCCTTCATCTTGGATGCTAATGCTACCATGGGCTGAGTTCTGGTATAATACTTCATACCAAACAGCAGCTCAAATGTCTCCCTTTGAGGTCTTGTATGGGCGTGCTCCCCCTACTGTAGCTCGATACATTCGCGGCTCAAGTGGTAATCCTATTGTCGAGGCACAACTGTTGCAACGCGACCAGATTTTGTTGCTGCTGAAATCTAATCTCCATAAGGCCCAAGCTCGTATGAAATACTATGTCGATCAGCATCGACGAGAAGTTACGCTTGCTGTTGGTGATTAGGCTTATGTTAAGTTACAACCGTATCGCCAAGCCTCTGTGCATTTGCAGAGACACACCAAGCTAGGCTGTCAGTACTTTGGCCCCTATCAGGTGTCCAAAAGAATTGGCGAGGTGGCCTATGAACTGGATTTGCCTTCTACTACCCGTATTCATCTTGTGTTCCACATTTAAGTCCTTAAGAAATGCCTAGGCCACCCCTCTCAGTTGGTGACTCCATTAGACCTTGTGGACTCCACCAACTCTCTTGTGCTCAAACCAGTAGCAATCCTTGATTCCAGGACTGTGCAGCGTGGCAATGCTGTAGTGGAACAATGTTTGGTGCAATGGGCAGGATTGTCCATTGATGATGCTTCTTGGGAAGATAAACTTCAGTTAGCTCGAGCCTATCCTCTTCTTAACCTTGAGGTCAAGGTTGTTTCTGATGGGGTGGGTAATGTCATGAACCCACCTACAGCAGCTGGCACTTCGAATGAGGATGAAACCATTGGACCACCAAGCCTGCGAAGAAGTACTCGTGTGAGACAACCTCCCAGCAAATACGATGATTTCAGAATGGGGACCATGTGGAGGGCCAGAGGAGACACGGAATAACAGAATGATTCTCCTTATAATGATTGGCATTGACAGTGAATGGGTCATGCAAATATTGTTAGGCTTGTCCTTCCCTTCTTCTCACCTCCCTTCTCTGTTTCTTTCTCTCATTTGCACTTTTCATTAAAGTTGTACTGCACTTTCTAATTCAATATCAGAGACTTGCTATTGCCTATATCGTTTTTCTGCTCGTTGTTTTACTATTGCATTAGCCTTCATAACAGAAAAGTTCCAGCTACCATTCCTGTAATGATCTTTTCTTTGGTGTATCACGACCTAATACCTGGTAAACATGTAATACATTCCAATTTCAATTAAAGCAGTTAAATCCCACCTGGTTCACGATGTTTGATATTCCTGCAGTTCTTTGTGCTTATTTGGGTGGTGATTTGATAAGATTGAGGGTATCAGTTTTGCTTGGTAGTCTTGTTCCATTGTTTGCTTTGCTTGTATGGGATGCAGTTGCTCTTGGTATCGCTTCTCAAGCTAATCAAACTGTTGATCCTGTTGAGTTGTTGATAAAGTAAGTAAGCGTAATTATCTACTTCAAGACTTGATTTCATTTTTCAATATATGTAAAAGTCCAAAAATGATTTGTATCGCCCTTAATGTAATAATACTTGTTGCTTTTATGGTTCTGTTCTGATTGTCAGAATTAATTTGTGTTTCTTGTTGGGACATGCCATCAGTCTTACATTTATTGTTCTAAAATTGTTTTATCTTAAAGTTGCTAACCCTCAAGGATCCTTTGTCAAGCGTGAGGTGGGGTGGACTACCGTACATGGTAGAAGCCTTCTCGCTTTTGGCAGTAGGGACGTCGATGATTGGCACCCTCCTGGGCTTCTCTGAATTCTTCAAGGAGCAACTAAGGAAGCTCTCCTGACGTTTTCCCCCCTCACAACTATTGCAGGCGGGCATTGTTTCCTGAGTTCTAGTATTATATAGAAATCGTTAGATCATCAGTGCAGCAGTAGGGAGGATTCCTAAAACTTGTTTAGAACATAGCCCAATACTTTTAGATAACTATGCCAAAATATTGCAGGAACCAAAGGAAAACATGGGATTTAGGAAGTGGTGGGGTAAGAATAAACTCAACTTCACTGCAATGGCAATGATAGTAGCTCCAGCACTACTCATCTCAACTACTGTTCCAGATGCTTTCAATGCTGCTACAGACATAGATGTAAGCTGAGAATAAAAAAGCTTCAGTACAAGTTCTTAACTTTCAACCTCATCAACCAGTCTTTGATTATTTGAGCTGCCTCTTGTCGTGGATGATTAACTAACGTGTCAATGATGTGTGACAATGCTTTATGGATTTCTAACATTTTAATGCTATGAGGTTATTTATGGAGTTCTTACTAACATGTCAATGATGGAGCAGGGAGGCTACAGTATGACAATGCTTTATGGAGTTCTTCCACCGGCCATGGCATGGGCAATGTGTAATCGAGACGATCGACAGATACTTTCAAGGCTTCTCGGGATAGGCATTTTCACATGTGGGATTCTGGTACAACAAATTTTGCAGGATTTGTCCACCCTGTACCCTTGAAAAATGATAACCAATGAAACGGGGCTTTTTGCTCTTGATCAATATAGGTATATGCGGAAATTGTCGATCATTGTCTGAGAAGTTCAGCATCAATATCAGCTTCACAAATTTGCACGCCAAGATGTATCATCATCATCATACCCCGAAGTCCCGTATTGAAGCAGGGTGTGGCGGGGCTAGATAGTACGCAGCTTACCCCTACATTGTAGAGAGGCTGTTTTCAGTAGACTCACATGTATATGTGACATGATAACAGAGATGTATGATACAAGGAAAACAAAATACGTAAAGAATGGTAATACTTTTTAAATTTATATACCTGATGGTGACCATAAGCTGCTATTATCTTTGCTTTTCCAATAACATCTTGTCTCGTTGTTGTTTGCGCTATGCATCTTCCCTGATCAGTGCCTTGAGAGTGCGGCAAGCCTACGGTAGTATTTGTCCAGCTTAGGAATCTCCTCATAGACCTGAAAAAAACCATGGTATGTCGTTTACTCTTATCCTATCACGCCAGACTGTTCTAATCCGAGCCACTATAGCGGTGAGTGCCAACTCTGACAATTACACGCCAAGATGTAATTGCGTATTAATTATATAAGCCGATTGCACCAGTTATATGGAAAGTTATCCTTGGTAACTTATCTGTAACTACAAGATCTCTCGTCCAGACAATAGCTCAATTAACTCTTCTCCTTGGTAACTTAACCGTAACTACAAGATTTCTGGTCCAGACAATGATCAAGATCATAAGACCGTATTATATAGCATCCTTGATGGTTGCACAAATGCACACCATAGCAGGTCAATGTTACAGCATTTTGATACAAAGCCACTACAAGCGTACACATGTTACACTCATGGCAGAAAGAAGCAGCCACGTATGGAACCCATTGATGATGACGTGAAAAAGAAGAATTGAAGGCTGACCAATTCAAGTTATTGTTAGTTGTTGTTTGAATTTTTCTTTATGCATTTTTCTCCGTATTTCCGCATTGTAAGGAGGAGTCATCCACTTACATTTCTATTTCAGTTATTTCCATTGTTTTAGGAGGGCGATCCTCTATGGTTGAGTCATGATTCCATTGATGTAGCAATGGTTGTTACACAACTTGTATAAATATTCATAAACATCAATGAAGATATCAACTCGAAAAATCCAATTCAGTCTTGAATACTTTAACTCAGAGGTATTAAGGTTCCCTCTATTTGAGCCTTACATTTATTCAAAATTGGTCGTAAGAAGAATTCTACTTCTTCACTCACGCAAACACCTTCCACCTCCGCTTATGAGAGACCCATAACTCGATCGCAGATTCAAGACCGTAATACTATTGCTTTCAATGACTTCAAATCTCTTCTAGGTGAGAAGTCCTTGTGTTATTTTTCTATTTAGGACCAATCTCTAAATAAGTTCTTCATCAATCCCTTAACTACTTCAGATGTTAAATCAGTCCTCTTTAGTCTCAATCCAAATAAGGCCTTAGGACTAGATAGCTTTAATCCCTTGTTTTGTTAGAACACTCCGATCTCTCACTAGTGATCTAGTTGTGGAAACAATTCTGGAATTCTTTGAGAGCAAGAAATTGCTTACAGAGATTAATAAGACTTATTTGTCTCATCCCCAGAAAGATTAACCCAAGCTCCTTACATGATTACGTGCCTACTTCTTGTTGCAATGTGATATACAAGATCATATCCAAAATGATAGCTAATACATTAGAAGTTGCTCTAAAACTCATCATTAATCCATGCCAAAGTGCTTTCATTCAAGGGAGGAATATGGGAGATAACATCCTTCATGTGCAAGAATTTCTCAAGGATTATAATGTCAAACTCCTTGAAAATTGATTTTAATAAAGCCTTTGATTCCTTAGATTCAAACTTCCCTCAACTGTCTCCACGTTTTCAAGTTTCCAAAGCTCTTCATAAACGAGATTCAAGCTTGCATAACTTCTACCTCTTATAGTATTATTATGAATGGAGGACCAACCTTGTTATTTAGAGAGGCTAAAGGCATTAGGCCCGGGGATCCTTTATCCCCTTATCTATTCACACTTGCCATCAAAATCCTTACTAGTCTCTTAGCTCGTTATATAGAAGAGAACGGTTCATTCAAGTCTCATTATAAATGTCATCACCTCAAAATCTTCAATTTGGCTTTTGCAGATGATCTACTTCTATTTTGTGGAGCTGATTCTAACTCTCTTATTGTATTCGTTAGCTCCCTCTCCTCCTTCCCCAAGATGTCTAGCTTAACAATTAATGCAAACAAAACCATCCTTTATATCTCAGCAAGCATTCCTAAAGCCACATCTCTCAATATGATCTTAGCCCTCTAAGTTCATCAGACACCTTTAGATATTTGGAACTTCCCATTTCCATAAAAAAGCCTTCATTTAGAGGTTGTCTTCCTCTCTTGGAATCCATCAAGATTAGAACTTCAAGCTGATAGAATCACCTTCTTTCCTATGCAAGCATATTACATTTCATCGTTTCAGTTCTAGCTAACATCCACATCCACTGAAGCTCACACCTAACTCTCCCTAAAAGACAAATTAAAGATGAGCTTTTTGTGGTTAGGGGATGTGGACAATTCCTTAGAGGCAGATATTTACGATCCTAAGGAGGAATGAGGCTTGGGAATAATCTCAATTAAATCAATGAACAAGATGCTACATTTAAAACTAAATTTGGAGACTTTTCAATGATAAAGAAGCGACATGGGTTACATGGATAGTTTCTGGGGTTTGATTCCTAATAGAGAGCACTCTTGGACTCTAACTCAAATGCTTCGAGTGAGGGATCAATGTAATCTACTTTTCAAGAATTTGATTGGTGATAGCAAGGATACATGGTTTTGGTTTGACAACTGAAGCAACTTAGAGCCATTGCACATTAGATCAAATGTGAGCTCACTAAGATTAAGGATAACTTGCAATGCCATTGTGAAAGAAATTATCAATGGGAATGAATGGTGTTATACTGGCTTTAATTGAGGCAACGCTCCCTAGTTATAAGCTTGAATCTTTCTCTTCAAATTTCAATGATTGGTTGAAGAATAATTCCAATAGATTTAAAAACAAATCTTGTTTCAAGATTTTTAGGTTTCACAGCCACAAAGTATTATGGTCAAATTTGTTTTGGTCCAAGTCTTAGGTCCCAAAAGCTTCCATTATGCGTTGCTTAACTGTCAAAGAAGGGACTCAAGACAAAGGATAAGATGAAAGGTTGCTCAAACCAGATCTGTTTACTATTCTAGCTCTTACTATAGTCCATGGAATTCTCTCAAGCCTTATGGTTTAGGATTCAACAACTACTTTATTGCTCATGCCAAGATAAGGAATGGTCCAAGGCTGCAGAATGGGCGTGTAACTAGTACAAACTGATGGGGAGGGATTCAAAGCACTTTAGAGTTGCTTTTAATTGTTGCATTTATGCAATTTGGGGGAAAAGGAATAATCATTTCCACGGAGAAAGTCCTCATATTGTTCTGCGTTCACAGCTAAGATTATATGTTGGATTAGGGAGATTATGGTGGCTACTCAAGCTTATGGTCATCCTTCCTCCCGCAACAAACTTTGATAGGACTTGCCTTCTTCTTGACTTTTAGTGAATTGCATTCCACAAGCGAGCAAATGAATGGGATCATTCATGAATGAGTATATATTAGATGTTTAACAGCTCACCTGATTAATTGTTTGAGTACTTGAGTGAGTAGTGCTCGTAATACTAGGGATATTTGTATCCTTGGTTAGGTTGGTTAAATTTTTTGCCTTTTTGTAAAAGCCTCAAGCTTCTTCTCATTAATATAGCTTATTTAATTTCTAAAAAATATGATAAGTAAGCAATAAATTGAATATATTACTTAATTTGACATTTAAAATATAAATATATAAAATAGTAATTTATATAACCTTATCATGATTCCTACATGAATTCTAGTCAATATGTTTAACGAATCCTATGTGGCAAAAGCTCGTGATAATATTCTCACTGCTTCTGTTTATATATATATATATATATATAATGCCTCAAAAAGCTCTGTTTCATGAATAGTACATCTCGAGATGAATAGTAACACCCAAGACCCAAACTGCACTTTTTTTAGCATCGGATAATATTATTCAAGGACAACCTGTGGATCAAATTTGAGGTCAAAATGAGTTATGTGGATCAAATTTGAGGTCAAAATGAGTTCATTTTGAGGATTTGACCACGAGTTAACCAATGGTCAAAGTTTGACTCAAGAAAGAGGTAAAAATCAAACCCTAAAATATTAATGGAAAATAAATGATAATAATTAAGGTATTTATGTAGGGTTGATATTTTAATGGGTATTATTTACTGAGAAGAAAAGAATTCATAATTTTTAATGGTGTTAGTTTTGGACCTATGGACTAAATAGCACCTGAATAATTTTTAACTATGAATTTTAAAAATTATAAATGAAGATATTTTAGTGAGATTAAATCCAACTAATGCATCAAAATTGAAAGATAATTTTGGATCTTAAAAATAAAATAAAAGAGTGCACATTTGGTATCTTGGATCAAGTTTCCTTTTTATGAAAACTATTGGATTTTTTTAAAGGAAATTGTTAAGGGACCAAATTGCATTTTTGCCACCTATATATTCTCTTCTTCCCCCAAATATGGCGAGAACATCCCTCCTTCTTCCTTCTCCACTTTCTTTCATTTTCTTCCATTTTCAACCCAAATTTCCCTATCTTTAACTCCGAAATCAACAATTAAACACTAAATCATCAACCTAGAGTTTCTAAAATCATCATATCAACAAGAATTTTAGGAAAAAGATGAAGAAAAAAAGATGGATTTTCTTGATGAATAGTACCCGAATTTAACAAGATAAGTTTATTTTGGTTGTTTTTAGTACATGATTTTAGTGTAGTTGCATGCATTAATGAATAAAATGCATGAAATTGAATTTTTATGCAATTTTATGAAGATAAAGAATAGAAATTGAAGGAGAGAAAGAAAAGGAATAAAGAATTGATGGTGAATTGAAATTTATTGAAGCTTAATTTGAAGAATTGAACATCAATTTGGTATGTGTTCATGCAATTTTATTTTTCCTAAAAATTGTGTATTATGTAATTTAGGAATCTTGAGATAAAATTGAGGGTTTATGAAATTGATGTTAAAAATATTTAATTGGATGCTAAATGTAGTAGTATATGTGATTAATTTGGATTTTGGACTTATAATTTATATTTTCCTCAATTGTCACAAATTATGTTTGAATTTGGAAATTTGATATACATGTTATTTTGACTAATTAAAACCCAAATATGTTATTGCTATGGGAGCATGTACAATTACAGGGGATGCTCAGTAACGATTCTTACAGTACTGTTCATAGAGTTGATAAGCTAATTCCTGTAGATGTCTATTTGTCAAGCTGTCCACCTATCTGGGTTTTTCAAATCCAAATTTGATTATGTTTCGGAGCATACTGCACAGACTCAAAAGAGGCAAGGTGCTCATACATGAAATTTGGTTTTTTGAAAAAAAATCTTCAAGGACTTACTCGATTCCTGACCTACAAATAAATCCAAAGGTAGAGGTTGATTATGCCACAACTTTATGCCAATCCTTTTAAGTCTTCATTTATCACTTTTTTTTAATTAAAGGACTTCTCTTTCTCGCTTTCTAGCTTTCGAAATAGAATAGTCAATTCTTGTGAACGACTTCGATGCTCTTTCTATTTAAGAAAAAGTCATTGGAGGAATAAGCAATACTAAGATTCGTAGTCGATTTTTTTTATTTAGCTCTTGAGGGAAGAGACAGAGTCTTAATTAGTCAAAATAACATAGATATCAAATTTCTAAATTCAAACATAATGTATGACAATTGAAGAAGATACAAATTATAATCCAAAATCCAAATTAATCACATTTACTACTACATTTAACATCCAATTAAATATTTTTAACATCAATTTCATAAACCCCCAATTTTATCTCAAGAACCCTAAATTACATAATACACAATTTTTAGGAAAAAATAAAATTGCATGAACACATACCAAATTGATGCCCAATTCTTCAAATTAAGCTTCAATAAACTTCAATTTCACCATCAATTCCTTATTCCTTTTCTTTCGCTTTCTCTCTCTCCTTCAATTCCTCTTCTTTATCTTCATAAATTTGCATAAAAATTCAATTTCATGCATTTTATTCATTAATGCATGCAGCTATACTAAAATCATGAGCTAAAAAAAACAAAACTCCATTAACTTACATTGCTAAATTCCGTTACTATTCATCAAGAAAACCCATATACTTTTTCTTCATCTTTTTCCCAAAATTCTTGTTGCTATGATGATTTTAGGGACCCTAGGTTGATGATTTAGTGTTTAATTGTTGATTTAGGAGTTAAAGATAGGAAAATTTGGCTTGAAAATGGAAAAAAATGAAAGAAAGTGGAGAAGGAAGAGGGAGGGTTGTTCTCGCTAGATTTGGGGAAAGAAGAGAATATATATTGTGGCAAAAATGCAATTTGGTCCCTTAATAATTTCCTTTAAAAAAATCCAATAGTTTTAATAAAAAGGAAACTTGATCCAAGAAATACCAAACTTTCACTCTTTTATTTTATTTTTCAAAATCCAAAATTAACTTTCAATTTGAATCCATTAGTTGGATTTAATCCAACCAAAATATCTTCACTTAATAATTTTTAAAATTCATAGTCAAAAATTATTCGGGTGCTATTTAGTCCACAGGTCAAAAAATAACATTGTTAAAACTTATGAATTCTTTTCTTCTCAATAAATAATACCCATAAAAATATCAACCTCACATAAATATCTTAATTAATATCATTTATTTTTCATTAATATTTTAAGAGTTTGATTTTTACCCCTTTCTCGGGTCAAACTTCGACCACTGGTCAACTCTTGACCAAACCCTCAAAATGAACTCATTTTGACCTCAAATTTGATCCTCAGGTTGTCCTTGAATAATAATATCCCATGCCAAATAAAGTGCAACTTGGGTCCTGGGTGTCACTATTCATCTTGGGATGCACTATTCAAAGCCCAAAAAGTACTATTCATGAAATTGAGATTTTTGGGTCGTTACATTTCTTCCCCTCTAAAATAAAATTTCCTCTTCGAAATTTACATATGTCAAATAGCTGTGGATAAGACTTTCTCATGGTTTTTTTCGGTTCTCATGTGCTTCCTCGATCTCGTGATTCGTCCATAGTACTTTCACTAGTGGAACCGTCTCTTGTTCCTTTGCTATTTTGTATCTCTTGCTAGAATTTTCACTAGCTTCTCTTAATAAGTTAGATTTGGTTGTATTTTAATATCTTCCAGTTTTATAATATGTGATTGATCAGACTGATATCTCCTTCACATAGATACATGGAAGACATCGTGAATCTTTTCCAAATCTTGTGGCAATGCTAATTTGTAGGCTATTGGTCTCACATGCTCAATGATCTCATATGGACCAATGAATCTAGGGCTCAACTTACCCTTCTTATCAAATCGAAACACTTTCCTCCATGGTGGAGCTTTCACGAAAACCTTATCACAAACAGCATATTCAATGTCCTTTCTCTTCAAATCTGCATATGATTTTTGGCGATTAGAAGTAGCTTTCAAACTTTCCTTTATAATCTTCACCTTATCCTCAGTTTCTCTTATCAATTTTGGACCCACGATCTTGCTTTTCACTGAGTTCTGTCTAGCATAAGGGTGTTCTACACTTTCTACCATAATGATCCTCATACAATGTTATCTGTATGCTTGCTTGATAGCTATTATTGTATGCAAATTCACTCAATGGGAGGTGTTCGTCCCAGCTTCCTTTAAAATCAATAACACAACTCCTAAGCATATCGTACCATCTTTCGTTTGAGGATGAAAAGTTGTACTAAAATTCAACTTAGTATCTAAGGCCTCATGTAATTTCTTCCAAAATCCTGAAGTGAATCTTGGATCCCAGTCTGATATGATGAAAGATGCTACTCTATGCAACCGCACTATCTCACTGATGTACAATTCTACATACTTTGGCAGTTGGTAGTTAGTTCTGACAGGTAAGAAATGAGTTGACTCGGTCAATCTATCCACAATCACCCATATGGCATTAAGCTTTTTCCTAGTTTGAGGCAAACCAGCCACAAAATCTATCATGATTCAATCCTATTTTCATTCGGATACTGATTTTGGTTAAAGTAAACCCGATGGAACTTGATATTCTACTTTTTCTTATTGGCATGTAAGACACTTAGTAACATAATCTGCAATGTCTCTCTTAATACCTAGCCACTAATAATGTGTCTTCAAGTCTTGGTATATTTTAGTACTTATTGGGTGCATAACATATGAACTACTAAAGGCTTCCTTCATGATCTTTTTCAGCTCATCATCATTAGGAACACAGATTCTATCTTTGTAATACAAGTAGCCATCCTCTTTGATTGCATATTCACCATCCTTCCCCTCTTGAATTTGTTTAAGAATGGTAACTAGCTTTTCATCTTGCTTCTGTGCTTCCTTGACTTGCTGTAACAAGTTTGGTTTGACCCTCAACTCAACTACAATGGCTCTATCACTGTCTACAAATAATCTAGCATTCATTGCTGGATGATAGTCAATGATACAACCATAATCTTTAATCAATTCTAGCCATCTTCTTTGCCTTAAGTTTAACTTTTTCTATGTATGCAAAAATTTAAGACTTTTGTGATTTGTGAAAATATAACATTTCTCTCCATATAAGTAATGCCTTTAAATCTTCAAAGCAAAGACTATGGCTGCTAACTCTAAATCATGGGTCGGGTAGTTCCTTTCATGAGGCTTAAGTTGCCTAGAAGCATAAGCAACTACCTTTCCCCCTTGCATAAGTACATATTTGATTTGTGTTATGGGCCGCATGGCTCCGAGAGCTCGGTCCTGATATGTGTGTGTGTATATATATATATATATATATATATATAGTAACAATATAAGATATGCAAATATATATATATATATAATAAAATAGAGTAACAATATAAGATATGCAAATGGACTGTATGGTTCCGAGAACTCGGTCCCGTATTTTAAAATCCCACTTATGCCACTTGGCAGTGCAATTTTGCTGAATTTTCCTTGGGGCAATTACCAAAAAACATATAAATGCATAACTAATAATTAAAGAACTTCAATTGAAAGTAGTAATTAGATATGAATTAATATAATAGATAATGCTTAAATTTCAAATTTTAATTTTAATGCCTATTTATGCTTAGAAATAAATGAAGATATTTCATCATCATCAACACCCAGTTGAATCTCGAACCAACGCGGGATCTAGGGAGAACTGATAGTACGCAGCTTTATCCCTACCTAAGTAGAGAGGCTACTTATATTTATATTTGAAAAATATTATATGCTATGCATGAATGAATTGAATTGGATGAGAAATGAAATTGCTTGAACACCATTAAGCCTATAGCTTACCGCTTGCTTTTCTTTCTGCACGTAGGTTTTGAAGAAAATTAGAACAAAGTTGTAGTGGATCTACTACAAAGACTAGAGTCACATAGAGGATTGTGGAAGATTTTGAGGTGGATGTACTATAGAATTATATTTTGTTTTTGGTTATGACATATACACTTAAAGAAATGAAGGATCTTACATAATTATATTGTGAATTATATATTAAAGTTATGTATGAAATTTGATTAAGATGAGTTGAAATGTATTGGAGAATGAGCAAATTATTTTGTCAAAGGAGTTTGATATGGAGATGGATGGTAGAGTAAAATGAATGAGAAGTGTATTTAAGTTTCTTGCAGGAGGTTCTACGTAAATATAGAGGAAACTCTGTCAAAATTTTTATAAAGTGAATAATATTTGCTAGAATAATAAGGATTTAAATAGAAATTTTTGTAATTCGTAATTTTAGGTATTTAAGAATGTAGTAATACTCGGTATTCCGATTCCATGGTTAATAGGCAATTGGCCTATTTACATACTTCCTCATAGAAGCCCTTATTGATCCACCACCTAAAGTGACATTCCTATTTGAAACTTGAATATGGGTCCCACTTCTACCATCTTAAAGAAACTTTTAGTGCTCCAAATTCAGCCTCTTTATCACATGGGTCACCAAGTCCAATAGCACAATAAATATCCTCATCAACCCTGAAAAACAAATGATGGTCCTTCATCGCAGATTTCCAATTCTAAAAGAGTGAAGGATTGGTCAGTCATTGAAGCATCTACCTACATGTAATTCTTCTACCACATTGAGAAGCCAAATGTGCATACTTCTAGAGATTTGTTCCCAAATTGATATGTTCTGTTACTCCCAATGCCAGAAACATGCACTGAGTTACTGGCAATATTTTCTATATACTACTTATGGAAGTACAAACTTGCAAATATCATGCTCCATAAGTATCACAGACCAAAAGGCCTACAAAAAGGGGTCCAAGTCCTTGCATCTCCTCTCACTTAACCTACTTTCTAATCTTTGAACACAAGAGAAAGAGAAGATGCCTTCATAAGGGGAAAAAAATATCACCATTTTGAATTTCCAAAAGAAAAGTAAAGTTCTCTGTTAGCTCCAACAGTAGCAGGCCTTGAATTTTAGCACCTAAAACCAGTTTTTATTTCAACTAGCATATATCTTTTGTTAACATAGAAAATCCTTATAAGCTGCAGCATGAAATAAGTTCTCTAAAGCCAATTCTACGTACCAATCAGCAAAGATACAAGGATAGTGTTTCTAGCGGGAAGTGAAACATTATATTTGGTCCTCATGAAGGACAAGTTTTCAAATGTTTTAAGTTCCTCAAATCAGCCAAGAAAAGTGGATAGTGTTTCTGGACATTCCTCACATCAAGCCCATACTCAGCCCCAAATCTTCAACTTTTCATTTTGACATAACTAAACTTTCACATCCCTAATCTATCTTGATATTTTAAAAGAAATTTACTATCGTGCAATGGGCACATCTGGACCAAAATTCCGTCAAAAAGTCTATACTTGATCTCTCGATAAATGCATATACATCCAAATCTAGACGATGCACATAAGGGAACAAGGAAGCCACATCTGCCACAGCTCCTAGCTTTGCAGTCTCAATGATTTCCCATCCTATTATCTCATTTATATCCCAGATATGAATACATATAAAAGAGTTAGTACATGGAAAGAAGAAATGATGCAATGTCCTAAAGCCATAAAGTGAGACCACAGGTCCTGTTATAACCCTCTGATTAAGTTTTAGTTGCAAGTATGTTCTGGCCTAAGTCTCAAGAGCAAAGACATAAATTATACTTGGTAAAAAGAAAAATACCAGTCAAAATGAAAGAAGCTCAATGCATGACAATTAACCAGGAAAACTTACATGAACTGTTAAAAATCAAAATAAAGATCTAGTGCATTATTTTAATTCCATACCATTTCTGAGTAGCTTAGATCATAAAGATCCTCATCATGGACCCAGTCATCCAGGCTAATCTCCGGCAGTGGACGACAACCATTTGCATACATCCATTCACCTTTTTCAACTTTACGACAATTAGGGCATTGCATTGCACCCTTCACATTAAAAGCAGACCCAATGCAATCTGTAACGAACACCACAGAAAAAACTATAATCAAGCGGAAGTACTTAAAATGAGAATATGCAGATGGAGACTAGACACCACCCTTTAAGGATAGAACACTAAATGTTATTTATTAAAAAGAGACATGTATTGATGCAATGTGTAAAAGGGCTGTGTATTGCTGAAATGAGAAGCACACACCATGCCCATTTTCATTGAATGAATCAAAGTTTTGTTGAAGATTTAAAGGAGGGGTGACACAAAATATATTACAATACCTTAATCAAAGATATTTAAGAATATTATTCATATGCTATTTTTTCAACTTCACAATCAGATACTTAGGCTCTATAAAGTGACTAATATCCAAACTGCGGCCAAAAATGTCGAATATCATCTTTAGTGGTATTTGCGTGTAGACCAAGACATTCAAACTGCATGTATACCAATACAATATATCAAAGATGTCTTCAGGTCCCTATGATGCATAACAACGTACCTAACTGTCACTACAACCCAAAAGTAAATGGTGAGAAGAAATCACTGCTCGCTGACAATAAAATCTAATGCAAATTGATGAGCAGTTGCTTCACAGGCATAACCAGCAACATCAGATCATCATAGAGGAGTTTCAACAGGATAGGAGTTTGAATAAGCAGAACCTTGTTCATGCAATTTTCTCACCCTTAAGAAAATACAGAATTGAAGACCACAACATTAAGCCTATTGAATCCTTCTAACTATAATTTCATAAAACAATCTTCATATAATTGACAATCAGTTGAATGTACAACTAATTTGCCATTAGTTGAACACTAAAATCCCACCCTCTAGCACAACGTATATGTGAAGCTACAATTTGAGAACATTCAAATCTAAATAGGAATTTGCAAAATTCAACCAGGATTTTTTATTCTAAATATTAAACCAGACATAAAAACAAATCACCCAAAATGTGCAAAAGAAAAGGAAGAAACTTTTTAGCCCGGATGAAAATCGTTGACCAACTAGTAAGTCAAAATGTAATGAAAGCATCATTCATTTCATATAATGAACAAACAAGAATTAAACAATACCCATATATCCACATACCCAGCCGAAACATCAATTCAAGAAACCAAACAAAAAAGAAAAAAAGGACAAATGAAAAGTAGAATCGGAATCCCAACTTACCCAGATGGAATTGGTGGCCACATTGGAGTTTGGCCCACGAGCGATTCCCATTGTCAGTGACCACCTCGAGGCAAATCGAACACGACACCGACCCAAACGACTTGCCGAATTCTCCTCCTCCACCACTTACGCCACCTACTTCTGCTTCATCAACAACCGCATCGTTGTCGCTGTTTCCCAACCCCATCACACAGTAGCAATCCCCCAACACTGACAAATCCCAATAAAAAAGGCAACACAGAGCGATTGATCTCCTCTTTTCTTTTTTCCCCCTCTGAATTCAAACTAGCTTGTCGTTACCATAAATTAGCTAAATTAAATCAAATCTAACATAATCATTTATAGCAGCAAGGGAACTTATATAAGCATATAAAATGGAAGGTGATTTCCTCTCGTTTATTTCTTGTTTTCCTGGGAGGTTTTGATCGAAATTTTCTTTCTCCTCCTCCTCCTCCTCCTCCTCCCCCTGTCTCACTCTGTTTCTTCTCTTTTTCGTTATTTCTCTCTCAATATCTATCGTTCGGCACGGAGAATTTTGTGCCGTTGGATTCAACAGTTTTGAGTCCTAAAAACCGCTGTCCGAACCGGGGCCCATGGCATGGACGGCTGAGATTATAATGGGGTGGAGGCTGCGTGAGACCCGTCGAGCGAGTTTGTTTTTGTTTTTATTTTTGTTTTTGTTTATATTTTCTTATTCCTGAATTGCCTAATTAAATAATTAATTATCTGACATATTTCGTTTTGATTTTTTTATTGTTGAGTTGTTTTAGACCCGTTTGGTGGAAGAGTTGTTAACAGAACGTAATATATTTTTACCATTTAGTTGAAGGTTTTATGATAGAATGGAACGGAACAAGGTAGAAGTAGAGAGTTTCATATTACGAGATGGAAGCAAAAGGTTTCATTTACGTTTCATTTCATCCTAAACAGTGAAAATAAGAAACCTCTAATTCGGGAGGTTTAGAATAGAATGTAAACTAATAAATATATACTATCTAATATACTCTTAATAATTTTTCTTAATATCAATTATTTTTTCTAATCTTAACCCCTTTTTCTTGGAATTATTTATTACGGTTCACAAAAATTGTATATAATTAATAATATTTTTATAATGTTTCTCCTTACCTTAATAATAATATTTTTATATTATTAATAATAAATTGTATATAATTAATAATAAAATAAAATTTAAGAAATATTTTTATTAATGAAAAATAGAAAAAAATTATTCTTTAATTGTTTGGATATATTTCTATATAAATAAAAATATAAATAAATTATTTTAAAATATAATTCACATATAATAGAATAAAATAAACTTTATTAAATAATTAATAATAATATTTTTATATAATTAATAATAAATTTTATATAATTAATAATAAATTTTATATAATTAATAATAAAATTTTATTATTTAAAAATATAAAATATAAAAAAATTATTTGTTACGGTTGTGACTTGAATCGTGATTTTTTAATTGGACATGATTACTGTTTTAAAATTATAGCGTTAAACTTATGTAACAACTATTTTAATATAAAGGGTATAAATTATACATTGCATTCCATTCTATCCATCTTCCAAACAACATTTTACTACATTACATTATGAATCATTTCATCCATTCGAAACAATTTTTCACTATATTACATTCAATTCTATTATAAACCGTTTCGTTCTGTTCCATTGTATTTCGTTAATTAACATCTAATTAAACAGGCTCTTAGCCTTTGTTTGGATGGAAGGAAAGCAAGAGAAAAGAAAGGAAGGGAAATACAATTTCTCTTCCTTTCTACTGTT
>JAOTBA010000006.1:17223979-17237898 GCA_025629845.1 Erythroxylum squamatum | reverse complement strand
ATAATAATTTTTTTCTATTTAAAAGTTACAGGAAATATATAGTTATTATAATAATAAGAAAAATTTCTAATGACATAATTAACAACCAATTAATAATTATTATTAATTAAAAATAAAACAAGTAGAACTAAATTAATAATTAAACTATAATATGAAAGGATTAATAACAACATGCCTATTTATTAATTAAGAGAAAAAACAAAATATCATTTCACAGTTGTGACATGGGAGTAACAGCGCGTGATTAGTGAATATGTGCAATTTCAGTTTGTAAACAATACAAGCTGATTTCATTAGTCTCATAAATAGAATAACGGACAGCAAATGTAAAACCTCTGTAAAGTATGCTGTTCACTGACTGAAACTAACAGAATAGGTTCCCTTCTTTCAGGGTGTCAAACTTTTTGGACCTAAGTATTGTGAGTAGATTGGAAACGCCCAATAGGTTTTCCTTCCTTTAGCATCCCCTGATTCTGCAGACGAAAACCCAGATTTCGTTATCATTCTGAACAACTATCAAGTGTAAATTGAAACCTAGCAGTAGCATGCATTTCATATAAACATTTACGTACAAAATCCTTACATATCAACACTATATATAACCGTATATATATGTAAAGCAAGCAGCGAAATTTAATTGAAATACCTGCAGCCATTGCCTTTCACCGTAGATCTGAATGTGTATGTAACGTTTGAAGCTTATGTCCTCTTCCTTAGCTAAGCTATGGTGTCAACAGATGATGCTTCGGTGAAAATAGGGACCAAAACAAGCTGGATTTTAAACCCAACCTACTCAAGTCTTTGGCCATCACTAAGACAAGTAGACAACGGGTTGAGTAGATGGGCAACACTAGATAGTGGGTAGGGTAAAGCCTTTTAAATAGACCATACATAATAATGAGAATAAAACCTTACATTCTCCCACTTGGTCCATTTAACCTAACACCACATATAACAAGAAATTAAATATATGAATCATGGCGATAGGTCTTCTTATAATGAGTAGTATCTTCCATGTATTACATGTACAAAATTTCTCATTACTAGATATAGAGATTTCCTATAAATAGTTAGTTATATGTTTGTTACAGGTTTTTAGCCAGCTAATTGGTGAGATTCTCTTATAAGAATTACTATAAATGTATCCTTGAAGCCATTAACAAAATAGAGAACTATTACCTAAATCATTCCCCATTCTCCTTTTCTCTTATTCTCCCTCTCTTTTCTATCTATTTTTCCTATCTTCATTTCCTCCTTTCTCTCTTACCTCATCTTTTAACTCACTCCTTCTCTAAAGCAACCACATGGCTCTACTACCATCATTGATGTCTTCTCTAAAGTAAAATTGTGATTTATATGTGATTATAATCTCTCATGTGAGCTCAAATTTATTGTAAAGAAGTAAAGAAAGCTAAAATAAACCTTCAATAATGAGTTTGTTGAAAAATATGCAAGAGTGTTCGTCTAAAAGAAGTATCTTCTATAGGGAAAATGAATTGTTAACTTGAAAGGAAAGATTGTTTTGATATTGAATAATATTTTAAAGCTTTATGAAAGATTTATCAGAAGTCAATTGAGGTTTTTGGGAATATAAAAAAAGTTGTAGACTTATTTTCATTGGAAGAACATATAAAGAATGTGAGGGGATCTATCACGAAATGTGATATATGTCAAAGAAGGAAATATAAAACTTTAATCTCTCTTGATTTGTCGCAATCATCCAATGTATCAAACTAATTTTGACCTAATATGACCATAAATTTCATTAAAATTTACTAAAGTTTGAGAGAAATTCAGTTATGATGACAATAATAGATTGACTTATGATTATCGCAAAGTGAGGAACCTTATACACTGGGACAACCTTTCAAATAGATGGACAAACAAAAGTCTCAAATAGAACCTTGAAGGCATACTTGATATGCATGACTGCTGACTTCCTAATGAAATGGTGAAGCAATTCAAAATTTCACTTAGCCATTCAAGTGATCCCATTTGAAGTATTATATAGTTATACACCACTACTAGATATATCATATTTTGTTAAATATAACAAGTTGGTAGTTGTTGATCAAGCTTTGCAGGATGGAGAAAAGGCTCTGCAACTGGTGCAATTTCATATGACTTACGCTTCGAATAGGATGAAACAGGCGATTGATAGTAGGAGAACTAAGAGAGAGTTCAGTATAAGTAATATAATTTGCAAATAAGGATCAACTATAAGCTAGTTCTTTTATATTTTGGTCTTTTTAAAATGCATTGGAAGGTTGCCTTTGGAGTAGAGTTACCATAATTATCTCAAAATCATCTTATGGTTTATGTTTTTGAGTTTAAGCAACACGTGATTGAGAGGATCAATTTCATCGCCCTTACCAAATGTTGCATATTTGGTTGCAGCTATTTCGGAGCGTAAATGTGAAAAGGGTAAGTAAAGAAGTAGTGCAGGTTTTCATACAACGGTTGGAAGTGGAGAACAAGAGTCTTCTGGGAATTATTTTACTGACGTGGAACAAAATTATCCAGAAAATCAGTCTCACACACAAGGTTGGAGGTAATGTTAAACGAAGAATGAAGAGACGGAATATTATCTAAACACCGAGAACCATATCGCTAGAGAAGAAGTCTAGCACTGGAGGACGAAGTGTCAATGTCTTTTAGTTTAGTTTACAATGAGATTGGGTCTAAGGATGGAAAATGTGGCCCGACCCAACCCGACTTCGACCCGGGTTACCAAGTCACGAGCCGAGATTGCTTAACCTGGTCAGGCCACGGGCTGAGCGCTCGATGGGAAGGTACAAAACGACGTCATTTTCTTAATTTTTTGTCACAGTTGTCAGAGTTGGCCCTTAATGAGGTAGTAGCTAAAAATAGAAAAGTTTGGTGTGATCGGATAAGGGTAAAGGATTAACCATTCCAGTTAACAAGAATCAGTACAGCAGTTACTAGGAGATGCTGTGTCACAATGCACAGATTGCACGACAAGTGCGGGGGCACAGTCGGGTGTCATGCCGGCAAGGTCTCTGAGGAAGGTCCCCTTACTTACTGAGAGACAAGAAAGGATTGGACTTTGTAGCCTATTAGGTTCTCGCAGATCTGGCCTCCTTCAGGTATTCCCCATTACTTGTATTTTCTTTTATTTTATGTTTTTAATGAATTGTTTTTGTATCCTGCATCATTATTATATTGTCTCATTTGCATGTGGGTTCAACGAAAACAGCCTCTCTACTATGTAGGGATAAGACTGCGTACTATCGGACCTCCCCAGACTCCGCTTCATTGCGGGATTTCGGATTGGGTGATGATGATGATAAAGTCGAAATAGACTCACTTGGCCCACCCATGGCCTGTCAGGTTGGGGGCCAAGGTTGTCCTGGCCTTGTGCCCTATGAGAAGGTACAAAATTACATCGTTTTTTTAACTTTTAAAAAAATAAAGTTGGGCCAGACCCGTTTAGCGCACCCGTGGCCTATCGGGTTGGGGGTTGGGCCACAGCCCGGTCAGCCCTTGACCCGTTGCCATCCCTAATCAGGTCTATGGATTACTAATAGTCCAACACTGTAGCCGGCATTAGCTGGAAAAAGAGTCCCTAACTACTGAGTTTTGAGCAGCATAACGAAATTGTTATTTTTCTAATATCTTCATGTAATTCTTGCTAGAATTCTTGAATGCGGAAGTCTTGTGGAATTGTGGAGCGTTAAATTAGCGTATCAGATAAAATTCAAAACAAACAAACCTTATGATTCCTTCAGGTTCAAAAGGTGCGAGGCACCAAGATGGGGCATCGTCTCGGAAAGGTCCCTCAAATGGGGAATTCGGGGTGCAAGCCTGCATCGTTAGTTCATAATGTGTGACCATAGCAGAGTCTAGATCAATTTAGTAAGTCGTAGCAGGACAAGCAATTTTGCACCTTTGATCTTCTCCAAGCTGGACGTTGATACATGTGAGAAATCCCTAGGATTATTCTGTCAACGTGGCCAACAGCATTACAAGGAGGATTCAATTTTCCTCTCACTCCACAGGCCACCTGAAAGGAACAGCAAATAACCATTTCAGTTCTCTCCGCTGCTTAAGAAATCACATTGCTAAACCTTAGCCATTTAAGGATAATTTAATTCAAAGGGAACTAGGCTTACGGTAAAATCCTTCCCATAGTCAGCACTGTCTGTGTTACGGACCGTGAATTTCCAATCAGGAACGTAAGTTCCATAAACTACAGCAAAGTAAACAACTACTACACTTGCTCCCACAAGCCTACAGAATTTGGAACAGACTAGTTATGACTGGTTGATCCACAAGCAGGAAGAGATGGTTACCAATTGCAGAATATCAACTTACCAATGCCAGAAGTATAACCTCAACATACGTAACAGGTTATATGGTGGATGTGGATCCTTAGCTTGAGAATCTTTTGTGAAAATTTCCACCAGTGCCACAATGAGATAAGCAAAAGCAATTCTCTGGGAAACGTGTAGATACATTTTTGTAGTATCAAAGCTAGGTGATGAAACCATCAAACGAAAAATCATCATTACCTGAAGAATGCCACACCACCTTATTCTCTTCATGTCAACGCCATAAGTCAGTTTATCAGGAGCATGAGAATACCCTCCTTCAAGGTACAATGAGAACAGTTTTTGTTGATGTAACGAGCGAATTCAATAGGTTTATCAACTAAATCTATAGCTTCTAGGCATAGTGCCACCAGAAAAATATAACTGACCTTGAAGCAGGAGGCCCCAAAATAGGAGTTTCAAAGTTCTAAAAATCACCTTCCTGACTGCCTTATCCCCGCTTTCTATTCTCTATCAAAACTCATAAATGAAAAGTATCCTGTGGAGCCTTTCTATCCGCCAAGCTGGTGAATAAAAGGTGAAAGAACTTACCTTAAAAGCAAGTGGAATGGCCATTCCTACTATGAACAAGAAGAATGGCATTACAAAGTCTGCCAGGTTGCAACCGTTCCACGGTGCATGTCCAATCCTGGGCCATGCTCCTCCAGCATCATCCACCAAAATCATTAACTACATTTTCCATAAAGTTTTATATATAAGTAGTTAGAACTGTCTGTTTATCAAGGTACTATACTCGCGGCTTAATTGATATACACTGCGCCCCTGATAAAGCTATATTGAACAAAATCTGAAGTTCTGCAAACCAAGTTAGCGCACAAGAAACTTACAACTTATCTAACTTTGCCATTCAATTGGGTCCGTTGTTGTTTAGTGGTTAGTATGCATGTAAATAATATCCCAAGACATCAAGAAGTTCGTTCGCCGTTAAATAGAAAATGGTTAAATAAAGGAGAAAGGAAGGGCCCAACCGGGTTCGAACCGGTGACAACTTGATCTGCAGTCAAATGCTCTACAACTGAGCTATGGACCCCTTGGAGTTATGAAGTACAAAATAAATAAGAAAGAGAGACACCCACCGCAACGGTGAGACCTCGGAATACGTCGAGAGAAGCAACGCGTTTTTTTCTGTCAGTTTGAGGCTGCTGGTGGTCCGCACTACTCTTCTCCGCGATTGTTAATCGATGGTCTTCACTTCTTCTTTCCTCCTTAATCTCCGCCATTGCTATTGCTTGGATGCTGAAGAAGGAGAGAAAACTAAAGAGAAGAAAGATTATTGTAGGTTTGCCCACTTTAAGATAACAGTTCAGTTTTGGAGTTTTAGGTACAGAAACAAGTATGAAGTTGAGAGCTGGATTTGGACAATTGCGTGGGAATCTTTAGAAGATCGAAAACAACTTGTTTTTAACTATTTTTCTGTGACTTTTGCTAACGACAATATTCTCTGGCGTGGAGATATAATGCTTTGGATAGGTCTATGATTGATTTGAGCTTACTTTTCTTTGTCTTTTCTTTTGTCTTTTTTGCGTGGCAAACCCAACAAAGATGAGGTTTTCACGGGGTTAGGTTAGGCCACCGTGAGACAGCACTTGCTTCCTCTCCATATTGCACATGCTTGTGCCACATTTCACTGGGTTTACAAACTAAATCATACTTGTCTAAACGAAAGTGACTAGCCATACAAGAATACGGAATCCCCGTCTTGTCTTTATAGGAATGTCTATGGTTATGGAGGAGGATGTTTCAGAGCCAGAAGGAACCTGTACCAAATTAATACGATTTCTTGTAATAATATATTAGCATTGACATACATATCAACTTTCACACATCCCCGAATTGGAAAATATTATAATATACGAATACGTGATTCAAATAATACATATATCAAATTAAAAAATATTATTATAAATTAATTCGTATAAAACAAAAAATGTATATATAAATATTTATCTTAAAATCATCTTATCCAATAAATAAAACAGTAGAAAAATTATTCTTAATAAAACAACATGATAATCTAATAGCTTAAAATCTAGAAAGTGTATTTCAAAAGTAAAAGAAAGAATTATTCTCAATAAAATAACATGTTAATCTAGTAACTTATAATTTAGGAGGTGCTATTGCAATAATAAAAGAAGTATTATTACAAATATGCTTAGAAGCAAAATTCCATAAACCATTAAGACATAAACATATTCATCGTGGTTCGTGAGTAGGATCCAATTAGCATTCATTTCATTCATTCACGAAAAGTAAAACAAAAACAATCAGTGACATCTTAGTCCCTACCCATGAAACTATCTTCCTTTCCTATAAAAAAAATAATAATCATCACCACTTCTCTGAATCACCAATAACAAAAACTTACGAACTTTCCAATACTTCTTAATCAACCATCAAATTAAAAGTGAACACCAATGAAACAGCTATATATCACTCCTAATCAGCGAACCAGACTACGCACCAAAATTGAGAAGGAACTCAAAGAAAACATTTAGCTCTACAAAATGCAAAATGACTACATTTAGCTCAAGTAATGGGGTGGGGGTTGGGAGCGGGAATGCTGGGGTAAGAAGAACATAAAAAACTGCTCAAGACCTGTTTAAGAGATATTACTAACTGTGACTTCACATATGTAATCTAGTATACTCCTCGCATATAACTACTTCCCAATTCCAAGTTCCTTTTGTATATCTCTTGTCAGGCTGAACTGTAACGTGTTATGCCATGGGAAGAGGGTGCGAGTAACAGGTAGTTTCCTTAGAAGCTCCTGCACCATAAAGTAACCACTTAGATATATGGCATGACAACTTTTAAAACCATGATTCTCAACAACTAATAGTAAGTACCCTGAAAGTGGAATCTGGCAGTTTTGAATAGGATGCCTGTCAAATATAATTGTCAGAACAAAAGAATCTAGAATTTAAGTGTTGAACTGTAGAAGGAAAAATAGAAAGAGAACCTCGAGAGAAGTCATGTACTCTGCCTCATGGTGGCGAATGATGTTGACTATGGTAATTGCATTATCATCAGGAGCCTGAAACCCAAAAACCAAAAGAAAAAAGATCAGCCGTTTTGTCCCCCTACATTAAGGTTAACTGCATAGAACTAAAAGACGGCAGGTACAAAAGATGCAAGGCAGAGACAATGAATCTATTTCTTCACATTAAGTTAGAAAGATGGTTTATGTTGTTTTATGGGATCCTTGGAAAAAAATCAGGGATGGCATATAATCATTGTGAAATCAAAAAACCTCAATAGATACCTTACTTATATTCTAGAACAAACCCTATACCAAGGAGACAATTGAAAATAGAAACTGCAACTACTCATGTCTAATCAGCCGAGAATAAGCTGACCTTCTAGAATGTACAACTGGATCCTCCGCAGAAAAAGTCCAAACCAACACTTAATAACATGATAAGCATTGAAGGTTGAAGGTTGGTAAGGACAAATAGCTGGACTCGGTCATATAAATAGATCAATTTCAACATAACCAACTGCAACAGCTTGCTTATATAATACTGTCCATAGTGTTACAACTTAATTACCTGAATGAAGCAAAATGGAAAAGATTTCTAACGTGTATGATAAACTAAGGGAATCAAGCCAAAGATTTGTGAATGTAGGAGTAACCTGAATAAGTGTTGAATCTCTACAATCATGTTTTGCATGCAACTGAACATTTCCCTCCTCAAAGTAATGGGCAACGACCTGCAGGAAGAGAAGCATGAAGGTTCAAAGACATGAATGGTTAGCATACTGTCTCTACCAGATTAATCAATTTAAATGGTTGCTTCATGCATTCAAAATATTACCTGTAGTTTGCCTCTTATTTCAAGTAATTGTGTATCATCCTTAAACTCTATGTTCCATATTGAACGCCAACTTCCATTGCTGTATCATATGTGAAGGGCAGAATACTGAGACAAATATATATACAAAGACAGGAGACTGAATCAAACAAAGAACTAAAAACAGGTTACTTAAATCTTTCCAATTCCACAAACCAGAAATTTTGTGGGCTATTCCTAACAGCAGAAATCACTACAACAAGCCCAAAATCAGATCCTGGCCCCTCCACATCTTTCCCACTAACACAGTAGACTGCACAGACACCTTTTGGGTAAGCTTCATCAACATATTTGAGCAATTCCGAATCTAAAGCACAACTGCAATGGGAAAATTACCATCTGTATCATCGTTATCTTCAAATTGATTTCTTAACCATCAAAGGAAAAAATAAACCAGGAACTCTAGTTATGCTGCATTTCAATTATGAATGTGGCATAGGAAATGAACCTCGTTGATTTATTGATGCTGCAAGCCAAAATGTGAAAGAAGACAACAAAGGCTGCATTGTTGGCCAACTATTAAAATAGAAATCGTAGAAATGTTAAAGATCAACATCAATCTCTTGCCTAATTGCAAACATGAAAAAAGAAACTTGATAGTAACTAAAAAGAATAATTATGAAGCATAAAAAGCATACCGGTATTCCTCAACAAATGGTGAAGCAAGTTCCTCATCGGCTGCAGGTCTCACCTCTGTACAAACCTGAATCAATTTAGCATATCATGATATAAAGAATGACAATCAAAACGTATTACAGAAAAAGTAGATTCAAAGTAAGATTCCCAACAGATAAGAGAAGAGTAAGATGCAAAATTGCTTCATTTACAGGTATTTCAATTTGTTTATAGTTGCCTTGGATGACAAATAAGGATTCATAAATGAGAGAGTAGCTAAATTTAGCAATCCATTTATATGACTTGGTTAAAAGTATTGTTCACCATATCTGCTTACTTGAGAGGACACGCAGAGGCTAATAAACCAACCGTTTTTTCACCAACTTAAATAAAAAACAATGAAGGAAGAATAAATACAATCCCAACTCTCTTCTGAAAAGTTATCAAATAAGTAAAATTGGATGCGAAATTCTTACAGTGGTAGAAACTTACTTGCTTGACATGGTCTACTATGGCAACTTGTGCAGTCCTAGGATCAAGAAATTCGTTCTCACCAAGGTCATTGTAAGAGGTCAATAGCACCTACAAACATAAAGTACGTGTGTGTGTGTGTGTGAGAGAGAGAGAGAGAGAGAAGAGAGGAGTAAATATACTCTATAAACAATTGAATCAATTAATATGCAATCAATTCGAAAAGAGGCTCATACATAAACACCAATAAGACACCCTAAATGAACAACAATTTAGCACAATAACAGCTACCAAGTTCTTTAAATCCAAGTTGCACCATATGCTTTTGTAAATGAACTTTTAAGATACGTACACTATATGAAAAAAAAAACAGAGACTTACATCAGAAGTTCTATCAGGTAATTCGAGACAAATCAAGTGAGATTTATTGTAGAGAGGGAATGCCTCTAGAGCCGCCTCTTTATATACTCTCTCGTCATCTAAAATCGATCTCAAATCTGCAAGAAGCACCCAATACCAAAAAGGTTAATCAAATTAAAATTCAAATCCAACGAGAAAAGGAGGGGAAAAAAAAGTCAACCAACTGTGGGGAAGAAAGAGATAAACCTTTAGCGACGTACTGGATTTCACCCGCGGGGGAGTTGAGAAGGAACCACTTGGCGATCTCTTTCTTTTGCTTCTCGCTAAGCTCGCATTGCTCGTCCGCCATCTCAGAGATATGTGGAGGAAATGATAGCAGAGGGAATAGAGAATTATCAGTTATGTTGCGTGCCTGATATGCAAATAAAGATTTGAAATGACCAAAAAACTTAATAAAAATGTCTTAAAATTGACCTTATAATGCTGTTGAATATGTGACAATTTTTATATATTTTAAAACTGATAATTGAATAGAGATGTTATAAGATGAAGTTTATAATTTATTTAATTAACTTAGCTAATAATTATTTAAATAATGAGAATTTGAGTATAATATAAATGAAATAAAAATGAATGATATTTATATACTTTTTATAGAATTATTGTTGGACCCCGAATTTTCTTAAATTATTTGTTTATTTTAGAGTTTAGTCCACTAATTTAGTGAGCATAAATAGAAATTACAATTGTTAGATAGAAATGTTAGAATTAAGCTACAGTATAATAGGCATAATATGGTATTTAACAGGCTAAAGGGGTTAGCAGGCATTATGTTAAATGAGGAGGGGTAAATTTGGAAAGATAAAACTAAAATTGGTCTTGAATAAGATAGAAAGAAGAAGAAAACGTAGAGAAGAAAGAAAGAAGAAGAAGAAAATCGTGGAGAAGCTAGGAAAGGAGAAGAAAAATCGCGGAGAAAGAGAAAGAAGAAGAAAGAAGAGAAATCAACTTGTTTTAGGTAATCTCCGTCATCTTTTCTTCTTGCTTGGGTAGAGGACTTAGAAGAATGAGTTTTGTGTTGGAAGAAAGAAGAAAACCAAGAACTCATTTTGGTTTTCGTGGGTTTTTGAACTAGGGTTTAGTTTTGCTAGTCTAGATAAACTATGAGTAGATTAAGTCTAAGTTCAATTTCTTTTATTTATTCTTGATTATTAAAGCATTATGGATTTTCTATTTGAACATTGGTTTGAATGGAAATTTGGTTTGTTTGAAGGAAACCAAGAAAATCCCATACAAGAGCAAGAGGAGAGGCAAACTTGAGTTTGGATTTCCAAGTAATTTAAGTGGGTAATATGTTTATAGTTATATTGGTGATGGGAAATTTCTTATCTATGTGTGTATGCTTAATTGCTTGATTTTGAATTGTTGTGATTGTTGGAAAATGCATTTTGGTTTATTATCATGTTATACTTTGAAAGATGATTGACCTTTGGTATAATTAAAAGAGGAAAAAGCATAAGAAGCATGAAAACATGAATATGTGATGGAATGAATTGAGCATAAAATTTGCTTATGTTTGGGCAAAAGAGATACCATTTTGTTCGTCACGTGTACGTTGACGTAAAGCCTTCTTCCAGCTGCCCGCTTGTGACATATGAGCTCCTAAGAAACGGACTTATTTAGTTCATAGTGTAAACTTCGGTTTCTCCATTTCGACCCATAGGACTCTCAAGCCATTATATTTGTGCGTTTCATTTGATTTGTTGAGCATAATACGCATTTGAGTGTTATGTTTGGTGGATTAAATATACATGATATGTGTTATGTGATAAGTTCCTTAACTATGAGTTTTTGAGCTAGAACGGTTGATGATTAAATTGCTAGATTATATATATATATATATATACACACACACACACACATAGTTATATATATACACATATATATATATACACACACATATATATATATATGTTCTACCCAAAACTCGAGTTGAAGGTAGGGCGAAAGCAAATTACTTAAGTCCACCACGCATCCGCTGGTTAGCGAACGTTCAAAGAACCATTGAGCACTCCTGCGCATTTCTGCGGGTAGGGGGAGTCAAACTCAAGACGTGGTGCTTAAGACCTAAACTATGATACCACTGTTCTACCTAAAACTCGAGTTGAAGGTAGGGCAGAATCAAATTACTTAAGTCTGGTATCACCTTATACCATAAGAAGTAATTTGATAGGGTTTAACATTTTCAAGAAAAGTTGTTCCTAACATTATTTCTAATGTATCATTGAATTATTCATTTTCTATTAATAATCGAATTGGTATTATATCTTGTCCAAATCTTATTAAGGTTTCTATAGCCTCATCTATTGTATGTAATTCCCTATTAAAATTGGTATATTGGTGGGGTTCATCTAGTTTATATTTTTGTAATCCTATACAAAGTTTGTAACTAATATAATTTCCATTAGCTCCTGTATCAATTAGTAGGTTTATTGGAATAAAATCTATTACATTATAATATTCTCCTTTTATTTTATAATTTCTGAAAGTATCATTTTTAGCTATAATTAAGTTATTATTACATCTATCAAGACTTAATTGCTGAGTTATAGGTCTACTTATGACTCCTGTATTTGTAAAGGATAATCTAGGTGGCATATTATTTGATATCATTAGAGGTTTATCTTGTAAATCTAATTCTAGTGTTCTTGATTCTATTTCTTCTATCTTTGGTAGACTTGGCATTTGTACCTGACATACTTCATTAAACAAATAAGGAAAATCTATTGTATCTTTAACCATAAAACATTCTGAATGATGTGTATTAGATATCGCATAAGAAATAATATATGTTATCGAGTAAGGTCTATTCTGTTGTTTAAAGAAATCTTTTCTCTTAAAATCTTGTATTAAACTTAATGTTTTATCAAAATCTGTGTCTTTTATGTGATATGATATCCGAGGGTATATATTAAATTTTAATTTTCCATATTGTAAATTTCCTTTTAGAAGTCCTAGATAGGCTTCTTCTCTATTTATTATTCTATTATCCATAAATTCTATAGGAGTATCTAAACCTTCTTTAAATGTGGATTTTATTATAATCTGTATAGCTCCAATATGTATCCATCCAAGCGTATTTCTTATTTCTAATTTTATCTTTTGTAATTTTCTTGAATATCCTTTTTAGCTAGAAGTGGTATCATTACTTTATTAGAAGTTAGTGAAACTTCTAAAGCTCTTTCTTGTATATTTGTTTAGTCAAATTCATATAGATATTTAGGTCATAGTTGTATTTATTTTACATATTCATTCATTCATTTTAGTAGCATTTTTAGGTTTATTTATTTATTTTCATTTTTTGTTATTTATTTTATTTTCTGATTTTGATTCATTAAAAAAAAGCATAAAATTTGGCCTCAAATTAGATCTAAGAAGTTGCCCTTGCAGGTGAATAAATAAAAAAAAGAAGACAACTCCGTCAACACATGAAAGACAGCACAATAATAAGTCCCATGCATAAGGAAAACGACGTAGCAGAAGAAAAGATAAAACGCTGCGGAGAGGAGGCAGGAAACGTTTTAGAAGTTGAGGTTTTTAATGGGAAAAACAGCAGCACACGTAGCAGGAGTAAAAAGGCTGGGGACTGCGGCAACAGAGAGAGTTTTTAAAATGGAAAGCAAAAGACACGCGGCAGCTGGGGGTTCATTTCAGGTTTTCAATTAACAAAGGCTTTCAATTAAGTGAGGATATATATCATGGGACGGCGGCAGCAGAGGAAGGACATTAATTAGGTTTTAATTAGAGAGGAGCTTAGAGAGCCGCAGCAGCAGGAGAGGGCGAGAATTATCAAAGCAATTAGAGTTAGATTATTTTTTTTATTATTGGAGAGGTAGCAGTAAAGAGAAGGCACGCCGTTTTTATTATTTTCTTAGAGAGTAGCGTTAGAGAAGCTTTATTTTTAAGAGACAGGTGCGGCAACAGAGGGCAAGATGGTTTTTCAATAAGTTGATTAAATTGACGATAGTAGCGACAGTAGCAGAGGGGGACGCAACTGGGCAGAATCGACGCACGCATTTGGTGGATCTCACGCAGAAGACCAGACGCAGAGTGGAGACACCTGGACGCACGATTCTCCTGTTCTTTGTTCCTAACTCTTTTAATTTTTATTATGCTTGCTTTAATATTTAATTTGTTGAACATGAACATGATTGAGTAGATTTCTTGTTAGGTTTCAAAGATGGGTAGTAGTTTTCGAATTTCTATATGA
>JAOTBA010000006.1:17170299-17182134 GCA_025629845.1 Erythroxylum squamatum | reverse complement strand
CTTTTGAATTAAAATCTGGACTGATTCACTTATTGCCTATTTTCAGGGGTTTACCGGGAGAAGATCCATACAAGCACCTGAAGGAATTCGATGTAGTCTGCATGGGGATGAAGCCGACTAATGTAACGGAAGAGCATATTAAGTTGAGAGCTTTTCCGTTTTCGCTTAAAGATGATGCGCAGGATTGGCTATACTATTTAGCTGGAGAGAACGTGCAGGCGTGGGCTGAGATGAAGAGACTTTTCTTCAAAAAGTATTTTCCAACATCGAGAGCAGCCAATATTCGGAAAGAGATTTGCAGAATTCGTCAATATACGGGAGAAACCCTCTACGAATATTGAGAGAGATTCAAGAAATTATGCGCTAGCTATCCACACCACCAGATAACTGAACAATTATTAATTCAATATTTTTATGAAGGACTTTTGATTTCTAACAAGAGCATGATCGACGCTGCAAGCAGTGGTGCCTTTATTGACAAAACGCCAACGGTCTCAAGAGAGTTGACCGCAAACATGGCCTCCATCACGCAACAATTTGGAATCCGTACAGGGCATGGATCAAAGGGCGTGAATGAAGTTAGTGCGACCTTGTTGGAAAAGAGATTGGATGACCTCACGTCTTTGATGTGACAGTTAGCAGTCACGAGAAAAGAAGAAGCTAAGGTATGTGGTATATGCTCAATGTTAGGACATTCTACTAATTCATGTCCGATTTTGCAGGAAGAAAACGCAAAACAGGTGAATGCTGTGGGTGGATTTGCTGGACCAAATCAAAGGAAGTACGACCTATTCTCCAATACTTGTAATCCAGCCATATAGACAACCATACGTGTCGCGTCAAAATCAACATATGACATCAACTGCAGAAGGTAAGTCGTCTTTGGAAGATATAGTGCATACTTTGACTACTAATACTTTGACGTTTCAGCGGAATATGGAAGCAAGTATTCGGAATTTAGAAAATCAACATAAGAATTTTGAGAATCAGTTAAGTCAAATTGCAGCTACTGTCAACAGACTAGAAGCATAAAATTCTGGTAATTTTTCAGCGTAACCGGAGGTAAATCCTAGACAAAGTGCAAAGGCTATCACATTGCGGAGTGGTAAAGAACTACCGGAATGAATTCTGAAAAATTCCAAGAGAGAAATAGAGGAAGAAATCATACACCCACCTGAAGAGACGCAGAAAGTTGTACCAAACAAAGTGCTCCCACCACCTTTTCCGAGTCGATTAGCAAAAGCAAAAGAGGAAGAACAAGAAAAGGACATTTTGGAGACTTTCCGAAAAGCCCAGGTAAAAATTCCTCTACTTGATGCAATAAAACAGATTCCGCGATATGCTAAATTCCTTAAGGAGCTTTGTGCGGCAAAGAGAAAATTGAAATTCGATGAGAAAGTTCAATTCAATTAGGAGAAAACGTTTCATCCATCTTACAAAAGAAAAAGCTTCCACCGAAATGTCAAGATCCAGGTATGTTTACTATCCCGTGCCAAATTGGGAATTTGTGGATTGAAAGAGCTATGTTAGATTTAGGGGCGTTCATAAATGTCATGCCATATGATGTGTATAAATCTTTAAATGTTGGACCTCTTAAAGAAACTAACGTAGTAATTCAATTAGCGGATCGCTCAAATGCTTACCTGAAAGGTGTGTTAGAAGACATATTGGTTCAAGTAGGAAACATACTTTTTCCGGCTGATTTTTATACTTTACAGATGGGCACAGATGACACATCCTCTTTCACTCCGATTTTATTCAGAAGGCCGTTTTTGAAAATGACTAGAACTAAAATAGATGTTCATGATGGATCATTAACAATGGAATTTGATGGTGATTTAATCAAGTTCAATATTTATAACACCATGAAAATTCCAGATGATGAGCAATTTGTTGTCTCTGTAGATTTCATTGATACGTGGATGCAGGAGGATTGGATTTTGGAAGCCACAGATGAAGTTGAATTGATGGGGAATGCGTCAAGTGGGCATGGACATGACGACTCTGCGTCATCTAGTGGACAAAAGGAGTATGCGTTATCCAGGGAGCAATTAAACAACGCACCACGTTGTCCAGAAAAGGAACAAACAACGTTATCTCATGAACACAAAGAAGAAGCGTCACAGTGGAATGGAAGTAAGGATTCGGTATTACTTGATAACAAAGTGCAAGCGTTTTTTCACCAATTGAAGGAGACCGAATCACCACCCCTCCAGCAGCTCACTTCCGTGGAAATGCCCAGAAGTTTGGCCAAGATGTTGCCGTCGTTGACCAGCCCACCAACATTGGAATTGAAGAGCTTACCTAGTCACCTTAAATATATCTTTTTAGGTGAGAAAGATACTTTGCCTTTGATTATTTCTAATCAACTTTCAGATTTGCAGGAAAGCCAACTTGTTAATGTTTTGAAGGCGAACAAAGAAGCTTTCGGTTGGACAGTAGCTGATTTGAAGGGAATTAGTCCCACCATATGCATGCACCGAATTTTGATGGAAGATGAGGCGAAAGTAGTAAGGCAACCACAACATCGTCTAAACCCACCCATGATGGAAGTGGTGAAGAAAGAGATTTTGAAGCTTCTTGACACGGACATTATTTATCCGATTTCGGATAGTAAGTGGGTAAGTCCAGTCCAAGTAGTACCAAAGAAAACTGGTGTAATGGTAATTGAAAACAACAATGGTGAGCTAATTCCAACTCGTATCTAAAATGGTTCGAGGGTATGCATAAACTATAGGAAGCTTAATTCAGTCACTAGAAAAGATCACTTTCCACTTCCTTTTATTAATCAGATGTTTGAAAGAGTGGAAATTTCATTTCACCCGAAGGTTACACGGTCTGCCCGTGTGAAATTCACACAGGCCGTGTGTTTCTAGCGCTGAAGCACAATTACACCCGAAAGTCACACGGTCTGCCCGTGTTGGTTCACAAGGCCCGTGCTTTAACCCTCCAAATGACAGAATTTCACTTTAGAGTCTTCATAAAAGTTGTAGATCTAGAAGTTCTCTTTCAAACCGTCTAAGAATGACAGTCAATCCGACATCTCTATTGAAAGTTATGGCAATTGCGCCAAGGCATGTACAATTTGAGTAAGGACATAAAATGTTGGATTCTTTTGGTCATAACTTCTTCGTCCGACCTCCAAATGAAGTGATTCTTGAAGAAATAGATTCCTAACACGTTTTTCTATCTCTCCACACAAATTGGTATGCATTGGTGCTAATTTAAAAAATATTAATGGTAAGAAATTGAGGGGTCGGTTGGGAGAGCATGATTGGGCTATGAATATAATTTGGATTCTTAAGCATATCTTCATCTATAGAACTCCGATTGAGATGGTTCTTACTCCAAAATAAACTAGAGACTAATAGCTACAATTGTTTTGAAGAAGTCAATTGTGATTATTATGATTCCGCTGTGAGAGCCCGCTCTTTTTGGTTTGAGATGTTATGAGAATGATGATGAACCGATGATGGTTTAATGAGGGTACTTTGGAATAACCCTACAAGGAAACCCTATAATGCTTTTGACTCCGGATAGTTGGACTCCAGGAACAAGGTCCAACATCTTGGTTGGCCTCCGGGAATAGGGTTCAACACCCACCGTATCCCAAAATTGTTTAGAGAATATAGGTTGAAAGCCATCAGGACCTGGAGATTTATAACTTCCCATTGAGTTAAGAGCATTCCAAACTACCTCAGGCTGTACTGGTTTGGACAGAGAATCAACTGCATCTGGACTCAAAGTTAAGTGATTCTGACTTATTCTACTCTCACCATTCCCTTCAGAGTTGGGAAACAAATCTTTGAAATAAGAAAAAAAAAACTCATTCTTAATAGCTCCAGGGTCAACACACCAATCATTAGAACCAGTCAATTTTAACTTCTCAATTTTATTCCTTTTCCTACGCACCACGGTTGTGGCGTGAAAGAACCTGGTGTTTTTGTCCCCAAATAGGAGATTTTGCTCTCTACTTTTCTGAAACCAAAGAACCTCTTCTTGGGCAAGAACTTGGTTATATTTGAAGGAAAGTCATTTCTCGAGATCTCTCAAATTAGAAGAATCATAATGTTGAAGTCTTTGTTGGACACCATCAATTCCAGCTTTCAGGTGCCGTTTCCTGTGAAAAATATTTCCAAAAATATTTTTATTAATATGAATGCAAGCTTTCTCAGTTCTCTCAAGAGCTTCGTGTGGTGGAATATTAGGGTCCCAAGACTCATAATCAACTGATGAAAACGATTATCAGTTAGCTAGGCTGCTTCAAATCTAAAAGACCTCAAACCTCGCGTGCTGCCAGCATGATCAAGACCACCCAATTGAGCAAGAATAGGATTATGGTAGGAGTAAATCTGTGGCAGATGAGAGATGACAGCTTCAGGGAACATAATTCTCCATTCTACGGTAGCGATTGCTCAATCAAGGCGCTCAGCAATTCTAGGGGAAGAACGTCGAACCCAAGTAAACTTCTGACCCACAAAGCTAAGATCAACAAGGTTACATCCTTGAAGATGTTCACTAAATTTAGCAGCTCTGTTCGTATAAAAACGACCACCCTTCTTCTCTTCCCGACTGAGAACATCATTTAAATCACCAATTACTAGCCAAGGAAGGTGTCTACTTGCAAACCTCTCCTGCAAATCGTCCCACAATTGGTCACGGAGGCTCGGAGCTGTGATGGCATAGACGACCGAAAAAAGCCAGGAATTCCCATCTGCCGTGACAACATATCCAGAGACCATTTGAGAAGTTGATGTGACATCTGTAAAACTGCAACAACTATTTTTCTAGAAAACCCAAATACCGCCAGAGCGACCGGTCGGATCACGAATAGCAAAGCCATCAAACCCCATTTTTTGCCAATGCCTCTTTTGGTTTGTGAAAGAAACTTTAGTCTCAACTAAAATAACCATATACACTCTGTTGGCTTTAATGAATTCTCGATTATGACGCCGAGCAACTTTATTTCCAGCACCCCTAATATTCCACATGAATATATTAAACTTAAACATTAAAAAATGAAAAGAAGTGGAGCAAGGAATAATTAATCAGCTATGACCATATGGGTCTGCTCAGCCAAAGCATTAGCTTCCATAGAGATATCCTCAATGCCCAGAGTAATAACAACATAGTTCATCGGTTTAGTAACAGTGTCGAATTCCATCGCCCCTCTGTATCGCCAGCACTATTTGGGGGCCTAGTTGTGTGGAAGACACCGCCTAGATTACTACCTGGACCCTTACTGGTACTATTTTGGTCTGGAACATAAGGGAGTGTAGTTCCCACAAGTGGAGGCAGAACATTAGCTTCTTTTGGAGTGTCAACGCTTAACTCTTGAACCTTCCTATGGCGTTGATCAACATTCTTTTCCATAAAAGTAAAATTGATTCTGTATGAGTCTCCGACACTATTCTGTTATCCTTGCGCGAATATACGCTCATGTTTTTCTTTGTCCCTTGTTTCTGAAATATCTTTTTATTGCTTTGGCCAAAAATTAAAGACAGCTGAGAAGCATTCATTCTCTCCTCCATTTGATTTCCCATTCCATGCTCAAGTATTTCCACCTCCAAATTGGCAAGTCTTTGGAATCTGTTTCCATTAGTGACCAAACTCAAATTCTAAGTAGATGTCCTTAGCCTCTATTTTTTCTTGTGACAACCATCCATTCCCCATGAATGGGCCGTCTGTCATCCTTATTGGAGGCGTCAGTATCTGGACTATTCTTAGCCATAGAATCACCATTCTCATTGCTGGACTTTCTGGTGGAACATGTCTTTGAAACATGCCTATAGATTCCACAGTGGAAACATGTCTTGTGAAGAGCTTCGTACACTACTCTGTATTTCACATCCTCAACCTCAATCATCGGAACCAATGGTTTACAGAGATCAACTTCAACACAAATTCGTGCAAACTTTCCTCTATGGGCATGAAAAGTATTTCCATCTAGTTTTTTTGGATGACTGATAGATCTCGCTAAGGTTGCGAGCACGTTAGCATTGTAGTATTCCATAGGTAATTCTAGGATCCTGATCCAAACAAGGACTTTATCAAAGCTAGTAGACGAAGGATGGAATTTGGGACTCCATTCTCGCACCATAAGATAATGGTCTTGGATGATCCAAGGACCTTTGCTTAAAGCAACATGTCTATCCTCATCCTTTGCAAATTTAATCATGTAAAAATCGTTTTCCAAATCAGCTATTTCAATTTTACCTTTGGGTTTCCAAAGCTGATTTATTTTTGATGAAAGAAAATAAAACCCCACCGACTTACCCAAAACCTTGACGATCACAGTCCCCTTCAAAGATTTCTCGCGCTCTTCCCGAAAATCGCAATTGAAAGAGTAATAGGGCAATAATTCATACTCATCCCTATAATGGATTCTCAAAGTATCATCATAGAACAAATTAGGCAAGTGCTCAATATCCATGTCCTCAACATGTGGAGTTAAGTTGCTTTTACCCCAGATGCCATTGGGAAATTCGTCGCGACGAATAGTGAAAGCCTCTGTTGTCTCTGTTTTGTTATCTGGTGGGTCTGGCGGACGATGCCGTTTTCCCAACGAAGACCCAGCGAATTCAGAGTGGAGCCTTACCTGTGGCGTCATTGTGCTCATCGCCGTTTTCCCAGCAAAGACCCAGCGAAGTCTTCGTCATAAGAAGAAAATTATTAATTGTTAATAATATATAAAATTAAGTTGATTTTAATTCTTCTCATCAGACTTTAATCCAATTGCATTTTGATTATATATCTCCATCAATTCTTTCAACATTGATAAACATAATAATGCATATAACTAAAGAATAATTAACAATAAAAATTAAATAATTACGAAAGTAAAATATAATTTAAATAGTTTATATGCATTATTATGTTTATCAATGTTGAAAGAATAATTAACAATAAAAATTAAATAATTACGAAAGTAACATATAATTTAAATAGTTTATAATGATGTCTTTAGTTAATTTTATCTGACATCTAAACAATATAAATGATACATTTAATAGTAAGAAAATTAAATAGAAATTTAACTATTTCAATTAAATATCATATTATCTTAACAAAATTATTGTATATGGCGTAAATAAAAAAAAGTTTAAGAATATAAAAATCTTCAATATTTTATCTTCCAAAGTAAATACATACATAGTGGGTGTTAGTTTGAACTTTAAATATAATTTACAAGCAAATAATAAATATTAAACAAATAAAAACTTATAAGCTGAAAAATTTTGAGAATAATTGGATGACCAAATTCTGTAATTAGAGCTTAAATTTTTTTATATAAGTTAATTAAGAAATATTTTCATGTTAACATATTTCAATAGTGTTGTTTTATATAAAAACAATTAAAAGAAGTGATCACTTTATTTAGTTAAAATATTAAATAAGTAAATAAAAACTAAAAATGAATGAGTGATGGAGTAAAATGTTTTATAGTCAATTTGTTTTTAAAGGGAAGGTGTTACGCACCCTTAGTATTAAAATATATTATAGAGGAATAATATAGTTGGTACAACATATTAAGGCATTCTAGAAGTCAAAGTTTACAAGATAATCAATCCCTTAGACTAACACTAAAACTAAGGTAAACTTTTAAAGGATAAGTTGGATAACTCTAGGTAACGCTACTCTACATGCCTTTAATTGGAGGAACCTTTCCCCTAAAAACTAACATTAGTCTAATAAGTCTTGATTTGCTTGTAAGGAGTGTTTTGATATTCTTCTTTTCATAGATTCGAGGAGTTAGCTACCTCATTACTAAAAGTTGTTTGAAGCTGATTAGTAAGAATTTGCTACCTTATACCTAAAATTAGCTTCCTCAAAACCTGCTTCTTTGTATGACTTAGTCCTAGAAATAGTTGGGCATTCCTTTCTTTCCATAGGTATTACATGGAGCTTCCAGATGTAATGTTAAAAAGGTTTTGTCAACTCTTGTAAGCCCTCTGTCTTCCTTTATTATCTCGAATAACATTAACTAAGATCTGCTTCTTCTCATAAATTTGCATAGGCCTTGCATGTTATCCCAACTAAATGTCGAGTAATCACAGGTAAAAAAAAGGGATATGGATTCATTCTTTATGTTATATAGTTAACATAAACCGGTTAGGTTATCAGGAACTTTAGATTATCCAAGGTTGCTAGCTTTGTGATTGATGTGTTTTCGAGTGTTAGAAATCAAGAAATTGAAGAACAAAGAAGATGGAGGTTGTATGAAGGGTGTCACGATCGTGTTCAAAAAGCATGGAGCACGATAATGACAGGAGGTTTTTAGGCCTCAGTTTTTCGTGCTTTTTAGTTCAGGGCTTTTTAGAATCGAACAAAGTGGAGAAACCCTAGACACGACCCCAAAACCCTAAAGCACTACACAAGAACAAGAAATACAACAAAAAATGTAGCAGTCATAAATCAAAAGAGATCTAAAGTAAGGAGATCAAAGAAAAGCTTAAGGAAATTCCAACATTTCAGATAAAGGCTTTAATAGAGTTTTTATTCTTTTTCTTTATTTCTTTCATTATCCTTAATGTGTAATCTGAATTCTGTGATGTTAAACATGCCTATGGATTTTTAAATCCATATTAGGAATTATTATTGAATTATTTTGTAACTTTTAATTATTGTTGATTTCAATACATATTTGGATATTTGTGATAATTGTTGTGCATAAACTTGACAACAAATTGAGAGAGTGAGTCAAAGCAATTAGAATTAATTTCTACAATGAGAGTTGGAAATTTAATAGAATTATAATTATAAAATTAACAATCAATCGAAGAGAGATCTTGGTTGTGAAATTAATTATTTAATAGACTGCTTCAAATCTAATTGAATAAGTAAGGAACATTTGTGTGAGCCGAGAGATTAAAAATTTATAATTATTGAATTCAATTAGGGTTAACTGATTAAATCTTAAGAGAGAGCAATCAAAATATCAGGAAATATATGATCAAACATAAATTGAATCAACAAGATTAAAGGAATCAAAATAAGGAAATGATAGTTCCTAAGTATTTAATCTTGATCAAATCCTAATTTCTATTAGCAACTAACTCTTTATTTGTTTATTTGTTTATTTGTTTTAATTTCTGTTATTTAATTTTAATTCAAATCAATTTCTGAATACCTTAGACAAAGTTAGGTTCAAATTGTTTAGATGTTTGTAAATCCTCGTGAAAATGATAACCTTTTATATTACAAGATATGATCTATATACTTGTGGGTATTGAGAGTGTTATTATATATAGAACTTGCTCAACAAGTTTTTGGCATCGTTGTCGGAGAATTTTAGTATTAGGAAGATTTGAATTCCTTTTAGTTAAGGAAATTTTGCCATTCTTATGTTCTTGAGATTGCATGAACACAAGAATTACTCAGAGTTCAAGTAAGGTTAAAGAAACTCCAGCTTTTGACATCACAAGGCAAGAAAGAGAAATCTGAAGAGCAAGATGTCAATAAGAGACAGAAAGAAAAATGGTAAAAAAATTCAATCACGGAGACCAACAGAGAACCCTTGTAAACTTTATGAGGCTAGGGTTCAATGTAGCACAATAAGGCATCACTCGACCAACGGTGTAAGCAATGTCATTCGAAAACAAACTAGCGTTGCTGAATATGCTACAAACGAACGTACAATTCTACAGGTTGATTAATCAAGATACCAACGCTCCTCTAGTGAACTTCATAGAAATATGTGATGTCTTCCATTATAATGGTATGCCAAAAGATTATATTAGGATAAGGCTCTTTCCCTTCACACTCAGGGATAGAGCCAAGGCGTGGTACCATTCCTTCAATCCAACCAACTTCACGACATGGGAGCATTTGATGCATGCTGTCCTACACAAGTACTTCCCTCTGACAAAGACAAAATGATTGATAAAGGAGATTACTAATTTCCAACAAAATGATGGGGAGTCACTATACAAAGTAAGAGATTGGTACAAGGATTTATAAAACAATAGAGTTAATCCACCCATGATGGGCACCATATCTGCAACTTTTAGACAATCCTTAATGCGGAAAACAACTGAGGAAGCAGAAGAGTTACTAGGGAGAAGGAGAATAATAGTTGTCTTTGAAATTCGGATAAAAGCAGACAACAATCAACCTTTTGTGATAAAAAAAGGAGTGATTGCTGTCGATTTAGTGACAACACTACAGGCTGAGATCGCTAACTTAACAAAGTAATTAAACAACCTAAAAGCCTCCTCTTTAGCTCCACTTAAAGTAATTTAGATGTGAATTATACGGGCTAGAGAATCATGTTACCACTGATTAATTCTTAATGGAAAAAAACAATGTGGAGAAACTCAACTATATGTTCTCACAGTTTGGTCAAGGAGGAGGAAATAATCTGTATTCTAACATGTACAATCTTAGGTGGAGGAACTATCCAAATTTTTCTTTGTCTAATAATGCAGGAACTCAATTAAGAAATCATGGTCCACCTGAATTTCAACAAGATAAGTCCAGTGCCAATGATTTAAAGTTGGACAAGATTATGGACAAGATCATAAGTATGTATAAGGCCCAAAAGAGGATGGAAGGAAAGTTCGAGCAGGTAGTGAAGAATCATGACTCCTCTATTCACAACCTAGAGGATTAAGTGGGCCAGCTTGTGAATGCATTATCTACAAAAAGTGTGGGGAGCCTGCCAATTAATATCGAAGCAAATCCAAATGAGAAACTCAAGGCAATCACACTTAGGAGTAAGAAATAACTAGAATAACTAGTGGATAAACAAGTTGAAACCCTCCTTGTAAAGGAACAAGAAAAGTGGAAAAGGAATGAAGAAAAGAGTGAGGACCCTCTTTATGTTGCCCTTCTTCCATACCCACCTAAGATTCCATTTCCACAGAGATTACATAAGAACAAATTGGATGCATAATTTGGAAAGTTTGTAGAGAAGTTGAAGACTTTGCAAATTAACTTATTTTTTGTGGAGACATTGGAACACATACCCAAGTAAACAAAGTTACTGAAAGACTACTATCAAACAAGCATACTTGGGAAGATAATCAAATGGTAGCACTAACTAAAAGTTGTAATTTTGTTATCACCACTCACATGCCTTCCAAATTAAAGGATCCAAGGAGCTTTACAATTTGTAGAAGAGTTAGGATTTGCAAAATGTCGATGCAACTTAGGTGCACGTATAAATCTTACGACTCTGTCGATCTTTAGGAAATTGGATCCAGGCAATATGAAGCCAACTTCAATGCTCATGCAATTGGCAGATCAATCTATCAAGAGACCGTTTGGTGTGGTGGAAGATGCTATTGTTAAGGTAGACAAATTAATTATTCTTGTAGACTTTGTGGTACTATATTTCAAAGAGGATAGGACTTGTCTGCTAATTCTTGGACAACCATTCATAAAATTAGGAGAGTGTTGATCAACGTTCTAAAGGCAAATTAATTCTTTGGACTGGCGATGATCACGTGGAGTTCAGTATGAACAAAGTCTTGAAAAATTCGAAAGAAGGTAGCTCTTGTATAAAGATTGATATAATGGATGAATGTATTAAAGAGCAAGAGGAGAAAAATAGGAATTTATGTAACATTCCATTACTTGTGGGAGGGTTAGAATGGTAAATGTGAGTGATTAAAGAGAGTTAGAGATGCATTTCCTTGTTCATGCATAATATGCAATACACTTATACATGGATAGTGAATGTATTTGCACATGAAAATAATTGTACATGCATTCATGAATAATTCTGGGTATAATTGGATTGATTTGTGAATTTTTAAGAGTTATGAATGTTTTACATTGGAAATATTAGTGATTAGAGGAAATATCGTATTTGTAAATATTGGTGAATTTAGG
>JAOTBA010000006.1:17099853-17110844 GCA_025629845.1 Erythroxylum squamatum | reverse complement strand
TTTTAGTAACAACCCTGTTGTAACCACCTGTGACCAACCCGATTTTGGTCGCTATAACTTTTAACGACCATTTTCTTTTTTTAGCAACCATTAATAATAGTTACTTAAACTAATTTTTCTTGCGGTGATACTATTCTTCAGCTTCTCTATTATGATCGTTCGTGGCTAGAAAGAATATCAATGCTAACTTGTATATACAGAGAAGTTTTAGATGTTTATCTGATGCGGAGGTTGAAATAGTAAGATACCTACGGAGGCAATGCAAACTAGAAGTTCTCCTTGTGGAAATCAAACTTAGTCGTAGTTTTCCTGGAAAAGTCTTGAGCCAAATGCCTAAGTTCTCCCGTCAGTCCAGGCGCACCACAATAGAAAACTCCTGTAAGGACAAAAGCGCAAACTAGCCAAAGTTACAAAATCTAATGAAAATATTCATAATCTTTCCTTCTGAGAAATGGGATGCAAAAAATTAACTTACCAACTCTTTGGTCAGGGTGATTAACGGTTACATGCTTGAAAACTTTACGCCAATTAGGTCTAGCAAAATGCGTCTTTACAGGCGTGTCAGAGACTATGTCCACACCATTTTTGGCATGTTGAAGAGATTGAAGCATAGCAACCAAAGCTGATCGAGCATCTCCTTCTTCATAAACACTAGTGCAGTAATTATGGAGCTCAATAACTCTGTCTTCATCATAATCAGCAACTTGGTTCATTACACCCTTGAACCATTCAAATGAACCTTGCTCGCGGGTGACCCAGTAAAAGTAGGCTTGTTTAGTGACGAAAGGCTTTCTCTTATTTCTCTTAATGCCACTCTCTACTATGCCTTTCTCCTTATCTTTTTGCTGCCTTATGTTGTTAAGCACATCCTTGACTATGCTAATTAAGGGGGTGGCTCCAATTCCAAGTCCAACAAGGAGAAGAACATCATACTTTCTGTAGTCTTGTGCAGGTGCTCCATACGGCCCATCTATCAAGAGCCTTGGTAACCTGATAATCTTCAGAGTCATTACTTCCACAATAATTTTTGATTCGTTAGTATTAACATTATTGCTTTTCGTATTCATTTCTTAGGAGAGATTTTTCAGGAAATTTCCCATCCTAACAATTCCCAAGACTCATCTTCCGCTTATTCAATTTCATTTTTCTTGGTCGAAGAGATGTTACCTAGGCTTGCTGTTGCTGTTTCCCATATCAGCTCTAAGAAGGCCACTTTGATTAGTTGATGCAGGTGTACATACCTTCACCATTGGTCAGTTCAAGTTTTTCAATAAAAACTTACGATTTACGAACTTAGAAGCTTTGCAAGATTTTTTCAACTCAGGCTTATACCTCGGAGAAAACAGCTTTTAGTTGGGATGTCCAGTCACCTAATGTCCTAATATGTAAGCTCAAATAGTCATCACTTGGAGCTGAAGTAATAGAAAATGGATGCCTGTAGAACAAATTCATCGATTAGTCAAAATTGTGGTTATTTTCCAATCATAATAACAATTGATATCATACCATACTATACATCTGAAATATGATAAGATTACCATTGAAATGCAGAAACAGCCGAGCAATTTACGAAAATATATTGGCCGCTAGTGTATGTGAATCCTTGAGGTTTGGACATATGCAAGGCCAAAACATTTCCAGGGTAAACTGCAACCTGAAATTTCATGAATTGCTTACCAGAAGATAAAAAGGTCAATTGCTTGAAAATAAGACAAGCAAGCAAAATCTTGTATTTACCTTGAGAATTCGCACTGTTTTATAGCCTGATCGAAAGGCTCTAATTAAACGTTCACATGCGTATAATAAAATTGGGATAGCAAGATACATCCATGTCTGTTGATGGAGAGAAAAAGCAAAGCAATAGCAGTCAGCATTTGAAACAAAAAATGAACTTACAATCTTTGCCTTGCAACTGTAATGATTACTCAAGTTGAAGGGAGTTACCGTCTTCTTGTACCATTTCTTGGAGAGGTAAAGATAGTAACCGTGGACAATAAACAGGGCATAGACAATAACAAACAAGTGATGGGAGTACCAGAAGGCATTGAATCCTGTAAGCTTCCTGAGGGGTTTAGGGAGGTTTAGTCGATTTCGGCGGAACCACGGCTGAGCCAGTATGAAGGCTATACCCATAAGCACCACCATTACCACACCTGTCCAACCTTCCGTTCCTTTCACAAACCACCAGTAGTTGTTAGGCCTGTCATCGCCAAAGAATGGCTTCATCAGCTCGTACTCTTCATCTGTGGCACGTAATAGCCTAGGGAAGTCACACGTTAAATGTGCACCTGCATGCAGCCCCACACCAATGGCAATTCCAAGTGCAATTACCTATAAAGAATCTAAGTTAGTTCCTAGATAAAATATGTAAAGTGGAGGAATCACATATATGTATATATATATTAAAGAAAAGGTATAACGTAGGATTTGGACCATATATTACGTTCTGTACCTTGTGAAAATTGATGTTGTCATCAAAAGGAACAGCGACACCTAACTTGGTCTTGCTTCTAAGCCAAGTAATGGTATTTCTACAGACAGGTAAAAGAATTAATGCCATGTTGAACTTTAGTGTCTCAGCTGCCCCCTTAGCTGTGGTTACGCAGTAGCCCATTATGTCAAACACTGCTCTGTGCTTATACTGAATAAATTTCCACGCAAACAATCCAGCACAGATTGTTAGCCATAAAGCCAGGACCCAGATCCTCTTCCAATTGTCCTGGACGAAGTAAGCTAGACACCGACTGCACCTCTTGATGGGGTTGTGATCTTTCGTTGGCACAAGCTTTTGGCTTAGCATTTGGCTCAAAATGCGACTGTCTGTTGCCAGGTTTGTTGATTGGCTTGGAGCTTGGAGAAGCAATGTTTCCAAATTGTGCAACTGCAAAAACTTTACGGTAAATTACTTTACCCCATAAATTTAAATTTTATTTTTATAAATCCTTTAATCCACAAGTCTTTTTCTCTAACATAAATCCTGGTAATGTTATACTGTAGCTATAGACACTTGGGAGTTATATTGTAGACCTCAATGAATCCAAGGTTGTCAGGGTCCAGTTCTTCCATGATCAGAGCGGCGTACTCCTCGGCCCGTTGTTGGATCTTCGACAACTTATTAGCAGAAGCACTTAAAGCAATAATCTGAAAGATTAGACACTTTATTAATAAATTTATTATCACACACATATTGATATATATATATATAATTTTGTTTACCTCTTTCACCTCCTCCTGGGTTATACGTCCATCGGCATTCTTGTCCACCCTGCAATTATTGTTTTTAAGGAGATTGGATCTTTAATACTATTGAGTTGAACATTGTTCTACGATTATAATTAATCACATCATAATCGTAGTCATCCTTGTCATCATCGTCATCGTTGTAATAAAAGTCTTACATATCAAAGAAGGTCTGCAGCCTAGCATCAAAGCTCTGATCAGTAATTTGTTCCCAGAATTCCTGCAGTTCTCCCTTGCTTATAGACCCTGATGTTATTCCTTTCCTACGTGCCAAAGCATCGAAAAATCGACCTGCAAATTCGCTTGATTCTTTCATCCCTGTTCACATAATCAAAACAAAATTCTATCAACTTTTGTTACCAGAAGTACCCATGTTGTTGATTTCCGACCCAGAACAGTAAAGAAATTAGTGTGGTTACCTATGCATTGGGCAAAGCGTGTTTTGGGAAGTGAACCATTAACAGCCAATTCATCAAACCTTGCTTCAACCTCCCACCAACCTTCGCTTCCCTCATTTTTGGTCATGAACTTTAACCCTTTAAGGGCACGAGCAGTACCAGACTTGCTTCTGTCAATCTTGTCAAACCTTTTAGATGTCATTCTCTTTAGTTCCTGTGAAACTTGTCTCAATCGAAAAGACAGCTGTGATCCAAGTGAATGGTGATGTCTTTTCTCCAATTGGCTGGCCAGGAGCACTGTCTCCGAATCTCCTCCTTTGATGTTTTGCACTGAGACTGAGTCGTCTCTGACGTCCAGAGTGATCTCCACATACTCTTCTTCCTTGAATCTTGCACTTCTTTTGCTACTGTTTCCTATGCTTGTCACTAGTGTACCGCTTAATGGACCACTGTAGCTAATTCTCGTGCTCTTATTGCTTTCTTTCTCCGACAAGCAGCCATTGTTTTCTTCAATCTCCATTTTTGGTATATTCTCTGATTTAACTCTTTCCTCTTTCTGAGCAAATTTTCTTCAAACTTGCTTGTCCTCCTGAAATGAAGATCGGGGATGAGAACTTAAGATAGTACTGGTGGTAATTAGAAGTCTTTGTTAAGAATCATAACAGGGCATTACTAATGTTTTATAGATATTGGAAAGTAAAAAAAAAAAAGAGCACTTATTTTATTTCTTTTTATTTTTTATGAGTATCAAAAATAGAACTTTATAAAAAATAAAATGAAGTAAAATAGAGATCGATCAAGAGTTGGCCTCGAGTAAGTACCTTTCCTGTCCTTCACTAAGGTAATCATAAAATCTAGTCAGGACATCATGTTATTGACAATATGTATGTTCCACATAGCTCTGTCAAGCAACGACATTGAAAAGCATATTGACTCTCTTGAAATGTGATTTCATAAAACTGAAGTTGCCAGGACCCAAGAAGCTAGTTATCAGAAGGAAAAAAAAAAAAAAACTCTCTGAATTGGAAAATGGGATAATGCTACAAATTCTCTCGTACTTAACAGAAACAACGTCAACAAGACCCTCAGTTCAGATGATGAAATATTAACACACAGCAAAATTGATCATAGAACTCGTACCTGAAGTTCCAGATAAATGATTAAGCTTAAATTTGTAAGGTAATATTTAAGAAGAAAAGAAGATCAGGAGTCTGCCTCGCTTTGAGCCCGAGAAGAATGGGTAGAGCATGCACTATATATATTCATGGGGATTGGCTGGATCAGGAGATTATTTTATAGTAACAACTAACAAGGAGAAGTCAAATCTAGGGGCGCATTTGAGTTGTTTCAAGTGTTAGTTAATGCAGTGGTTAGGTCTTCATATCTTCAATAGTCAATGTTTGAAAAGATCACCAATCCGAATTATGTCAACGAGAAGCAAATGTCCAAAACACTTAACCGACAAGTAGAAAATGTTGTCGAACTTACCTTGGCGGCATGTCCGATCATGGTTGGTAGATAATGAAATGGAACATTGTTTCCAGATCAGTCTGATGTAGATATGTGAAACACATCCTTCTGGTACATTACCACTCCCTTTCAGCTAATTATATTGGCCTATTTGCTGAGGAATATTCCATGTTTTCAAACTCTCACGCTGCTATGTTTTCTCTAAATTTCAACCTTAGATCTGACGTTCCTTCTGCACCAACTTAGTCTCCATAGCAATTGGCTAGTCAATGATTACTTACCACATTTAAACCCTTGTTGATTATTTCATTATTAATTTTCAGTAATTTGGCTAGTCAGTAACTTTGCTTGTAAATATCGACCAGACCATCAAGAAACAAATGTCTGGTGTATTATTAATGTCATGAAGATGTTTACATGCAAGTCAACAGAATGCGGCTCATTCAAAGCACTGATCTGAATTGAGCTTAAAATTAAGTTGAGAAACAAAGAACCTTTATTCAGCTGGTTTCAACGCTTTCTCATGTATAATATAACATGGTTTCAACTCTTTGTTTTACCGCAAAGAGTAAGATTTTGTATGGTAACTTCATTTGCAACAATCTACAAAAACAGCTCGATAACCTTTACTAAACTGACCGTACGTGAAAAAATTCTCAATTTTTCCCAATTAATTTGGATTAAGACAATATATAGTATGCAAGGAAACGTTTTGTCTTTGTAAACATGATTGAGGGGAAGACATGAGGCAAATGACTCCGGAGAAAGGGAAGATAGATCAGTGGAAAGAGCTACATAGTACATACACGTTGGTTGATTGCGTCGCTGCCGCTGTTTTGTGGAATGGGATTTGCGAGTCAATGCGGCGGGTAGGTGTAAAGCAAACCACTGAAATATCAAACAAAGCAGCAGCTTTTGCCAGTGCGTCCGTGGTTATTCCATTTTATATTGAAACTTTAACGTTAATTGAGTTTTTTTTTTCTAATAATAAATGAAATTACAAAACAACCTATCTATCTTTACCCACAGTAAAGGTAAGCACCATCGTATCGACATAAACTGTAAAAGATCAATCAAACTTTTCCAGTAAAAGATGGAATAAACCTTAATGTTATTAACAGAATTTAACTTTAAAATTTTAAAACTTTTTAATATTTTACCAAAATTTAAGTTAGACTCTCAATATTTTAGAGTGTATAAAAAACTATTTTTAAAACTAATCGATTCAAACTCTCGGCCGATGAAACCTTTAATCCTAATAGTTAAGTGCTAATTTATCTTTTTAATTTTTTTTGTCTTTAATGAGTCCACCAACACTAATATGGAGCCTAAATGATATTGATGGGTCTTACTGTTCAAAATTGAACATAAAACCCCTGTTCCTAATTTATAGAAACCCTAATTACCTTTTATTCATATATTAACTTCATCACTAGCTACTACTTGATAACATCTCTTCCTCATTGGAATCTTCTTCATCGACCAGTTTCATCTCCATCTTCATTTCCCAAAAGGTTTTGGAGGTAAACCATTCACTATAACTCTGAAGCATTGTAGGGTGCAAAAAAGCAGAAAAAGAATAGGAACAAGTAAAACATTTTGAATTCATCTATTTGCATGTGTTCTTCTGTTTTATAACTATCAGGTGATTAATCTCATATATGTTTGATTCTCTTTGGTACTATCAGAAGTGATCTTGAAAAAAGCGAAACAATGTAATCATATGTTCAACCTCTATAGGACATTTCTTGTAGATAAGTCACCTTCTAATAATGGTGTATTGACCTTTGTTTAACATCAAACAACTTTTATCTATCTACTCAATCATTGGCCTACATTTTCCAAAATGTTTGTTCAAGCTCTATAGGAACTTCCAACTCTTTATACAATTGAAAGGTTAATGTCATAAATCTCTCCATTTTCCTAACTTCCCTTTCCATCTTCTTTAATCTATAACTCTATCTAGACAATTAAAGAATATTGTTAATTATGTCATTTCCAAAAATCCCTAAAATCATGGTAAAATGGATTTATAAACTTTGTCCCATTCATAGCCATAAATCTTTCTAGAAGTAAAGAATTGTCCATGATCTTGCTTAGAACATGTTTCATAAGGTCATTATTATAATTTGATACAAGTTTTCTGATTCCTACTGAATTTACTTAATCCTCCCCTATTATCACTCAAGTAATGTCATAAGTTATCATAGAAATCAAGCTCATAAATTCAAAGGCCCAAATTTTAATTTTCACCTTGATTGTCTTTATAATGCCCTTCCCTGAATGCTTCTCTAGACTGGAAAGATTTCCTAGATTCCACTCCCTCAAGCTACAATCATTTGTCTCTTGTTGATTAACCCAAATCTCTACAAATGCCAATAATCCTTTAAATGCACTAAGCTTTGTGAAATCATGTGAAATGTTTCACCTAACACTAGGAAGATCATATAGGTCTCTGTTGAGCATCTCTTTTAACCCCCTCTATAAAAACCATGATCTACTCATAAATAGGTTGATATATGATAAATAGACTTTATTTTAACATGATTTTAAAAGCATTATGCTTATGTTTGAATTTTTTAGAGGATTTGATATTCAAAATGAGTTATAATTTGTGCCAAGCTTTGTTAGTGAAATTAGAGAAGAATCAATTCGATTTGGAGTAACTTTGAAATAAGTGAAAAGGACTCAAGAGCATGGCGGAACACAACACTGTGATACTAATCATATTCTATCACATCCCATTTTATTTCTCTTAGAAATCTATCTTTAAGGAACACGACACATATGTAGTCCATTGTTAAGGATGTGTCCCTCGAAAGGACATTACGTTTCTCCTTGCTCAGCCAACATGCTCTCGTGTTTTAACCTATGATCAACAATATAGGGAATATATGTTTTTGTGTTTAGGCGCATGTTAGCGATAATGATTTACATGAAATTTATAGAATATAGTGAAAAGCAACATCATATATACATGACCTTATTTTAGGATCATGTTCAACAATAAAAATTATGGTTTGAATTATTAAAAGAAGAGGCAACAAGAAAGAAAGGACTTTTTAGCCATAAAGGAGCTTGAAAGAAAAAAGAATTAATTAGAAGCCGAGGACAATAACTAGAGATCAAGAAAACACAAAATCTTAGAAGAGGATCAATGATTTAAAAAAGATTCATCAAGAATTTAAAATTCAAGATTTATGATAATGACTTCTTTTTCTTTTGTTCTTTCTTGTTTTCATATTGTTCTTTCTTATTTAATCATGAACTGATTGGGATATAGATTTAGGTGTGATGGCCCTTAGGATATAATAGTTTAAATTGATTTTTTGATTTAATGAAATACCTAGTTTTCTTAAGATCTATCCATGTTCTTATATTAATTGAATTGAAGGAATGAAAGTTAAAAGTTCATTTATTATATTCATATATTGAGATTGAGAGACGATGTTTATGATTTGATGATAATATGGATGATAGGGGATAAGTCAATTATTAAAGGAAGAACTGTGTAATCTTTCTAGGTCAGGGTAAAACCTATCACAATAATAAATAAATCAGATCAAAGCATTCTTGGGTTATCTTAATTAGAAACATATTTCAATTAATTTAATCTCAGAATGGCCATATTACTCAAAGGAGAGCACAAGTGTAACTTAAGAATTCTTATTGATTCAAGAAACTAGAGTCCATTAAATCAGAGTTAAGTTAAAACATAATGAAGTCTTAAGGTATATCTTACCTATATCTAGCTTATTCATATATTCTTTTTTACTTGATCATTTCTTTGATTTGGTGTTTAGAATTTTTTATCTCTTCCTTTTTCAATCATTCATATTTGATAGTCTAGATAATTAGGTTTGTGAATAATTGGCAATTAATAACTTGTCCACTTGGAATTTACCTGTACTCTCTAGTGCTAGCTATAACTATACTGTGCGCTTGTGATATAAAACACACACCAAGTTTTTGGCACCATTACTGGGACTAGGCATAGTTAATGTTGATTTGATTTTCAAACGAATTAGGCTAGACCTTTTGTTTTGTTTTCTTTTAGTTTTATTATTGTTCACTAAGTTTTCTTCGCTCTCTCTTTTGTAATTAACCTTTTGTTTGTGACAGTCCAAAAATCTTGGAAATCTTATTAAACTAGACCTTGAGATTTAAAAACTCTACATATAAGAAAAAGAATCCATAGATAGATAAAAGCTAAAGAAGTAAAGATGGTTATAGAAAAAATGAGTTTTTGAAGGATTTTATTGCACTAAATGCTCAAGCTATTAGTTTGAGCATTACAAGGTCCAATATTGAAGCCTATAACTTTAATCTAAAGCCTTTTTTCCCCTCCATAGTGTAATAGAATCAATTTAGAGGTCTCCCTATTGAAGATTTGGATTTGCTCCTTTTTGTGTTCCTAGAGTATTATGATATGCTGAAACTCAATGATGTCTCACCAAATTCTATCATGCTAAGGCTATTCCCTTTCTCATTAAGGGACAAGGTGAGAGAATGGCTATAATCCTTTCTAACAAAAATCTATTACTAGCTAGGATAAATTACCCTAAATGTTCCTTATAATTATTTCCCTAATATAAAACTACTCATATTAGAAATTATATTATAACTTTTACTTAAAGAGAAGGCGAGTTGCTTTACAAATCTTAGGAGATATACAAGGAATTTTTAAGGTGATACACTTATCATAGGCTAGATAAATGGCTCATCACTCATAAATTCTATAATAGGATGACCTATAATACTAAGATCTTAATTGATGATGCTACTGGTGGTGCTCTTATGAATAAAATAGTGGATGAAGCACATAACCTGATCAATAACATGGCTAAAAAAACATAACCAATGGTATAGTGAATGACTATTTCAAAGAATTTCCGAGCAAGTATGTGATAAGTAGTTATTGTTTAGCCCTATACTTAGTGCAATTTTTATTGATTTTGTTAATTAAGTTGTTCATATTTCGTATCTAGGATTAATTCACACTTGAAGCAAAAATGAATCAATTTGGACAAGTTTGGAATAATTTAAAGCTATTTTGATTAAGTTACAGAGTGCATGGCCATATATATAGTTGTGTAAGAAAGTCTAGAGGTATGTTGAGGATTTCTTGCGGTACATGCCTATATTAGAAAAGTATTTTCTAAAATTAATTCTAATTTTAGAAACTAGTTTTCTAAAATTCAATTAATTATCAAATCAATTCCACAATTAAATTAATTATTTTTATAAATTAAATTAATTATTTTTATTAATCATATTAATAAAAATAATTAATTTAATTGTGGAATTGATTTAATAATTAATTTAATTTAATAATCCAACTCCTTGAAAAATTAAACTAAATTCCAAGCTATTCCTAATAAAATAACCCTTTGAAAACAATTTTCAAACAATTAGAAACAGCTTTCCAAATTTATTAAAAATTTAAACTAACTTATTCTCAATTAATGTAATTTAATAAAAATAAGGCTTAAAAACATATTAAGAATCAAAATAATATGTGGGACTGTCTGGCAAGTGTACTACATGTGTTAAGCCAAGAAGACTTCACGTTTATTAATTTTAGTGACAATCAAATAATAATAATATTAGAAATAAATGAACTGTTTTGATAAGTGTGTTAAGCGTGCAACAAAAACACAGAAGAAGTGGAAAACACAAAAGAAGTGGAAAACACAGAAGAAGCGAAAAAATACAGAAAAAGCGGAAAACACAGCAGAAGCAGAAAAACACAGAAGAAGCGAAAAACACAGAAGAAGCGAAAAAACACAAAAGAAGCGAAAAACACAGAAGCAGGAAAACACAGACGATACAAAGATGAAGATACTCTAGTACGTCGGACAGTTAGTCAGTTAGAGTTAGTTA
>JAOTBA010000006.1:17063230-17088617 GCA_025629845.1 Erythroxylum squamatum | reverse complement strand
GCCACTCTCGCGGGGCACGGACTCGGATATCACCAACGATATCGGGTTCGGGTCACTCGGGAGTGGGGTGTTACAAAATGACCCTTCAGGGTTTTCAGCACAAGGTTCAGGAATCCTTACGTTGGGCTCCGGAAACCGGGGTCCAACAAATTTAGACGGTAATTTTTGCAAGTGATCTAGTAAGAAATTTTGTAAGTAATCCTTGATTAATTGTAAGTAATTTAGATGGTCAATTTGTTAGTAATTCAGTAAGCAATTTTTGATAGTTTTGTTTTGACTGTTTTGTTTGCTCCTAATTTTGATCCATTGAATGATTTGCAAAGCTGTAAAAATAACATGAGACTTGAACCATTGGATTCGTAACACATTAAATTACATCTCCACCAAAAATCTTATTGATCTGAAATTATTTAAGAGAGATTGAGTGATAATATTGAGATGGAAATGATGAAGAAAAAGATGAGAAAAAGGGGTTAAAATGTAGTCTGAAACTTCCATGATTAAACTATATTAATCTAGGAAGATTTTGACAAAATTGTCTTCACGAAAGTTGTAGATCTTTCTTTTACCTTTTTAATGATATAAATTTTGAATTTTTGGATTTCTAGATTGAAAGTTAAGGGAGTTCAAAGTGAGGGTGAGCAACTGGGAAAGTCGCGATCGTGCCCCTTCTTCCTTCTTCCGATACTGTTGTTTTCTCTTCTTCTTCCTCTCTTTTTCTTAATTCTTCCATTTCTAACTTATTTCAACCTCCATTTTCGACTTCCTTCAACTCAACACATTCACAACTAATTCCAAATTAAAACACAAACATTAAAATAGAAAAATTCACGCATGTTCTTCATGTTTCCTGCATTTTTCTTCATTTTTTTGCTACATTCTTATTTTCTGCTCATTCTCCAATTTCTTCTCTAAAATCTATCTTTCTCATATCCGGACATCATCTAACATCTTTTCCTTAACTCTAAACTCGTTTCATTTCTAAAAACATCCAAAAATTCACGTAGAAACCATGAAAACAGAGTATACACATATTAACTTTTCATAATTTTCTGCACTCTCCCTGTACACTCTTTCAATGATTTTTCTAACTCAATATTATTTCAACAACATCTTATAATATATTAATCATCAAATGTGCAGGACATCACATACGACATACCCAAAAATCCATACTCATGTTTCAGCAAATCAGATTCAAATTTACAAAATATTATAATAATAATAATAATAATAATAATAATAATAATAATAATAACAAAATTTAATGATAATAATAACTTCAAAGAGTTGGTGGTTCTTCATGCATAGAGGAGCACCAACTCCATGCACGGTACATTCATGACTACTATGGGTGGCTAGTCACCCCGTGAATATCAATACTTCAAAGCAACATAAATATAGCAAAGAGCAGTGAAAAAGTAAAGAGTAGAATAGTAATCGTCAAACAACCATTTTAATATAAGAGGTATAATAGTCATTTATTATACATTCCATTTTATTCCATTCATCTTACAAACAACATTTCACTACATTATATTATAAACCGTTCCATCCCTTCCAAACAACTTTTCACTGTATTACATTTCATTCCATTATAAACCGTTCTGTTCCATTCCGTTCTATTCTATTAATTCTGTTCCATTCCAAATAAACTAGTTAACAAAATACAAACTCAAAATTTTATTAATACTTTACGCTATAAAAATAGTTGGGTACCATACGCCTATACAAAGAATTAGGTACCTTACAAAACGTTCACACCTTTTTTGCACTCACTTTTCTTTTGATTTTTTTTTACAATGCATGTAATGACCAAATGAAAGTTGATAATAACCAACTATAAAGCCAGCTTTAATAAAGTTGTCTAAAGGAGTTCAAAAACAATTTAGCTTAATTTTTTGATCAAGTCAAATATAACACTTTACAACTGATAATCTAGAATTATGTATTAAACCATGTTTAATTTCTAACTCGGATTTGGTTCCGGCCCAAAGATGTTAAATGAGTTTTATGCTTCCCGTGCCAATAAAATTAAAAACAACGATTTCATGTGAATTGTGTTTCGTTTGGTCAAAAGATGTTAAAGCATATAAAAAGTGTCCAAATAGTCATTGATTAGGCTTCTGTCACTTGGGCCGATCCAAAATTTCTGCAAGTGTTGTTTTCAGGAATCTGATAGGAGGTGGAGGTTTAACTGGACTAGGGTTTTAGACAATTGCGATAAGTATTGCCTCTCGAACAAATGAACCAGTTTCTGGTACGTGGGCTTTCTTCGCATCACTAACAAGTTTTTTTTTTTTTTAATCTCTTGGAAACAATTGGTGTTATCATTTTACCTCCTTTGATGACTAGAAAAGGGTTTCAGCTGCATGCGCTAGAAGTTCTGTCTTGCGAATTGTGTCAATTGCTGCCACTGGATCGACAGTTTTGTGTTTATGCAGCGACTCTGATTTCAGTAAGATTCTCCCCCTTCTCTCTTAATTCTTGCGGGTGAAAAGTTGGAATTAAGTTTCGGGGTACATTAAATGATGGTGTTTGTGAATGTGGTTGTCACCCAACTTTGACGACGCCTTGAAGTTGGCAATTCATTTCTGTACATAATTTGACACCCGACTGAAGTTCGGTTCGTTTGAAGTTAACAATTATCGATTCAATGCTTTAGGTGGAAGCATATCTTTTTCAATTCCTGCACAATTGCGCCAGCCACCCTCACTGCCATGGAAAATGTCAAGGGACTTGGTCCCGCCGTTTAATTTACTGGATCGGTGCCCATTCGGTATCTTATTTTATTTTAGGAAATGTTTTTATCTACTGGATTTTCTTTTTTTTTAAGTAATGAATTTCAACTTTACAATTTGTAGGGACTCTTTCATTGTTCTCGTGTACAGTTAGCCCAATTTCATCACATGACTTTGGGAAATTAAGTTCTGGGGTCGACGGGGATGGTTCAAAACCAAGTTGTGGATGTCTTGGCAGAGACAGTCTTGCCAATGCTGCTGCTAGTGTCAGTCTTGCTGTTGTCAATATATCAGTTCCACTGGGTATAGCTTTTAAAAATCTTAAGTTTTTTTTGAAAAAATTTAAAAATGTTAAGTTACACGCATAAACTATTCAAAATTTTGACCAAGGGGTTATTTCTAATTCACTTTTATAGGTTTCTATAGCATTGCTGCTGGAAAGAGTGTGGGATCTGGAACTATTGTTGATTCCGATGGTACTATCTTAACATGTGCTCATGTTGTGGCTAACTTTCAAGGAACAAGACCTTTATCTAAAGGGAAGGTTAGTGATCAAGCCACAATGAGCATATTAATTATTCTGTTTGAGTGTCATCTTTTAGGGTAATTTGCACGAAGCTCTAATAAAAATTACTATGTATTAATTGGATCATCCATCTAAAGTCCTAGAAGTTTCCACTTGTTGATAGCCAAGTATTTTGGCAACTGGTTTGTCTGCGTGAAGTGTTTACTGGTCTTGAATATTTCTTATTACTTAATGTGGTGTTCCTAATTTGAGGAATGGATTTACGCTTACTATTGAGAAGCATGTGCAATCTTATGATCCAAAATTTAGCCTTTTTTCCCCCCTCAAATGTGAAGGTACAGAACTTTGACTACTTAATAAACTACTTCAATCAGGTTGATGTTACTTTGCAAGATGGTCGGACATTTGAAGGTACACTGGTCAATGCAGATTTGCATTCTGACATTGCTATTGTGAAGATCAAGTCAAAAACTCCATTGCCAACAGCTAAACTTGGTTCTTCACGTAAGCTTCGCCCTGGGGACTGGGTGATAGCTATGGGCTGTCCACTTTCCCTTCAAAATACTGTAACGGCTGGGATTGTAAGGTAATATTAGCATATAACAAATATAATGGTTGGTGTTTAGCTGTCTGCGGTTGATTAATGTAATCATTTTACAATTTCCTACGTACTTTTGGCTAATGTTCTTGTCATGGACATTGGTAATTTTTATCATAATATATTCTGTTTTAAATGGCCAGGTAATTATTCGTGATGCTTTCTGAATTTCTTTTCTCTTCCTTCTGCCAGCTGTGTTGATCGGAAAAGCCGTGACTTGGGTCTTGGAGGAGTGGGGAGAGAGTTTTTACAGACAGATTGTGCAATAAATGAGGTAGTCTCTCCTTCATTGTGGAAAAGTCATCACTACTTTGGACATGGCATCCATATTTCAGTGCACAACAGTGTAGGCTGATGTGCATTTGTTTTCCTGTATTTGTGGTATAGGGAAATTCAGGTGGACCACTTATCAATGTTGATGGTGAAATTGTTGGCATCAACATCATGAAAGTATTGGCTGCGGATGGGTTGGGCTTTGCAGTACCTATTGATTCAGTTGCCAAAATAATAGAGCAGTTTAAGAAGAGTGGGCAAGTATATTTTGAGTTTTGAAAATGAAGTCTGACGCATAAAATACAAATATTTTCTACTTAATGTCCAATAGACGTTCTTAGGTTGTTAAATGCTAAGAGGGTTTAGTCAAGTTGAATAAAGAAAAACATGCCTAAGAGAAGATGAAAATAAACCTTGGTAGTTTGGTTTGATGGACGTTACCTGATACGCATTTGAGGGCAGTAGTGATGGCCAAATTGTGGATTTCGTTCAATATCTAAATCTCTGGAGTTTCCTCTGAAGTTATTTTTGTTCAGGAGGGTTGTACGGCCATGGCTTGGGTTGAGAATGATTGAGCTTAATGAGAAAATCATTGCTCAATTGAGAGAGAGAGACGCTGCATTCCCCAATGTTGACAGAGGTGTACTTGTGCCTATGGTAGGCCTTTTTAAGTGACCCTTGTTTTCTCGTCTCGTCTGGTATGCATGTTTTATAATGAGTCCGTTTGATGTTTGATGTTTAAATGCAGGTAACTCCGGGTTCTCCTGCTGATCGTGCTGGGTTTATTTCTGGTGATGTGGTCATCAAGTTTGACGGGAAGCCTGTCAAAAGCATCGACGAGGTAAGTGTCCGTGTTTGCATGAGATTGATGTGCATATTTATTTATTTGAAGGACGGGGTGGATGGAGTTTCCAGCTCTCAAGCATTCACGCTTGCAAATGCTCGCCAATTCCATTTCTTATTTAGATAATCGAAATCATGGGGGATAGAGTTGGAGAGCGTATCAAGGTGGATGTGAAAAGATCGTATGATACTCAAGTGAGTTTGATCGTTATTCCAGAGGAGATGGGGATGCATCCGGACATGTAACACCTTGTTTTTGGGAACCCATTTAGTTTAAGCGAATAAACTTGTAACCAGCACCATAAATTCCTATACTTTTGTTCCAATGAATGCTAATGCTTACATTCTCATCCTGTATAATCTTAGGAACCTAAGAAGTAAAACTAATTAATCATCAGTCGGTTTTGAAATAGGAAGGACTAATACTCAAAACTTTTTAAAGCATTGGTGCAAAACAAAAGAGAAAGGAAGGATTGGAGGCCTTCGGTTCGGCCTCTAAATTTTGTGTCACGAAAAAAAAAGATAACCTCATTAATTAAAACAATGCAACTTCAACCAAGATATATCCCAGAAGAATCCTACATCATTGTATATCGGTGGAACGAAGTCAGATCACAGGCTAAACAATGTCCATAATTCATATATATAAACTCTCTGAGTCCCAACACAGCAAGTTCAACATAAAGATGCTTAAAAATCAAAACCATCATCGAATCCGGCGTCGTATCCGGCGTCGTAAGATACAGCGTCACCGATGTCCGACACCATGTCTCCAACCAGCAACCCACCAAGCAACCCAGCACCCAATCCCAGCGCTAACTTGCCTTTCCCACTCTTCTGCGGCTTTTGTACAACCGGATGGCCTCCGTACCCATACCCTTGTTGCGGCGGATACCCACTGTAGCCATACCCTTGTTGCGGCGGATACCCACCGTACGGTGGATACTGTTGAGGTGGATAACCACCTTGTGGAGGGTAGGCGTATTGCGGCGGATAAGGCTGCGCGTGAGCTTTCCCAGTGTCCATATGATGAGGTGGGGGTGGAGGGGGTAGGTGTCCTCCCGGTAATGGATAACTTGCTCCGGCACCGTTGGGATATCCGGCAGGCGGATAAGCCATAACGGGCTCCTCAACTTTCTTCGCCTTTTGTTTTGGTGGTGGGGCGTTTTGTTTGTCTCCAAACTTGTAAGAAAAGTTAAGAGTTCCTTTAGCTTTGCCAGTTGGTGTGCTGACACTGTAACTCATGTGCTTGTATTCTTTGGGATCTCCGGCGCTGTCCAGGAGCTCTTTGATCGGTACATAGACTTCTCCGATGTCTTTGTCTCCTAGGCTGCGGTCGGATTTGAGTTTGATGTCGAGGGTGAGGCGGCTTTGTTGGAGAGAAGTCTCGTCGAGGTTGAATTTCATGGTGAAATTCCAATTGGGGTTGGGGCCACAATCCTTGTGCACATGGGTCTTCTGCTTTTGGGTTGAATATGGATCCCCTTTGATTGAAACCACCGCGTAAACGTCCATCTTAGTGAAAAGATTGACGTCTTTGAGGTCTTTGGCAGATGCAATCGTGATCTCCAACGGCCTGCACTCCATGGTTGGCTCTTGTGGATCGAAAGATGAGAGGACAACAGAAAACCCAAAAGGATTGACTTTCGGAAGATATGAAGAACTGGGGTGTTGCAGGAAAAGAATGGTTAGATGAATTTGACGGATACTTTTGGATGAGATTTAGCAAGAGAGATGGGTGGTTGTTTGGCTATATAAACAGATAAGGTTTTTGACAAAATACTGTATGTGTAGATGTGAAGGAAAGAGCGAGATTCGAGGAAGCAGAGGTTGCTTATAACCGCCTTCCAGAAGAGAACGGCGAGAGGGTTTACTTTCTCCGCTAAATTAGAAACAAAGTCTAACGCGTAAAAAAAAAAGATTCTTTTTGTATTAAAATTTAAAACTCAAGTCTTATCCATTAAATTAATGGCATTGGCAACGCGTTTTCATTTCAGCGTCCATCCCACTCGGTGAGGAATAAAGTAGCAACCGAGGGCTCCACATCTTCTGTACTTACCCAGTTTCTTTTGATCTCAACCATCCAATGCAATAAATTGGATGGTTGAGAACAAAAGGGAACCGAAGACTCTGAGCAGGGGTACACAAGATCTTTTCCTGCAACCGAGTGCTTGACTTGACCCTTCCACACACTGGTCCAAATTCCAAAGCTTCATCATTGATGATGTCATATGCAAGCAATTCCAGGAATGGCTTGCCGTCTTGTATTGTGAGTTCAACCGTTATCTCGTCGTTTTCAGTTTCACCCAACTTCTTCACATGCAATTCAACCAGTGAAACAAACAAAAGAGAGATATTGTACTAATCTATATAGATTACATGTTTTGGAGTCCGGTCCAACAGTAGCCAAAATTTTTCATTATAGAGGATGATAAGGTACATAGTTACAACATCGTTGCAATTTGTCAAACATCCGTGTTCCTGGGCACAGCATTGGAATTATCAAAATTATGCTAGTTCCTCAGCTCTACTGCCAGTTCAGTAGGAATTGGATTATTGGGATTCCCAAAGGTGGTAAAAATTTCTCCATGCTACTTGCTACAAAAGATCTTTAAACACCAAATTATATTTATGCTTTTTTTCGACAATTTTACTTAGATCCGTTTAAGTAAAATTCAGCCTTTTTACATGATCTTCGATCAATGCTAACCTTTATATGATATCTCCGTCCAAATAAGATTCTATTTTATATAATTTAACTACAACATGACTAATAAAAGATTATATCTATGTGGGAATGATATATCATCTTCTCACTTTTAGAATTGATATCCATTGGCTATGATGCACATCATCCAAACTCTCTCAATAATCTTTATTCATTAATAATAAAATATTTTTGTAACACACCGTGAGCAAAACTAGCATTGTTAGTAAAATCATCTCTAATACCACCCATCAATTGCTCTTCGCAAATACTATCTTCCCTACTTTAACATGAATTTTACACGTGATGTTGCCCTACCACCATTACCTCCAGGTACCTGTCCTGTGTCGTTGCCTATACTGCAAAAAGAGGCTAGTGTAGTGCTGATTCAGGTAGTTCAAATGGAGAATCTTTTACTCTCACTGTAACAACCCAGACCACCTATCCATGGAAATTGTCTATTTTGGGTTGCACTCGGGCTAAACTCCTCACAGTTTTGCTTTTTCCATCCCTAACAAAACGTGTCTGAGGGGGGGAGGTATCTATACTCTTATAAGACATACTTCGTTCTCCTCTCCAACTGATGTCGGATCTCACAATCCACCCCTTTTAGGGCCTAACTCCCTTAGGACCTAGCGTTCTACGCTAGCACATCGGGTCCGGAACCGGTTCTGATACCACTTGTAACAACCCAGACCACTCGCCCACATATATTGTCCGTTTTGAGTTGCCCCTCAGGCTAAACTCCTCACGGTTTTGCACTTCCCATCCTTGGAAAAACGAGTCTTGTGGGGGAGAGGTATCCATACCCTTATAATGAGTTGGGCCCCAAGAGGGGGTGGACTATGAAATCCCACATCGGTTGAAGAGGGGAACGAAGTACACCTTATAAGGATATGAATACCTCTTCCCTAAGACCGCTTTTCTTGGAGGGGAAAGAACAAAACCGTGAGGGTCTTGGTCTAAGGGGCAATCCAAAGCAAACAATATATGTGGGCGAATAGTCTGAGCTGTTACAAGTGGTATCAGAGCCGGTTCCCGAACAGTTGTGCCAGCATAGGACGCTAGGCCCTAAGAGGGGGTGGATGATGAGATCCCACATCGGTTAAATAGGAGAACAAAGTACGCCTTATAAGGGTATGAATACCTCTCCCCTCAAACGCGTTTTTCCAATAGTGGGAAGAGCAAAACTGTGAGGGGCTTGGAGCCTAAAGCGGACAATATCTGGTAATACCCTAGACCACCTGCCCACAGATATTGTCAGCTTTGGGCTGCCCTTAGGCCAAACCCCTCACGATTTTGCTCTTCCCACCCCTGAAAAAACGCGTCTTAGGGAGAGAGGTGTCTATACCCTTATAAGGCGTGCTTCGTTCTCCTCTCTAACCGATGTAGAAATCTCACAATCCACCCCCCCTTAGGGCCCAGCCTAGCTGACATAACGGTTCGAATACCGGTTCTGATACCATTTGTAATAGCCCAAACCTCCCGCTACAAATATTGTCCTCTTTGGGCTTTAAGCCTCTCACGGTTTTGCTCTTCCCACACCTAAGAAGACGCGTCTTAAAGTGTGAGATCCCACATCGGTTAGAGAGGAGAATGAAATATGTCTTATAAGGATATGGATACCTCTCCCCCCACAAGACGCATCTTCCCAAAGGTGGGAAGAACAAAACCGTGAGGGGTTTGGCCCGAGGAATAACCTAAAAGTGGACAATATTTGTGGGCGGGTGGTCTGGATTGTTACAAGTGGTATAAGAGTCAGTTCCTGACCGGATGTGCCAGCGTAGGACGCTGGACCCTAAGGGGAGGTGGATGATGAGATCTCACATCGATTAGAGAGGGGAACGAAGTATGCCTTATAAGGGTATGGATACCTCTCCCCCATAAGATGTGTCTTCCCAAGGGTGGGAAGAACAAAACTGTGAGGGGTTTGGCCTGAAGGGCAAATCAAAGCGGACAATATCTGTGGGCGGTGGTCTGGGCTGTTATATATTGCTATAACCTTGAATTGAATATACATACTAATCAAGACATTAACATCATATTCATTTACCTAAAGCACTTATAGACACACAATGATAATTAGTAGTCAATTAAAATTGCTACTATCACTAAGTAACTTTTCATAAATATTCTTGTTATTTTCAACGATTGGTAGGATTTATTTATCGAAACAATATTTTTTTAATTTTCTTTAATGTTGATCTATTTTTTTTACGCGAAGGCAAATATTTTGTCGTAATGTCCTCTCAGTTACTCAACTAGTTCACGTTTTATTAATTGGATTGATTGGAATGCCATTATAGCCTTTTGACGTAAAGACAAGCATTTTGTAGTAAATTTCCTTGATTACTCAACTATATCATATTCTTAACTGGCTACTAGCTTTATTCATAACTTGAAGGCTAGTATAGTAGTTATTTACTAAAGATACACATTTTTTTCACATTTCATATAGCGTATCTCATTTATTTTAGCTAATCGTCCTCGTGAAAGATGACTAATGATGATACTAATTCAATTGACTTATAATTATAAATGTGTATGACAATTTTCTAAGGTGAATAAACTGACATCATACCTAATTAACATGCATAACCAAAGAAACTTATAACACAAATTCCACAAGCTAATATGCCTTTACAATTTTAATGACTTTGTTCTACTTCCATAAAGTTATAGTTATTGACACATTAACACAATTTACACTTATGCTCACACCATGTCAACTTAATCAAAAACTAACAATATGACATGCAAAATTCACACTCATGATGACAATAACAATGCAAACCTTCCCACACTTAGACAACACATTGTCTTCAATATGAGGAGAACTAACATCATATAAACGAAACTAAAAATGATAAGAAAAGAAAAAATTAAAAGAAAAAGGTTAGAGCATGAAACCCGTTACAATGATTGAGGTGGTGACGATGTTGAAGATGAGATCTAAACGCCTTGAGAAACAAAGTATTTATAGATCCTCTTGATGTCGTGGTGCTACTGTTGTGGTTCTTATGCCATCTCCTTCAACAATTTGTTGTTTGAAACCAAATTCGCTTGACCTCGAACTTACTTCTCTATCTTATAATTGCTTTTAAAAAGAGAGAATTAGCAATCTAAACCATTTCAAATCACTAAGAACTTATTTTTGTAATTTAAAATAAATCTAACTACAAAACAATTTCAATCTAACTACTGAATGTGCTAAGTTATGATTATTAGCTTGACCTTGCATCATTCAAAACTTAACCTGGATCAATTATGGGTGGCTTGCTTCTACCTATTTTGGTCAATATTAGTGTAGTAGCTTGTAAATAAGCTACATGTTGTGAGATAATCAAAAGAACATAATTAATCAAATCGAGAAAACCTAGTAAGTTCAATAATGCTTTTTAAGTAACAAACTATCAATAAAATAGGGAACAATAAAACTCCCTGAATTATTTATCAAATTCAATTGTTTGACTTCTTAGAAGGTGAACTGTTCTCTTTCTTTTTTAATCACCTTTGTCTTCTCTTCTTCTTTCGCTTCATGAACAGAGACGTCTGTATCTTCTTCAACCTCTATTTTCGCTATCATATGTTCGTCATTCTCTTTTTCATCAGCTTCTTGTACGGAGACTTCCTTATATTTTTCAAACCCAATCTCTGTTTTCATCTATTCTTCTTCCTCTTGCTCCTTTAAAGATTCGACTTTATCAATTCTCATGAACAAGCTACCCTCCTTTGAATTTTTCAATACCTTATTCATGTTGAATTTCACTTGTTTATCTCTAATCTAAAGGATTAGGTTGTTTTTATAGACATCTGCCAAAGCTTTTTCGGTGTTAAAAAATGGTATACCAAGTATTAATGGACAATTTCAATCCTCTTCAAAGTCTAGCATGACAAAATCTACAGGAATGAAAAACTTATCCACTTTTACAAGTACATCCTCCACCAAGCCTAAGGTCCACCAATTGAACAAGCAAAAAATTGGCTTTATATCTTTTAGCCTCAGTTTCCTAAACATAAACAAAGGCATAAGGTTTATACTTGCGCCTAATTCGCATAAACATTTCAAAATCTATAAATTACTAACTACACAGGATATCGTAAAGCTCCTTGGATCTTTTATCTTTGAGGGCATATGGTTGGTAATTAAGGAGCTACAAATTTCCGTCATGACTACCGTCTGGTCATCTTCCCATGTCTACTTGTTAGATAATACATCTTTAAGGAACTTCGCATACTTGGGCCTACGTTTCAACACTTCCATAAAAGACAAGTAAATTTGTTATTTCTTTAGCTTTTCCATGAACTTTGTGAATGATACATCTAATTCGTTCTTCTAAAGTCTTTTTGGGAATGATATTTTTGGTGAGTAAGGTGGAGGAGGAGTATAGGGAGGGTTTGCATTCTTTTCTTCATCCTTTTTCTTTTTCGCTTAGTTTTCTACAATGTGGTTCTTAGCTTGCCTTTCCGCTGATTCTTCTAGCTCTTTCCCATTCCTAATTGTGATAGCCTTAAATTATTGTCTTGGATTTGCTTCCATATTGCTTGGAAGGCTCCCTACACTTCTTGTAGACAATGCGTTGGGTTACTGGCCCAATTGAATCTCTAAGTTGTGACTAGAAGAAGCACGATTTTCAGATACTTGATCAAATTGCCCTTTCATCCTCTTCTAGGCCTCTTTCGTGTTCATGAACTTGTCCATGATCTTATTCAATTTAAAATCTCATAAACTGGACTTATCTTATTGAAATCTTAGTAGGTCTTGATTTCCTATTTGAGTCCTTGCATTGTTAGACCAAAAGAAATTTAGGTGGATCTGTCATCTCGAATTATACATATTCAAATAAGGATGAACAATTTTCTTCTTCTTTCTGTTGTCACCAATCTTCCTCTTCTTTGATTCTTTTCTTTTTCAATTCTTCTTCTTTTTCCCGAAAATTTTCTCAAATTTCATGTTTGTTCTTCAACTTCTACTTCTCAAGCCTCTCATATTTTTCATCTCTGAAATCTCATTGCGCACGAATCAATGATTCTTCCTTTCAATCATTTATTACAATTGTTTGACTTTTTCGAAAAATTCCTGGACTACTGCTTGTTCCAAATGTTGTTCGAGGGTTGCAGAATGTTGTGATTATTCTGGAACTAAAGTAGAGAAGTGGCAGAATTTGGTGGAGGGGCGATGATTAAGGATTATAAGGCTTGAAAAATTGATGAAAATGGAGAAAAGCTGAGTGGAGACGGTTCAAGCTTTGGACGGGACAGATTTCAAGTCACTTGAAACTCAATTAAATTCAAGATCAAACAACATAAACTAGAACTAGTCAAATCGTAGATTATCCTCGGACCAACTCGCCCCATTATCATCTCCACATTTAAATACTTAAACTGGATCCATAAAAAATAATCATAGAAAAGACTTAGTGTCACGTGTTCCGCTTGTATTCATAGTTGATCCGACCATGCTGAAATAAGAAACTTCTGTTTCAGAAATATCACTAACCAAGCAAATCCTTTTAAATTGTTTCAGGGTTATGTAAATAACGAAGCCCATATTTAAGTAAAAGAAGAAAAAAAAACAAAGGTTGAGCCACAGCAAGCTCTCCAATAACTTCGACATCTCAATCATAAGCTTCTTGTTTTTTATTTTCCCGCGCATAGGAGATAAAGAATTACATACTTCAATTCAGTAAATACTAAGTGCAATTTCGTTCATGAAAAGAAAAAAGAAAAAGGCTATACTCAGATAATCTTATGGGATGAAAATTTACAGGGCAGGCAAAATGAAACTGGAATGCATGTATTTCTGCAAAAGCCCCTCAAGGGATTTTGCTATGGCCAATAAAAGCTTGAAATTCTTATTCCCCTTTTGTGAAAAAACCCAGACAAACATACAAAAAGTAATCAGTCGGGATGAAATCTAAGAATTCCTAATTAAAATATTTTGACAAAATTCAGGCCTCGTTTCCTTTTTGGTCGCCAGGTGTTCCAGCAAGCCAGCCCCAGACACCACCTGAGCCCTGCCTCTGTTTTGCATTCAAGGCAGCTTTCTCTGATGCAGCCTTTTGTCGTTGGAGGAGTTCAAGTTCTTTTTGCAGTGTCTCCATAGTTTGTAGCTTTTGTCGTAATTCTGCAACATCAACCTGTTGATTTCGAGTAGAGAATTAAACAGGCGCGTATGATTGTAATCTCAAAAACTTTATCATCTTCGTCCATTAAGCAGCATGCCATTGAGACAATTCAGCAGGCAAATACCATTTCTCAGATAAGTATTGCATATACAACATTTAACTGAATTAATAAAATAATAGATGAAAAAAATTCCAGGACATACCTCTAATTTGAAACATCTCGACTGTTCAGAAGCTAATTGACCACGAACAGATTGGAGCTCCTGCAGGGTTGAGAACAAAATTAATGGGAATGCAAGGAAAAAGAAGATGCTAATCTGAAGTGGCCATCTGCATCTTATAAGGAAATTAAACCTGCTAAAGCAACTCAAGTAATTACCTTATAAAGATCTGTGTTGCGAGTCTCAGCTTCACCTAACTCTGTCTTCAACTGGAGATTTTGCAGCTTCTCCTTGCTTATTAGTGATTCCAGTTCTTCATTCTGTGCCTTCGAATTTGCTATAGCCAGTTCTCTGCTTCCCTGGGTTATAGAGTTCTGCTCCAAAATTAAAATGTTAACTGAGCAGCATGTAAAAGCTACACAAAACTATAAACCTTGAATTCTCTAACCCAACCAATGAATGAACACAGCTTTCAATTCTTATACCATGGCCTCTACGTCCGCATTAACCATAACAATTTCCCTTATTTTTCCTTCTTTGCCCACTTCCAACTCAGATTCCACATCTCTGGTAGCATTGGTTCCATTGTGCATAGCAGAAACACTGTCAGGCACAGGAGTCTCCATTATCTTTGATTGCAAGGTAGATTTGTGACTTGGCTTAAGGACATTGACCTACCAGTGAGTCACCAAAATCAGCAAGAGGAAAAACTATAAGAGAGATAACCACACAGAGAAGTTTAAAGTACCACCAACCTCATTGCTGTAATGTCCATTATATCCTCCAAAAGATATGAGAATATCTTCGCCACTGTAGGAGCTCACCACCAAACTCAAGCCCTATACAGAAAACAGTTAAACTATTCCCACTAAAATGTATAAAGCTTTCCAATGTGTAAGAAATACCTCACTAACAACAGGAACACGTCCTTGAGCGGAAGTTACAACAGACCAAACAAGGGTAGACATGTTGAGAACAATAGTTTCTGAGACACCTGTAGAAGAGTAGACAAGCAAAGAAACTTGTGCTTATGAAATTATGAAGTAAAGGATAAGTTAGACAAATTTCTTCCCCTTTTCTTACGGTGAGACTAATAGTCACATAAACTGAGCCTGTTATAGGATTGCATGTCAAAAGTAAACAACAATAACACCTGGTAGAAATCCAGTTAACACTCGAGGTCTAAGAAAATCTAGTAGTACACAGCCATACTTCTAACTAATAGAGAGGCTATTTTCAAATGACCCACATGAAGAGGGAAAAAATAAATAATAAAATTAAAAATTTTAAAAAAATAAAAAAGTAAAAAGATATAATAATAATAATAATAATAACAATAAAACTACTTAAAAAAAGTTTAGGCTAAATTCCTAAGAGATAAGTACGGCCTCTTGCATGTCGGAAGTAACAAAAGTACGAAAAAAAAAAAGAAAGAAACCTTCTGAGTTATTTATTCCTTGTCTTGTTTTTTGTCACTTTTCATTAAGGGTGCAAAGACGAGAAATTCACGGCTGCAAAAGTACATACCACTCTTGTTGTCACCCCCACCAACAATAAACCAATTTTCCCCAACTGTCACACCTGCATGTCCTGCCCGTGCAGTTGGTATGTCCCCCTGTTGTGTGGGTTTAGTCCATTCCATCTGCAATCAATTGAAGAGGATGGATTACGGAAATTCCTGACGCATAGGAAAGAAGGATCCAAAGTATGTTAATAGTTTTTCAATCTTACAGCTTGCAGGTCAAGCACATGTACATCATTGAAGCAAATAGAATGTGAACCCCCACCAAAGACAAAAAGGTAGCGATCCGCATGCACAGCAGCAGTATGATCAGACCTTGGAGATGGAGGTAGCCCACTATAAAAGCATGTTATATATCAGATTCATGATCGATTAGAACCCACTGAAAACCACTATGCCAACATATAAATTGCTTCAAAGTTGGATGGCATAACAATAGTTTGTAATATCAAGAAATAGAGAATTCGTAACTTACAGGAAAACCACTCGACACAAGGAATAAAATTTTAATTCAAATAATTGACCTCCTTATAAAATAGAAAATTTGAAGTTATAATTCATGCACCAAAGGAAACTAGTTCATTTAATGCCCAAGATTAATTTCACATCGTTCCTAACTGCCAAATATTCCTAAGGATATATCATAAAAAACAAAACGGACGGTAGCTTCTCAATTTTGTGGAATTTTCTTACACAGCATCAATTTCATCCCAAGTCATGGTCTCCAGGTCTAGAATATGCAGATCATTCAAGAGAGTTCTCTTAGCATCCTGACCACCAAAAATTACAATGCTTGTACCAACCAAGGTAGCTGATTGGCCTCTGCGTGAAACCTACAAATTGTGATTAAAAGTTCTAAAAAATCAGAATAACCTATATAGCACTGACAAACATAATCTGTCTCACTAGATAAAAGGATTAAAATTGCACTTTTAATAGCAGTTCTATACGGGTTCAAAAAATTCCAGTTTGAAGCTCATTTAAGTTTAATCAGGAATAAGATGTTCACGAAGTTTTAGTTCAATATCATGCAGCAACATCTGCAACTAGGGCAAAAGAAGTAACAACTTAGCCTCTAAGACTCTTCCGTATCTTGGGCTATCAAGATAACCAGAAGTTAATTTTCCTTCTCGTGCTAGTAAACAGACCACAGGTTTGACTCGTAGAGAACAGGCATATGCTTCATTCATAATAACATTTTCCAGTTGACACACGCAGATCGCTGACAGATTAAGGAAGAAAAAACACATACTGGTGCTTTCCCATAAGTCTTTAAGGTTGACCAAGTAGAAGTTTGTAAATCAAAAGCTTTAACTGTCACAAAAAATGAAAATGCATAAGGGAGGAGATGTAAATTACAAGAAAATAATCAAAATTATTGTGCTATACCCTCGATAGTTTCAGAAGGATCCTTCCTATGTCCAGCAATAGATAGGAGCTTATTCTCCCATGGTATCTACAAAAACAAAATAAGACAAACAGTCTTATTTGCACAACAAGGCAGACATACAACATGATATCACAATTGTCTTATTATCCGAGAGATATGTTTTGTCCAAACTTAGACTTCTAAATGGTCATAGAGAATAACAAATTAATCTATAGACTAACCAATGTATGACCCGCACAAGAAGTCAATGCAGTTGGAGAAAAATCCTGTAACTCTACTCCAATCTTAGCTTCTATCTTAGACCAAGTCCAACATCTCAAATCCAGTGCCTGTTTGCGCTCCAAATTTACAACTTCACAGTAAGTCATAATGTAGCAATAAACAACATTGAGTAAACCTTCTCCAAAGGTAAAATGTGAGCATGTGACAAGAAAAAAAAACAAAATCCTCATAATCATAGAGGTTTGGAAACATAGAGATAATTGTTAGTGCTATCAAAATTTCCAAGCGAATGTGCATGTACCATGCCAAATATCCTGGGACTAGATCATAAAAACAAGATAGAACAACAAATGAAGTTGAATTCCAGGGATTTATGTTTAACAAATTCACATTTGCATAAATGCAGTTCCTTTGCTTACATAAAGATCACTTAGATAACGACCATTGTGGTTTCCTCCATATATATACATCTTATCTTGAAGAATGGCTACAGCATGCTGCAAAGGAAATAAGACATTAAATGAAGAAAGAAGAAGAAGAAAGTATTAGAGCGCAAAAGATAATGACAAGATCAGGAATGAAAAGAAAGGACCAAGAGAAATCCACTAAGAAAAATATGCACCTCATAACGGGCTTTAGGGCGTTGGCCTGATATTGGAGGTGCAACCCACTGATCATAGACAGCAATTGCTGAAAGGCCTTCCAAGACAACATCTTTGTCCTGTGTTTCCACATAGCTACCGTTCTCCGTTGAAATTGTTTTCATTTCAGGGAACAAATTACCATTCTCAACAACAGGGTCAAGTTCTGGGACATGCTGCCAGTGTCAAAAGCAGAAAATTGATAAGATTGACCAAGCTTACCACGTAAATACAGAATGAACTGCCTAATAGTTCATGATTCCATACATGCAGCTAAGTGGCATAAAAAGGTGAACGATAGCATCAAAAAGCCACCATTGGAATATAACAATTATCCACCTAAATTAACTCCACGTCATCATAGATCAAGATGTAGGTAAATGTTGTTGAGACTCTTAAGTCTTAACACAACACTGAGATGTACTGCATTATGTTCAATATATAGAACAGAGTGAACCAGCATAACATTTTCGGCCATTACTAACAGAAAATTTTGACATGATAACCGAGATACTCACATTGCTTTGCATGTCCATCACAGGCTCGGATACAAAGTTAGATACTCGAGAATACCAACCTGGCTCCTCTTCCTGTTGATGAGAAATGAAATTAATTAGTTTGTGAAAATCATCCATTACAACATGAACAGATATTTGTATCACTGTAGACCTCTAATATCTTCACAAACAGACGCATTGCTTCTGTCGAGGCCATGTTTCCAAGACCCTGCCAGCTGCACAAGCACAAAACCATTCAGAGAATCCATTCTTAATGGAGTCGAAGGCACGAGAACAATATATAAGTCTACCCTAAAGACTTATGAAGTAACCTGAAACAACAAATAACTTCGTATACTTCACTACAATTACTCTATTATGTGATTAGAGTATCACTGGAAACAGGGAAGAGAAAAGACCCAAAGGCCCACGTATATGGTGAATATAAAATTCAAAATTAGCAAGAATATCATCAATAGCCTCCAAATCCTGAATCAATATGGTCAATGCACTCAACATTACACCACACCGCTTCCCAAGACTACTAGAGAAGATAAATGAAATAACAATTGTTCCAGGATAAGAGATCTTTCTTGTTTCATTTTCACATTACTCACTACAACTTTGAGCACTTATATTCGCAGATAATTATACTGCAAGAATCATTGATCTCCAATCCCTACAACTACAACAGCTGGAGAGTCATAAAGCAAATGTAAACCAAAATAAAAAAGTATGTGATCACATCTTTTAAAGGAAACACAAGGCTAAAAATTTGAAAAACTAAACCAAAATGAAAAGCATGTAATCACATTTTTAAATGGAGAAAGAAGGAAAAAAAATTAGACAACTCGGAGATGTATATGCATGTGTGAGCACACCAACCTTTTCCATTTGCCTTGCTCTACAGCATTCCAAGCACTAGGTTTTGGCACACTGCAAGGTCCTACTGTTGCCTGGAATGAAATTTGCAACAAGAAAGCAACCGCTCTAAGAAAGACTATCACTTATTCGATCCAAAAAAGTCAGCAATTAGATGAAGGAAGAAGTATTAGCATCCCCATAAAAAATTTAATAAAAAACAACCAAGATGCAGTTGCCGACAGCAGTGGTTGAAATGAAGACAGGAACTCGTCAATGATCTTGATAACCCCTAGTGATAATATGAAAAAGATGGGCCATGGATTGAATAAACAAACGGTTCAACTTTAAGATCGATCAAGTAAAAAATATGTCAAAACTAGTATCAGATCCATCCAAGCTACACACCAAAGACTTAAAACTAGCAACGCCTAATAATGCAGGTCAAATCCATACGTTTAACTAAGACATCCGAATCAAATAACAAAAGTAGATAATTCAAATACAGGGACTACTTTTCTGTAATCAACAATTTAATGGGAAGATTCAACACCAATATATTAGAAATGGAAGCTTAAATTTATCAAAATCCGAGCAGGTTGGCTCCTAAACTTGCAATAAGTCACAGGAATGAGCAGAGATGAGATCGCGCGAGGGATCACCTTAATTCACTGGATTGAAGGTAAAAGCCAAGGGAGTTTGCAATACTAACCTGCTGGTACAAGGCGTAAAGGAGCAAGGCGGCGTCGCTTTTGAACCTAGAAGATACATTGTTGGCCGCATTCGGAGATCCGTCGAATCCGGCGTAAGTCGCCGCCGCATAGAATCGCTCCGGATAAGCGAGGCCAGAGCTTACCCTCGCCATCGACGCTGCCATGTCTCTCTATCTCTCTCTCTCTCTCTCTACCCCAGTTATCTGTGCCAGCGAGAATTGATGTAGAAGATTGGGAATGAGAAATGAAATGGTTACAATTAGAATTTGGTTTTTCGAATTCTGAATTTATTTAATGATAATCAAAACACTAATGTTCGGCGTAATGCTTAATGCCTAAACGCAGCTTTTTCACATCCCTCCTCTCGGGATTCATTTCTTTTGTTTATTTTTCTTTTCGAGCCAACGTCCGATCTGATGTGGAGATTTTGTAATCGCAGGGTTTTTCCTTGTCGTATTTTCGTTTATTATTGAAAATGTGTGGAAGATAGTTGTTTTATTTGTACTTTTTTCTTCTAATATTTATTTTTCTAATGACCATATGAACTCGTATTGAGATGTGCATAAAATAGGAATTTCATCGAAATTTTGGGTGCTTTGTTATGGGATGTTTATAAGTAGTGAAATCACAACCATACTATCAGGGGACTTCTGAATATTTTGAACAACATAATTAAATATTACGATGTTTTAAGGTGTTTTGTATTGTTATAGTATTTAATTGGTTTTCTTATAATTCCTTTAAAATCTTTATTTTTTTAAATATTGTTTTTAAATACATTCCTAACCATATAAAATTCGTTGCTCGATCGTTAAGTTTATGTTAAGAAATTTTGAACATTTTTATCTTTTATATACAATTGAAAATGGGGAGCTCCCTCACTTAATTTACAATTTCCCACACTTCTGTTGAGAATTGGCATTCAAAAGATAAATGGGGTTAAGGCTCCCATTATTTTTCTTACAAAGAATGCACCAATTCGAAATAGTTAGGAATGTAAGGTGGTCTAAGATAGGAAGTTTCTATTTTGCTATCAAACAAAGTAGGGAAGAGACTTCGGGAATAAACATTTTGCCCATATGATTAAGTGTCATGCTACCTTATGGTACTGGGAGCTAGGCCGAGTTCTACACGTTAAGTTGGTGAACTTTCTGGATTGATGATTGGCCCATATGTATGTATCCTCTAATTTTGTATTATTGAGAATCTAGGTACTGCATTTCCTAGGCTTATTAGAAAGCTTATGTCCTAATCTCCATTTTGTAGCACTAATTCCGCCTTTGAATTGTATGGAAAAGTTTGCATTAGATTATGTAGTGTAGATTAGAGGACCTGTTGATGACTAGTTGTCATACCATAAGTAGGCAAGGGTTCCTTTCCCAATTATTCAGAATATGACATCTTTCATTAGACTTCTTAGTGCTAGCAGTTGCTTTATAAATCAAGAATTGATTGCGTTGTTTTGCATCTTCTAGAAGCTTCTTCCTTTGAGAAAATACGTGTGAATCCATTGTGCCCAAAGTGCTTCCTTGTTTGTCAAAATTCTTTAGAATTTTTTTACACAATGTGTTTTTTAAAGTCCCTAATGATCAACCATGGCTCCCTAATTAGGCAATGAAAGTCCTTTAGTTTTGCCCATAGAGATCTTCTTTGGAAAGTAAAGTTTGAGTCATATACAAATTACTAGCACTTTAGTTCTCTCTTGCATTTAATAGCACTCTAAATGCATTAGTTGGTCTGTAGCTTGAAGCGTTTATACACTAAGTTGTTATCGAAATTAACTATCACCTTGCCAAAATGATGATGTTAGTGATTTGAAATGATTAACCATTGCCTACTTAAAGGATTCCAATTAGAAAAGTTTTCCAATCTAGGTTTTTTCTCGAATAAGCCAATCCACATTGATTTTTTTATAAAAAAAATCCTTCAACACTTGCTTTTTAGAGGGGTTGTTAATTCTCCCAACATTCCAAAAGATTATAAACATATTTGAGTGGTGAGTTTAGGTCCCTTAGATCTATTTTTCCTCTATAATTTCCTACTTCCCTTAGATCTATTTTTCCTCCATAATTTCCTACTTTTAACAACCATAAACTCCTCTTGCTTTAATGGTGGTGATTCTACTATGAAAGGAGTACAAATTATGGTATTAACTAAAGATTCCTCACCTTAGATCGAAACTTATTCATCTTTGTTCTCTTTTAAGGACTCAATAGAATTTCCGTTATTTTCTAGGCTACCAATTTTTTTGTTTGATGTAAAGCTCACCTTGTTAGCTTTTACTTCTTTAGTAATTTTTTATTTCTCTTTTTGGCCTTTATTATTTAAGGACATTGATCAGCCTTCTTAGAACCTAATTATGTTCCCATTAATTCAACATAGTCTCCCCTAGTAAATATTTTTCCTATTGCTTTCTATTGTCTCCCTTCATACTTTAAGGAAGGCTTCCAATGATAAACTACCCTAACCATGTTCTCCTAAAGTGCATCTCCTTCCCCAAGTCTTAGAATAGGGATAGAATGTGGAAGTTCTTTCTTTAAGTCAATATTGATAAACATTATGGCATATCTTACCTTACTTATCTTAGTAGTAATGGCATCTATACTTAGAGGTTTTCCTAAGAAGCTTACTAGCATACTGAGTTCTTTAATGGACCAATATTCCAAGGGAACTCCATATAGGTTAATCCAGATAGGAATATTAGTCTGCTTGATGTTCTCTAAACTTATTCTTGGAGACCAAAATTGGAGGGATAAAGGATTATCTTATATGTGCCAAGGCCCCACTCCTAAGATTTCTTTAGTATAACTAATAATTTCAAATGTGAATCGAATTCTATTCTCCTCCAAGAGTATGACTTCTTGTAAACCATAGTTTTTCCATTATTTCAGGGCCCAACTTTGGATGATGGGAAATGGAGTGCACTTCCTAATGAAGAAACTAACTAATGCTATCTACCAACTACGTGCACCATCCTTAAGAGTTTGGATGTCTGAAGCAATTAAGATTCTTCCATAGATTATCTTGTGGGTAGGACTCTTGATAAACTATTAACTGATTATATTTGAATACCCATATTTAGTATGTTTTTTTGTTATTTGAGAGTCTTTTGGTATTTGTGGTACTTATTCTACTTTAAGTATGTTTTTAGGTAATAATTGCCTTCATATACCAAAAGGAGAAGAATTCAAGTGAAATCATCACATATAATGAAAGAATTAAAGGAAACTTGGACTTACACAATCTTGTATAGTGACAATGCAAGTCACTGTAAGCATGTGGAGCTTCAAAGATGTCGTTTATGTCTACGTATGTTGACTTACACAGTCGTGTATATATCTGTGTAAGCTTTTGTGAACATGTAAAGTCATGATTGAGAGCTTTTTGGAGATACACGGTCGCCTATATGGCCATGTAAGTTCCAAAAAACCTATTTTATGCTATAAAAGGATATTATTAAGGTTACAACAAAGATAGGCAAACTAGAGGGTCATGAGAGACACCAAAAGAAGAAAGAAAACATTAAAAAGAAGGGTTGCCATCACAAATAAAAAGATCAAAAGTGGAAACATCAAGATCAACTCTAGCTTTCCAGAGTTTCTAAATCAAGGCTTCAATTTGATTTCATTCTATCTTTTTATTGTATTTCATTGCCTTGCATTCTAAATTTGAATAGTTGTGTTTTGGACATGATTATAGATTGCTAAATCTATTTGAGGGTTTATTCTTAAATTGATTTGTACGTCTTTTACTTTGTTGAATTCAACATATCACAAAATATCACTACTTTGTGATATTTGCTGTTCTTATATTTGATTTGAATTGAAAGATTGAATAAGGTTATTCGTGTTTAGTTGCACAAAGAGAGTTAGTACCCTAATAGACTTACAAATATCAGGTTGATGAGCAATTAAAGAGAGATCTTAATTGTGAGTTAATTATCCTTAGGATTGCTTCAAATCTAATTGAGAAGTTAGAAGCAATATTAAGAGATCGAGAGATTGCAACTTAACTGTTATCTATTTTAATTGGGATTACTTAATTAGATCTCGAGAGAGGGTAATCGAAACCGTTAGATATCTAAGATCAAGCATAGTTGAATTCACAAGGTGAAAGAAAGATAAATTAAGGATAGAATAATCTCTAAGTTTCCACAGTCGAGTACTTCAATTTTATCATTTTCTTTTATTTGTTCAGGTATCAAGTTTGTTAATTTACTTTAATTTTCAATCAATTCAAATTTTTTGTTATGTTAGACAAAGTATGATTCAAATTGTTAGGTGACTATATTTAATCCTCATGTGAACGATATGTTTTATATTATAAGTTACGATATATATGCTTATAGTACAAAAGTTTTCTATATAAAACTCTCAACAAGTCCAGTTTACCTCCATTTTGTCCTTAACTACTTGGTGCCAATTTAGAGGAGTTTTGATGTTCTCTCCACTAATGATTGCATCCAAGTTTCTCGACTATTGTTACTTAAGAGGGAGGGGATTAGATTACGGAGGTGGAGCTAAGGGAAGCGGATGGGGTAGAGGAGGGAAATCATCAATGGCCTGTGTCTTAACTGAATTAGAGATAGGTCTACTTAAAATCCAATCAAATAACTTATAAAAATATATTATAAATTAAAATAATAAATTGATCATCTTATTTATTAATATTATTATATAATAAATAAAATTTTAAGGGATGTTAGAAATTTTAAGGGATAGTTGTGAATAAATGTGACTGTTGTGAAAAACATGATTTGTGTGCTTGAAAATTTAGTTGGAAAGGATCATTGAGGTTTTAAATTTGTTAGTGAATTTTAGAAAAAAAAAATTCTGAAATTTCGGGATACTTTCCGGACTAGGAAAAATGCCAAGGGGCAGAATAATTATTTACCGGTAGTAAAAATTACTGTCCAATGGCAATGAAAATTTAGATAAATGATTTTAGGATTTATTAAGTAGAGCCATTGAAAATTTGGGAGAATTGGAGTAGAAATTGACTTTTATTTGGAAAGAACCCATTTGAGTACCTAAAAAATGAGACATGTGGCAAGTGACAAGTGTCACTTGCCTAACCATGTCTTAAACAATGTTTTATTCATAAAACCCAACCCCTTTTTGTAGTCTTCCACGATGGTTTTAAAATTAGAAGGCTATTTGGTGGTTTTCTTCTTATTTTCCCTCCTTCTTCGTTGGTTTTCTTCCTTGTTCCTTTTGATATTTTGCTCATCTTTTCTACCTTCTTTTCCCTTGCTTGCTCTTCTTTTGTTCATTAAAAATCCAACCTAAACCTCACCCCCTCAAGATGATGATGGTCGTGTGTGTTGGAGGGAGTTAGAGCTTTTGTGGTTGTTTAGAAGATTGGAAGTTTTGGAAGCTAAAATAGGTAAGAAACATGTTTTATATCATGGGTTTGTAGTTAATTAAAATCATTTGTGATGTTAGTTACAATTAATTGCATGGAAATTGTGTTTGGAGAATATGGGTGTGTGTGTGTGAATTTCTTGCTTATGTGAATGATGAAGGATATAGAATGTGATAAGTGTAATTTAGAGATGGTTTAGA
>JAOTBA010000006.1:17044753-17060599 GCA_025629845.1 Erythroxylum squamatum | reverse complement strand
ATGACTTGTGAACTTTCAGATGGTATTTCAAAGTATTAATGTGCTTTGTGTGTGAAATGTCTCTAAGTATGGGTTTTGTGGTTACTGTACTTTGAAGCCAATTCTGGACTGTTATGGTTTCAATTAGCTCAAGTGGTCTTATGGAAAGTTGTAGAGGAATGTCTTAGCTTTGTAATGATGTATAATATGCTATTTTTGGATGTAAGAATTGTAAGTTATGGATTTTTAAAGTATGGATATGGTTTAGGTGATATGTTTATTTAACAATCTTTAACAGGGCAGCCACAATCATGGGAGAATTTGACCTAGTTAGAGGTGGAATTTGCTTCTAAGTCCTTCATGAGAATTGTAGCATGTTTTCTGATCTTTTCATTGATATAAAGCATGGAATTTTTGGACAATGGGATAGGAAGTTATGATTTTTAGAAGATTGTGGTACTGTTAGGGTGACATGTGTTGGGCAGAAACTTTGATTGAGATTTTGACCCATTTAGAGGTTGCATTTGCTTCCAAGTTGCTCATGAAAGTTGTAGAATATGTTTTTATATTTCTTTTGATATAAAGCTTGGAATTTTTGGCAAAGGGAATATGAAGATATGATTTTTAGAAGAATGTTGTACTGTTTTGGAAAATTGTGATTAGGCAGAAACATTGATCGAATTTTTGACACCCTTAGGGATGAAATTTAGGTTTTAAAAAGTTGTGATTTTGTACTGATGTTTTTTATTATGATTCCATGTGAAGTACAGTAGTGATTGTTCGTAGCTTACTCTTATCGTAGGATATATATCGGAATGACCTACTGGCGTCCCGGTGTATACCTTGCGGTAAGGGGGCGCTACACAAGGGATATGTGGATTGTTGAGGGACATAAAAATACATTTCCTATTTTCAAAGGAGAGTAGCAATAAGGAATTCTATAAATAGGATAATCTCTCTTTAAAAAGATGAAACACTTCTCACATTTAAGGAAGATAAAATAAAAGAAGTAGAAGCCTATTTCAACAGTGCTCTGGGAGTCCCTTTCAATGTCAAATCGTCTTATCATCTCATTAGGGAGATAGTATAAGATCATCTTTTCTGTTACTAAGATAGAACTACTTTCTCCAAACTAGAGGTTGAGAATGCTCTCAAAGCCTTAAGTCCCCCTAAAGCTCTAAGACCTGATGACATGAACATTTTCTTTTAAACTTGGGCTCTTGCTAGAAATCTAATTACATAAGCAATAGAAGAGTTTTTTTTAAGGAAAGGAAACTTGAAAGATAAATAGAACATTCATTAACTTAATTTCTAAAGGAAATCAACATAAGTCATTCAAAGTCTTTAACCGTATAGCCTATTATAACTCCATTTGCAAGCTAATCTAAAAAATCCAAATAAGAGGTTAAGAAAGGTTCTTCCTGCATAATTGGACACCAACAAGGAGCCTATATTCTAGAAAGACAAGTTGGGGACATTATTTTACTTATATAGGAGCTTTTACTACACAAGGAAGAGAGGATGCAAGAAATGTACTCTAACAGTGGACTTCCAAAAAGTTTATGATTCAATGGATTGGAGTTTCATTATTAATTGTCTCAAAGGCTATGGGTTTTTAGGTATTTTCATTGAATGGATATAATAGTGTATTACAAGAGTGTCATCCAATATTTTGGTTAATGGTGAACATTCTAGCATGATCAAAAGCTTGAAAGTCCTTAGACAGGGAAATTCTATCTCACCATACTTATTCTCTATTTCAATAGACATTTTTAACGTGTTACTTGTAAGGGTGGCAGAAAGGGGTAGGCTTTTTAAACATCATTTTAGATGCAAAAAGAATGGAATTCTTAGGCTAAATTTTGCCTATAACTTGGTCCTTTTCTCTAGGGTTGATCATCAGTCAATATCCTCTATTGTGACTACTATAAAGATCTTCAATAAGATTTATAGGATGTAGGTTCACAATGAAAAGAGTGGGATATTTCTCTCAATAGGTCCATCCTATATTGCCTATTGTTTTGCTACCATAATAAGCTTTAAACACTAGAAGCTTGCTTTTACCTATCTAAGTATTTATGTGCCTTTTATTAGACTTCCTATTCAGACTTCAAAACTCTAATAATGAAAATTCAATTGAGATAAGCAGCTAGAGCTCCAAATCTTTATCCATAGCAAGCAAGCCTCAATCAATTTCATCAATCTTGAATTCTATAAACCTATATTAGGCCTCTCATTTGGCTCTACCTAGGTCTATAATAAAATTAATTGATAAACTTCTAACGAAGTTCCTATGGAATGAAAGTAATAAGGATGGAAATAAGCAAGAATTAAATGGAGAGATGTGTGTTTTCCCAAAAGCCATGGAGGATTGGAATTTATCCCTCTAAGGGTGGCAAACATAACAATGCTTGCTAGGAGAATTTAGACACTCATCAAGGATAAAGTTATCTATGGGTTAAGTGAGTTCGCTGCTATTATAATCTTTGGATTATAAGCAATCCTAAAAGAGCATCTTCTACAATGCAGTTCATATTAAAATTAAGGGATAACATTAGGCAATCAATTCCTACAAAGTTGGTAATGGTAAGAGCATCCTTTTTTTTTGGAGTGATAGGTGGTCTCCACATGATGCCATAGATACTCAACTAGCTCTTCAACCACTAAAGGATACTTATGAGGAGAATGTCAAGTCGTTCTTAATAAGGACTTGATTTTTAGGAAGGTAACTTATGCAAATATGATATCTATTCTATTGAATACCATTCTAATCCTTGGGAAGGAAGAAACAACAGTTTGGATAAACACAAAATCAGAGGAATTTTCAAATAGGTTAGCAAAATATCTATTTTGGAATTCTAAACTAGAAGTAGGATGGCATGACTTGTTATAGTCCAAGCTAGCTCAACCACCTGCTTCGCACATCTTGTGAATAGTAGCGAAAGGAAAACTCCCAACCATCAACAAATTAAGCAGATATCCAGGAATCCTTAATAGATGCTACTTGTGTGAAAGTGAACAATAATCAATTGATCACTTATTGTTCCAATATGCACCTACTCAAATAGGGCATAGAAAGTAGTGACTCAAAAGTGTGAATTGGTGAATCCCTCAAACGCATGGCAAGAAATCGTTGCATAGAGTATAAGATTAATACATAAAACCAGAGAGAGGAAATGGGCATACACAATCACCTTATCTTACCTGGAAATGGCTTTGTGGGAAAAAAAGAATAGGCGCTCCTTCAGAGATGTACCCAGGAGCATCAATTGCTTAATCGAAGAGGTAATCGAACAAATCATACTCCACAGCTGGATATACGTAAACAAAAGAATTTAGTAGACAAACAAAGCAAAATTGGAGAAATCTATGAAATAAGGAATTTAAGGTGACAAGCGCGTTAAGAGGTAGAAGCAAACATATGCATGCAAAAAACAAGTGGTGTCTGCCTGTTTTACGAAGGTGTTCGTGTGTTACAGTGTTAGCGTCACTTTCATGTTAAATAAAAGAATATGTAGGAAAGAGGCAAGAAAAAATATAGCGAGCAAAAGGCTTTATGCTTCGTGTAATTGTTTAAAAAACTTTTGTTATTACTTTATGGCCAATGAATTAATTTCATTCTTTTAAAAAAGTGTATCAATTAGTTATGGTCAGTACGGGCATTTTTGGCTAGTCCAGTGGATCTTTACTACTTAAATTATTCTGAGATACATTTCCAGTTTTATTAATTTTATTATCATTTACTATTTTTTAAAAATATTTTTAACATGTACAGTCTTTATATTACATAACAATTTTGGCACAACTAAAAAAGTAACTTTTTTAGATATTTTATATCATAAATATTTGGTATTTTGTATATTTAGATTACTCTTATATATACTTTTGCTAGTTTTAAAAATATTTTTTTATTTTTAATATTAGTATCCTTCTAATTATTAGATACATTCTTTAATGTAGATTTTTGTTGGAATCTAATCGTGATCGAATCACATACGTAAAAATAATTTTTTTTACAGATTTTGAACGGATCCCGATAATTGAATAAACCTGAATAAAACATGAATAAAACATGAATACGAACAACAAATCGTACCTTGTTCGTGTTCCTATTGAAAATCCTTTGAAACTTTTTCCAATTTGTCAATCATAAGTTGTTCAATTGTTTAGCCTCTGATGACATCTACAAAGCAATTTCTCAAGACCTTTTGAGAGAAAGAAAATAGAAGTGCTAGCTTCTAAATGTTCTTCCTATTTATAGAAAAATCATTAGGATTTTTAATTTTTTTTATTAAAATTAAATTCTTTAATTATAATTATAATCAAAATCAAAATCAAATTATAATTATTTTAATTTTAATAAAATCAAATATCTCACATTTGATTCCTAAAGTTTCTCAAACTTTATAATTAAGTCCAATTTAATTAAATTAATTTTTCTTTCACAAATTACTCTTTAATGTGTGACCCATTATGTTTCTAATATATTGACAATGATTATAAATTCTAATTTTATAATTATGAATCAAGATTGACGTCTAGCAACATATTATAGCCACTCAAATATCAGAAATGTCAAAGTGATTAACTAAATTTGTTCATGTATGGTTATGATATATAATGTAATCATTTTGTCATCCAATGTTTCAATTGGACAGAGAATGGATACAGTGTCTACTCTTTTCATCCAATCATATTCGTTCTTGCTAATTAGTAATTGATTTACAATTAATATTTGAAAATGCCTTTTCAAATTTCAATTCACTTTGGCCAGAGAATTCCATAAATCAGTACTATCAAAAACAGTTGAACATCTTCTTTAATTATTTTAGAGTGACGAATCCTTTATTGACTAACTCAACTATCTCCGTATGATTCATATTGCATCCAATCACTACCGAGTGAATTATCTTAGGACGGTTCATAAGTAGCATTAAAACATAGTAATTTTCATACGAGATAGCTTGGTAATTTTAAGTCTAAGAATCAACTATACAGCCATTATTATGAGAAAATCCACAGATACATAAGTAATATTTCATTTAGGATTCTCATTGTCGGGTCAGTTTAGTGACTTATTCTTTAATAATCACTCACACATTAGTTTAAGTATTGGTATAATTTAATTTATGAAATTAATTACTTTTTTCATAAGAAAGATACATAATTTATGCTAGTTTTACCGTTTCAACAATATCCTGTCTTGATGAAACTACAACTAGAAAAATTTAGGAATGATACATAAATATAAATTAAATTTCACAATTATGGTGTCATCATAATTTCAATTACATAGTAATTATTCTAGGGATTTTACCTTTAATATTAAAACATCAAATGCAAGTAAATTAATACAAAAAAATAAAGAATGCCTTTTTATTAATTGAATAATAACGTCATACATAAAATTGCACCCAATCGATTGGCTGCAAGGGCATAAACAAACAATTTTAACATTCTTTTGGATAGTTTTAAAATTTAAATTATATTCTATTCAATTTTAAATGGTTTTTTATCTCCTAAAAAGGATAATATTCCATTTTAATGTAAAATTTTACTTATATAAGATTTCATTTTGTTATAATTTTTATGGTTAGTCTTTAATATATTAATGATGTTGTGTCATTTATATTTTACAAGATACATGATTGAGTTAGCCACTTATTTTGTTGTTGAAGTTTCTACGAGGACTACATGAATATTTAACCGTTATAGAGGAAACTACTTCTTATATTATTTTATAAATTTGTTATTATTTTTAAATAAAATAATCTATCCATACGTGTACCACTACCATCCTTTAGTTTTCATTTTGTTACGTTGTAAGCGAGATGTTTTTTTTCTTACTGATTTTCTGAAAGAATGTATACGGTTTGTGTATAGAGACGGTTGCATACGCAGTCGTGGAGAGTATAGTCATTCATAGATTACATGTATGCCCAAAGTACATACGCAGAACATACAATACAAAAGTACATACATTGCAGACGGTAACACAGTTGAGTTTGCTGGGTGACTGGAACATCATTCCTCGGGCCGCAGTTGTCTGATCTGAAAGACCTTAAAAAAAAAAACAGAGACTTTAAAAACTCCTTTTCTTAAAAAGAAAAATTATGGAAAAAGCCAAAACAAAGACAAAGAAACACAGAAAAGGGGATTTCGGCGAGGAGCGAGAGGCGATCTCTTTTCTTCGAGTTGGAGTTGGACTCGGCAAATATACACGGAACCAGCTCTTCGATTTCGCTGATTATCATTATAAGAAATCCCATGATCTGTTGTTTCCTTTTAGTATTGTCCCCTTGCATTACCTAGTTATAGCTCATCAATCAAACTCCAATTCTCAGGTAAAACCCTTCTTTCCTTCCTCTCTTATTCGTTTCAACTTTTATGCTTTCTTGATCTTTTCCGCTAGCATTGGTTCTTTTGGATCTGGGTTTTCTGACCGCAATTATTTCCCTTCGTTCTTGCCTCAAGACTTGTATTACCCACTTGTTCTGCTTTCTTTTGCTTTTGTTATTCCCCTTTGATCTTAGGTGTTTCTTTTTCTGGTCGTTTAGAACGTGACCAAAGGGTTTGTTTTAAAACTAAAGAAGGACACTATTATAATTGGTTTACTAATCTATCTCCAATTCTTGCTGGAAATTGTTTAACTTCATTCTCTGCATGTGTCTAGTTCCTTGGAATGGATTTGTACTTGTCTCTTTACTGCCTAGGTAGGCTGTAAGCCAAAGATAGACTGCGTTGTTTCTGGCTGGCACTATTAGCATTACTGGTAATTTCGGTGTTGCGACTTCTTCTTTTTGTACATATACAAGTCTGTGCATATAATAGCATGTTAATGCTTATAACTGCAATTTCCAATGCATCTGCAGATAAAAAGACAAAAAGGGCACCTTTTCTCTCTTAGTGGCAGCATAGCTAATTGTTCCCAGCTTTGATATCATATCTGCTTTGTGACTTTTTGTGTTGTTAGGTTATGGATCAATGCTATCTTTCTACCGTTGGCGTTCTATTGTTGTTTAATGAGCATGTGGATGTGTTCTTGTTAAAGTTGCAGAATTTCATCAAGGGAAGTTTGTTTGTCTTTTTTTGGGGAAATTGAAAGGCTTGGCAGGACCTTTCTTTTTGGGATCTTCTAATTTGAGTTTTCTTTTTTTGGTTAGCTTCATTTACGTGATGTTTTTTTCACAGAAATTCTTCACGAATTGCTGGTTGATCAATCTCATGTACTTTCAATGATTTCTTGATCCTAGTTTCTTCCTTTCAGTATAAATTCTCTAATTTTGTCACTGGTTGCAATTTTATGTTTTTGTTTGGTTAGGTGCCTACAAATTTGCTGTCTTAATTCTCTTCTTATCATGGGCAATTGATGTCCTGTAACAGGTGGCTTAGTAACAAATATCTGGGAGTGCTCATCTCTGTCTAAAATTTGGCACTCGACTTCAATGGATCGCCTGCGATCCTCCTCAGGTAATGGTGAGGACAATGTTGGGATTCCAGATGATTTACGTTGCAAAAGGTCAGATGGGAAACAATGGAGATGCACTGCCATGTCTATGCCGGATAAAACAGTTTGTGAGAAGCATTACATCCAAGCTAAGAAGAGGGCAGCCAATTCTGCAATGAGGGCTAGTCTCAGGAAGAAAAACAAATTAATAGGTGATTGTGATATTTATTTGGAGAGTAAGAGTGATGAATTTGACATACCCCTAGTGAACAAGAAATCTGAGGACTATCCTCTCTTAGCATCAACAAAGAAGCACAAGGAGAAGGCGTCAAAGGGTCAGGTTCAGTATTCACCTGAAACACCTGTTAGGAGTTTGTCTGTTCGCAACTCTCTAAATACAAATGTTGATTATCAAAGAGATGTTGAATTTGAAGAGAACTGGGAACCTTATAGAACGCCATCCCTTTCTGCAGTGGATTCATCCAAGAGTAGATCACAGAGAAGTTATGATGCTAGTGCTATGACAGTGAGTATATCTTGACAGCCTTTATGAGGTTTTAGATCAGCTATAATAATATCTTGTTCTATTTTTATTTATTTGGTTACTTCAATGGCCCATTGTATTCCTTTTTGCTCCTCTTTCTGCTGTATGATCCTATGGGTGCTGAGATGTCCAACTTATTTTCAGGAATACTCTGATAGAAGCACGGATTCATCTGAAGAGACTGGTGGGCAAACTTGCCACCAGTGCCGAAGAAATGATAGAAACAGAGTTATTTGGTGTCAAAGATGTGATAAAAGAGGTTTCTGTGATAGTTGTGCTGCTGCATGGTAAGATTAGATTACTTGGCCAGATGCCTATTGTTTTTCATTATATGATACTCAGTTTGTTAGTTTCTATATCTAGGTATCCAGACATTTCATTGGAAGAAATTGAGAAAATTTGTCCTGCATGTCGAGGTATATGCAATTGTAGGGTGTGCCTACGAGGAGATAATATGATAAAGGTAAACTTTTGCATATTGGTACTTAGTGTTTGAATAAACCATGGATAACTTGCAGGATGATTCATTCCAGATGTTGAGCATAATACTTTTTATGAGCTGCAGGTAAGAATACGGGAGATACCAGTCCTGGACAAATTGCAATATCTCTACTGTCTATTATCTTCTGTCCTTCCTGTAATTCAGCAGATCCACAGTGAGCAATGCTCTGAGGTAGAATTGGAGAAAAGCCTCCGGGGTAAGATTTTGTTGATATTCCTCTCACATATAGAATTTCCTCCCATAATTATTCTTTGAATTGATTTTTTGATTTTTTTTCAGGAAGTAATATTGATCTTGCTCGGATAAAGCTGAATGCAGATGAGCAGATGTGCTGGTATGATGAGAAGCTTACTGCTTGCTGTTTTACCATGTCCTGTGTATAGTTAATCAGTATTGCCATAATTAGAAGATTTAGCTCGTCCATCCAGTTGGTCCTTCTGTCCTAAATGATATGTCTCTGAATATATTGGTGATTTATATTCAATTGAATTGTTTTTGTGGCCAATTTCTTATGTTCCTAAGTGGCTACTTTGTGAGGATGTCTTGGTCATTCTTAGGCTTGTTTTTTTTCTCTAGAAAACTAACTATGAAATACCTTTTTACAGTAATATTTGTAGAATACCTGTTATCGATTACCATTGGCATTGCACAAATTGCTCGTATGATCTTTGCCTTCATTGCTGTCAAGATCTCCGGGGGTCAGCAACACATGGTCTTAAAAGTCATGTGACCGAAGATCATACTGATGGAGGAAGTCAAGAAAATAAGACCTCTTTAGAGCTAGGGCAAAAAGCCAGACTAAGACTCCATCTGTCAGATAAGTATCCTGGCTGGAAAGCAAATAGTGATGGCAGTGTCCCATGCCCACCAAAGGAATATAGTGGCTGTAATTTATCGTCATTGAATCTTAGTCGCATCTTCAAGATGAATTGGGTTGCAAAACTAGTAAAGAATGTGGAGGAAATGGTCAGTGGCTGTAAGGTCTATGATACTAATGCTTTACAGAAGTCTGGGTTAGGTGATTCTGTACTTTCCCAGTGTTCTTACAGAGAGGACAGTGAAGATAATTTCTTGTATTGTCCATCATCTAAAGACATTAAGGTAGAAGGAATAAGTTACTTCAGACAGCACTGGGTCAAGGGAGAACCTGTCATTGTGAAGCAGATATTTGATACCTCATCATTTTCTTGCTGGGACCCAGTGGTTATATGGAGAGGGATTCGGGAAACATCTGATGAGAAAATGAAAGATGAGAACAGAATAGTGAAGGCTATAGATTGCTTAAATGGGTCTGAGGTGAGCTCCTGACTGTTCCTTGTATTTGAACCTGTGAAATTTATTTTTATCCTGATTTCTGTTAATTGTTTATACTGAATTCTATCTCTTACAAATGTGAATCTTTGTGATAGCAGGTTGAAATCAAAATTGATCAGTTTATGAAGGGATACAAAAAAGGACGAATCCGTGAAAATGGTTTACCAGAAATGTTAAAGTTGAAGGATTGGCCTTCCCCCAGTGCTTCGGAGGAGTTCTTGTTTTACCAGAAACCTGATTTTATTAGTCAGTTGCCTCTACTTGAGTTTATCCATTCAAGATTGGGTCTTCTAAATGTTGCTGCAAAGTTGCCTAATTACTCCTTGCAGAATGATGTGGGACCTAAGATCTATTTATCTTATGGGACCTATCAGGAGCTCGGTAGTGGTGATTCAGTGACCAATCTTCATTTCAAAATGAATGACATGGTAACTTATTTCTTTTAAGTTTCACAACAAAATTCTTTTAGGTTCTTTTCTTAGTTATTGAGATTTGAAAATATTAGAGATTAAAGATGTATCTTTGTGGTGAGAGAATATTGTGTTCTAACATTGGCTGTGGCAGGTATATTTATTGGTGCACACTTGTGAAATCAAGCAAAAGGGCCATGATGATAGTGACTCAGATGGCACTCAGACAAGCTTGAACGAGGGAAGGTTACCTGGTTTTTCTCTTGGTAAACATAACATACTGCATGGACTGAAGATAGCTACTGATAGCAATGTAAAATTGGAGGATTCAGGAACAACTACCATTCTTGAAAAGTTCGAGGCAAATGAAAATCAACAGGTGCAAAACACCATTGAAGAAGGTGATAGGTTGGAGGACCCATACTTACAAAATAATGGGGGTGACACCTCTATGGAAACCTGTGCTGGAATTCACTGGGATGTCTTCCGTCGGCAGGATGTTCCAAAGTTGGCCATTTTTTTGCAAAGACACGGTCAGGAATTTGGGCATGCTGACAATCTAGCTAATGATATTGTAAGTTATCCATTTAGCATCAAAATATAGGCCCTTTTTTTATAAAATAATGCCACTGATCTTATTATCTTGGCTCCCAGTCAACAAGACCACTTTATGATGCAGCATTTTTCCTTGATGGGCACCATAAGAGAAAATTGAAGGAAGAATATGGTATGAAAATTTGCAAATATTCACTTTCCAAGATAGTGTTTATATGTTGGGAAATTAGGCTTCTCGTGCGAGTAGCATAAGTGTACCTATGCTGTTCGATTTGAAGTTTGCTGTCTTTAGAAAAATGTACCTGCATGGAAAATTGATTTGATATGGAAACCTATTCCTTGTCTTCAGGAGTTGAGCCATGGTCATTTGATCAACATTTGGGGCAAGCGGTGTTTGTCCCTGCTGGATGCCCTTTTCAAACAAGGAACCTTAGGGTAAGCTGATGGTGATTCATTTGCTTTCCATCAGGTTAACCATAAGATTACATGTCTGAAGTGATCTTTCAGTGAAAAACAAAGATAAATTCTTGATCCTAAATGATCACTTTGTCAAACACATCTGTCTTGAATATTTGACTTTTAGATTTTATGGATTACTCATGAAAACAATGTCCTTGACTATCTTGTGCTCATTCGTCTGCATTAGAATGGTCATTCTTTGGAAATGGAATGAAATATCTTTTGTGTATTTCTGCTCAAAAGGAACTTAAATGGTTTTGATCGGCGGAGAAATCTTGATCATGAGAGAATAAAACTTCTGTATAGAAATAAATAGTGTTTGTTGGACAAAAATTATCTTCCACCATACAGCAATTTTTTGTGTGCTATTTGATGACCTGGTCATGTAGATGGAAGTTTGGACAGTTTGGTGAAAGGGAAGTAGAAGCAAGTATAATTTGTATTTCTGTCAAATTTTGCAGTCCAATGTTCAGGTGGGACTTGATTTCTTATCTCCTGAAAGTGTTGGTGAGGCTGTTCGGTTAGCTGAAGAAATCCGCTGTTTACCAAATGACCACGAAGCAAAACTTCAAGTGTTGGAGGTGAGGCAAAGAATCATTGCTCAAGAATGTTAAGCACTTGTTTATTTGTAACTATCTGTATTTGCACATTTTCGTTTATCAATTTTTCATATTATTTATGCATTTAAGATTGGGTTTTTATATTTCTTTTTTGGGTTTGGTACAGGTTGGGAAAATATCACTGTACGCTGCCAGTTCAGCCATTAAGGAGGTCCAGAAATTGGTGCTTGATCCAAAGTACGCTAATATTAACTTGTCAAATTTCTGTCCATGCATTCCTTTTCCCTCATTTGCTATTGACATAAGAGGATTGTGATCGAGGACTTTATGATAGCTTACATCGAAACATTAGAAAAATAAAAATGTTCTTTTCCCCTTGGGAGTTAGCTGCTCGGGTTTTCCAAGTGCATTTCTACGGTGGGACTAATGAATTAAATATGTTCATATTTCAGACTTGGTGCAGAGATTGGATTTGAGGATCATAATTTAACTGCGGCAGTTTCCGAGAATTTGGAGAACCTGGAAAAGATTACCAAGCGAAGACAGATAACTTGCGCCTGAATTAGAATGACTGTATATAACTAAATAGAAAAGATAATTTATAAAAGGTTGTCATGTCTCTTTAATCTTGTAATCGTAGTGCTTAGAATTACATATTTGTATAATTCTCAAGATCAGTGACTTGTTGGTTGCCAGGAATTGTAAAATCATTAGATGATGAATAACGAACGAGTTTGAAGTTACTCGTATAATGTCTTGACAGGTTTGCAAAAAGTCTTGGAAATCTTCTTTTCCACATTTCCATCTAGGGTAAACTGAGGTTGCAGCTTTAAAGCATGTGTTGAATACATTTGGGTAAAGGATTTGCATACACACTGCCCAAGGCACATCTAATTTTCCCCTCCGCAAATCAGGAGACGAGACTAAAAGAATCTGCGATTCTTCGGAAGTCTGACTTGACATTTGGCCAAGCCGACTCTGGTGATTGTGCGTTTAAAGTGTAAAGCCTACCACCATTAGCACAACAAACTGCCACATTATGACGTCTAAATCTGGGGCTTTCAACTGTGAACTCTAGCTCGTAATACCTCACATTCCGCCTAGAGCCCACTGATCCTGCCCTTGAACTGCTTCCTATCAGTGTTCCTTTCAAGTCAGATCGTTGTCCAGATTCTGTGACCGTTTTAATTATGACCTCACCCACTTCCCTAGCACCTCCAAATGCTTCAAACCTAGAAAGGCAATGTCAAGCTGTTAAAATCCAGTGACGAAGATTCTGTTTCCAAATATATATATATATATATTCCTGTTCACGTGCCTTGACAATACGAACATAGTTACTCACGAGAAATCAATAGGAACAGGTGAAACAATGACACTGACATTGAGCTCGCCACTTGAACCTGGTGGACCAAATGCAACAACTGGCTCATTTACATTCTTTCGCCGCCGGCCATCGGGTTTCTGAGCAGTTATGGGAGGAGGGTCAAGTGACCTATCATATTCTTCTCTCTCAGCTGCACGATACAGTAGCCTTTGATCGCCAACCCAGCTTGCTGGGTATATGAATTCTATCCTTAGAAATGCACCAAAACTCTTTAGTCCAAAACACAATCTTAAAAACTACAATGAATATACAACTGTGCGTCCTATAAGAACTTCACTCTGGTTTCAAGGACATGTTATCGAACTTACTAACCGAATCCTTCGTTTGTGTCAATACAACGGCTATACCCTCTAATGGGGTAAAGCACATCAAGTTTGAGATTTCGAGCGCTTTCTGGGGATAACCCCAGAAAAAAGCTGGTAAGTCCAGCGAAGTTTGCGCCAACAGCCACTAGAGAAGCTGAACCAACTCCAGCTAGCAGTCTCCTCCTAAACGTTGAAGCCAACGGTGCAAATTGTTCCGCCGAAGCCTTTTTTATTACTTCCTGGGAATTCTTCTTCTCCGATGACTGCGTCATGTATATCCTTCTATGGATGGAGTGGGACCCATTTTTCCATGTATCAAAATAGTATCGAAATGCCATCGGATAGCTAATAAGGTTCTTACTTTCGACCTGGTCAGTTCAAGGTAAGGGTGGACAACACGCTTATCCACATTTTGATACTTATCCTTTCCCTGGCTGCAAAAAGTTATTGGGGCTAAGACAGACACATTCGGTTCATGCAGAGTAAACACTTTTACGGTCCAAATCCAATGGGCTAACGGCCTAAATTGAAGAGAAACAATTATATACATTAATCTCTCACCCGTTGTTTAGAGACTGACGGTGTTGCAGTAGAGTCCAGATCTTCTGTTCAACATTACTTTGTTTTATTCTGTTTCATAGAATTTTAGTCATTTATTTTACAGGGCCCGTTTAGAACTTATGCGGAACCCATATAAATAAATGACTGAGATTTATTGGACACAATAAAATACCATAATATTGGAGAGAGGATCAGAACTCGTGCTAGCACTAAAAATTTAAAACTTAGGTATGTCTTTGTTATATATAACATGTAAGTCATAAGTTAATTCCTCATAACATAATTAAAATTTTTAACATAATCTATCTTTCTTTTTATATAATACATTTGATTTTATTTCTAACGTAACTTTTATTTTAATTATTAGCTAGGTTAAAAGCTCTTAGTAGTAAATGAAAATTAAGGCATTATTTTTTTCTTATATATAAATTACTATTACCATTTTTATTTTTAATATCAGATAGTCTACTTATGTAATTCTTCATCTGGTGTAAGAATTTATAATTTAATCTAAGCTTTGATTGGTTCAATAATTCTATTAATTATTTATTTACATAATATCTTCTTATGAATCTAAATATTTTCTGGAAATAAGACTTTAATTTAAACTTTAATTCACTTAATAATTCTTAATTAGGATTTAACCATTTATTTGAACTAGAGTTAGATAAGACCTATATTGATATCTTTTAATAAATTTGTATAGGAAGTTAATCAATTTTACCTGAAGAAGTTAGATAGTTTATATTAGTGATAGATTAATATCTTATCGATCACTCTCATCCTCATTGATTTTCTAACAGTCAGAACACATTAATAGCTGGAGTTGGTTAATTAATAATTAATAATTACCCAGCTATTAATTATTAAGCCCATAAATTCTCGCAGAACCCAAATGTCTCAAACACTGCATTTCAAAGTCATTACTACGTATCTTTAAGTAAAATTATTGGAGGCAACCACCTGAAAGTGTTGTATGGTCTACTAGTGTATGGATTTGATGCATGGTAACGAAGGCACTACAGTTGGTTAAGGCACAACTTTCACGTAGGGATTCAGTTGGGTTAGGGAAAATAGATGCAAATTAGGATAAAATTTAGGATTCAATCCAAATATGTTTTAGGGGCAACCAAATGTAAACTAATTTTTGGAAAATAAATAAAAATAAATTAATTTTAATTTTTGTTAAATTTATTATTTACATGGCACTTGACCTTACGTGACACGTACATGTGACCAAATTTTACAAGGACATAACATTTATTTGATGGAGTTAGCATTTTAGGAGTAAATTACTCTATTTTGAAAATGTTAGATTGGACACTACACAAGAAATTTTTTTGCTGTTCTTGATAATGCTTGGTACCAGGGCCACTCTTCTCTTGGTGAGGCTTTTAATAATGTAAAGGAAGCTGCTTTAAAGTTTAATAAGGAAACCTTTGGGAATATTTTCCAAAGGAAGCGGCGGGTACTAGCAAGGATTGAAGGAGTTCAAACTATTCTAGCGTATAGCCAAACTGCTGAACTCATCTCGTTAGAACGTGATCTTATTTCTGAATATATTGACATTATCCGGCAGGAGGAGATTTTTTGGTATCAAAAATCTCGCATACAATGGTTGCAGCATGGTGATAGAAACACTCGTTTCTTTCATGCCATGACTATATCTCGTAGGAAAAGAAACCGGATTGAGCGACTTAGGTCTTCTGATGGATCCTGGATTACTGAGGAGCCGACTCTTCAATATGAGGTGGTGGACTTTTTTAAAGAGTTATTTTGCACTGTGGATGATGTTTCGTTGCCCTTCCCTCATCTTCCTGATC
>JAOTBA010000006.1:17021547-17032607 GCA_025629845.1 Erythroxylum squamatum | reverse complement strand
TTTGATCGTGGTGTATCAGATTGAATAAAGACGAGTAAAATGAGAATGAAAGAAAAAGAAAGAAATGTATACCGATTCGAATTGGTTTAGACCGAGTGTGTCTTTAGGGTTTCCAACGCTAATTTAGTTTTCTTCGGTACTTGTTTTCGGATGTCAGAATTCGATTCGCTTTCGTTTGATCCGATTTGCTTCCTTTGACAATTCGATTCGATTCGTTTTGATTTCGATTTGTGTTTCGAAATTGAACCGTTCGTTTGGTTTGATTTGAATTCGATTTGTTTTCGTTAACTCCGAGCCCTTTGTTTCGCTTTCGATTGAATCCGATTTGTACTTCGCTTTTGTTTCCGATTTAGATTTCGTTTGCTTCCGCTTTCATTTTTCGCTTTTCGCTTTTCGCTTTTCCGGTTGGGATTCGATTTCGAGATCGGGTCCCAACATAGATGGTATCAGAGCAAGTAGAAATATTTTGATGATACTTATGGTTTTGTTAAGAAGTTGGGTTCCAGAAACGGGATCCAACATAGAATATATTTAGTCAAATGACCTTTGAAAGTGGAAGAGAAAGCTAACAATGGGGATTAATCATGAGATGATAAACAAAATTATATTATTATTCCATGAAAGGAAGATATGGACAATATGACTTTGTAGCACTCCTTTCCCATATCTCCTTATCATCCTTCAGTCCCTCTATTCTTAACCCCTCTACTCAAGATCCCCTTAAAATATATAGTGTTAGGCAGTTTGAGATTTAGTTAGAATGGGAAAACTTAAGTAATTTCCCTAGGTAGCAGGGAAAGATAGCATGGTGTTTTCACCACTAACTAAAATACTAAAGTAAGGAATAGTAAGGTGGAATGGAACTCTAGTTGTTTTTCTCTTGAAAAATATACTATTATTTACCTAGATGAATGCCTAAGTTAATGTTAAATTAGAGTAAACTTGGACTTGAGAGCATAATGATCAATGGCAAGTAATTTTTCCTCTTCAAATTTAATAATGAAGCGAGCATGGTGAAATGGATTAAACAAGGACCATGGAACAAATAGTAGTCTAATATATTCCTTCAAAGTTAGAGGCTAAGTATTGAGCATAGTAAAATCCATTTAAATTATATCCTTATTTGGGTTAACTACCATAATATTCCATTTGAAAATTGGTCAAAAATATACTTGAGTTATCTTGTTTATTCCATTGGTGTACCAATTTTCTTATATGAGTGTATAGATGGACTAAAGAGAATTGACTATACAAAAGTTTGTCCTAAATTAGTACCAATAAAGACTTTATAGAGGCAATTAAGTTAAAGAAATTATATTAACAGGGTGAACAAGAAATTGTTGAAATCATGATTTCATATACTTTAGAAGCCATCTAAGCTCCAACAAAATAATACCTAAAGACCAATTAGTAAAACTTTCAATGTTGCCTTCTACTATAAATTATGATATTACCCTTTCTAAAGAGATCAATTTCCAAGAAGATAAAGCCACACCAATTGTCACATTAAAAGTTGGAATTTAAAAGGCCTAAATTGCCCTTTTAAAAAATATAATCAAGGATCTTTTACATATAAAAAGGACCTTTTTGATCGGTTTGCCACAAAATAAAATAAAAGTATAAGTATCTACAAAAAGACATAGTTGTTGGACAAATTGCAGCTCATTTTAAGGAATAATCATGCTTATTTTAATGGAAGGATCATGGTGGCTTTTGACCATAATGAAATTCAAGTACTAAACCATCAATGGTCTTCACTTTTATGTGACTTAAATTAGGGACGATATTTAGGTATATATCAATTATGTGTTTCCAAAGGAAATATTCATGGGAGGATATAAATCATATAAAAGCTCTCTTTAACATTCCCTAACTTATACTAGGAGACCTTAATTGCAACTCTCTTCAATAGTGAGGCTAAAGGAGACCAAATAAGACTAAGACACTATAATAATGAATTCCTCAGTTGCATTAACTAGCTTAATCTAATAGACCTTAAAAATGAAGGCCAATTATTAATTTCCAGCAATAACTAGGTCAGAGTAAGGTATATTAGGAAAAAGATAAATTAATTGGTAAATTTTTCATTAGTTAAGGCTCAATTTAACATAAATTTATGCTCAAATCATACCCTAATTGAAATCTCCTTTACATCTCCTCGAAACATCAAAATTACACCCTTTATATTTTTTTAACCTTCTATTAAGCTTACCTGAATTTGAGGATTCATTTATTAAAAGGCTACTAATAGAAGCTCATGGCTTTGAATCCTTTAAATGAATGAGGAAATCATTAAGGATTAATAATTCCATCAAATATTTTAGAGGATAAACAATTCTATTGGAACATTAGTTAATAATAAACTTAATTTATCATGCTAGCTCTATTGGAATATTATTATTCCATAAAAGTAAGTAGCTCTAACAAAATTGTCATCATATTGTTAGCCTTCGTAGCATATTCATCATGATCATGCAATAAAAAAATTCACATTCTTGAAAAAGAAGAGCCATGTTCATTACCATTACAAGCACTCTCAATATCACTTCCTCTGCAAATAATGTCCCTTGCTTCTTTATTTCCTTTAATACTAACTACTTTTCTTTTTTAAACCCCTATTGGCCTATTTTTCTTTTCTTTATCACTCTCTTTTTCTTTAGAACTCTTGGTCTTACTCTATTTCTTTTCATGACCTAAACTCTCTTACTATCCTCACTTCATTGTCTCTTTTTAATCTTAATTGGTTTTCATATACCTTTTTTGGTATTAAGAATGTAAGAGTAAATTCCATGCGTTACAATATTAAGAAGAGATTGATTAGAAGTGAATAGGCTACTAGGATTACCATTTCATAAATTCCATTTGTTACTCATAATTGAATCTTACCTGTTGTATAGAGTTCAATTTGATGGATTATAATAGTTTTCCCTCTCTTTCAATAATGACTATATGATTTTATTTTATTCTTACAGCTGTTGTTTTATTATTGGTTGGAGTAAAGTTAATTTCTTTTTGGTTAGATTATCATGGTTGCTATCAGGGACTTGTTACAACTTATCTCCTAAGCATTTTTCTTTTTGGCTACTTGTAAATGGTTACCTCCTTTCATGTACCACCAATTGTTATGTGGTTACCTCCTTTCACGTACCTCCAATTATTATCTTCTTTTCTTCTTAATTTAGTAGTTAGTCTTTTTGTACTAATTTCCTTATTTAGCTTGTGTGAGGGCTTTTGGTGTTTTTAAACATAAATTATTAAAGATTCCATTAATGTTACTCATTTCATATAATGGTTTTTTCATAATAATGGTTTTGCATAATAATGTTTTTTGCATAATAATGGTTATGATCTTGTGAAAAATTTATATGTTGTCTTTGTCCATATGTGATATTGCGAAAAATGGTTAAGATTAAATTGAGGTTAATTGTTCTTTTTCCAGTAGAGATCGAGGCTTCAATGGCTTAAACAATATTATAAGTTATAGGATATGAAAACATTAATAGAAGAAAAGCAAAATATGCAATACACAACTTAAAACTCACGTATCTAATTGTTTATTGTCTTTTTTGTAGGCCGTGTTTTGTGTTGAAGAGCATCGATAATTGTCCAACCTCTTACGTCTTTTTTGTGGTTCGCGATTGTCCATCTATCAAGCTAATTCGTTCAATTAAGTAATGTCTCCAATGTGATCAGTTTTGTGTTGTTCTTTACAATTTTACCTCTAACAATGATTGATGAGTTTTTAGGTTGGGGTTTAATATTGATGAGTTTTTAGCCTGGGGTTTAATAGTCTAAGTATTTATGTTTGGGCATTATTTAAATTGAAACATAAAGACTTGAACTTCAATTGATTAATTCAAACTTAGCATTAACATAAGAAATTTAGGTAATTGATATGATAATTCTTTGCATACTAAACCTTTAGGATGGTATATAGGCTGGAAACCCGTGATGTAACTCCTGTGAGGCTTATCGGTGAAAGATTTCACGAGCTTAGGATTTATAACGAGAACTTGATTAATTCAAATATAAAGACTTAAACTTCAATGTGATTGCTCGATCTAGTGTTGGAATTAATATATGTAAGCAAAAAATATGCTTTTGATCTTTTTGAGGAAACTGATTTTATTTATTGTAAACCAATTTCCACTCTTTTTATTTTAATATAAAGTTAGAAAAATAATATGTAGGTGTTTTTTTTTACTTCTTAATGTCACTTCTTACAGGATATTGGTTGGCAAATTGCTTTATTTGACTGATACTCACGTATATTGTCCATCAATTAAGTCAATATATTGATAAGCAAAGTATAGTTCATTTGTAGGTTGCTTATAGGGTATTAAGATATATTAAACATAACAAAGATCAAAGCCTTATCTTTCCTAAAAAATTCTTCTATGAAGTAGTCAGGTTCTTATGACTTAGAATGTGGTGATTGTCTAATCACTAAGGTGGAATTAATTGTGATTGAATTTTCTAATTGTGAAATCGTATGGGGGGATAGGTTTCAATTTGGAGGGAAAATGGCTAGAGACCTGTAAAATCTTAGTGGAAATGAAGGATCTAATGATTTGTAAAGTAAAGATTAAATGTTCTGTAAGATTAATATGGATACTACCATAATGATTATTATTTCAAACTATGAAATCACTTTTTTAAATAACGGTTTTGTATAAATGAGTAATGTTGATAGATCTTGGATGTATAAATGATTAACAACTGATGGTTTCATTAATCTTGAGTTTATTGAGGGAATTGAAGCTTTTATTGACTATGCATGTTCTCAACCTGCATATATGGATGGTGCAAAGATTAGATGTCCGTGTAAAAGGTGAAAACATATTCGTTTTCTTCCTATTGATTAAGTGAATCTCCATTTGTTAAGAAAAGGGTTTATTCCAAATCATGTTGAGTGGACACGACATGGGGAGCCATTAATTTTTAGCACCTCAAAGGATATTGAAGTAAACTCATTAATAAATGTGGATGGGTTTGAAGGGGGACTGGATTTATAACAAATAATATGGGTGCAACTGAAAATCCTTACACCCAAATGGTTTATGATGCAGTCGGTTATACCTTTCAAGAAAATATAGAAAATCTTAAAGAAGAACCAAATCCATATGCAAATTTTTTTTAACTTACTAAAATCAATTGACCAAGAATTACTGCCAAATTGTGAGAACATAATTCAATTATCTTCAATTTCTTGAATATTAACCATAAAGTCTGAAGGGCACATTTCTGACCGAAGTTTAGATAAAATTCTTGCTTGGTATAATGAATCATTGTCTCCTGATCATACAATAGTTGATAATTTCTACAATATGAATAAAGTTATTAGAGGTCTTGGTTTGCCTGTTGAAAAAATTGATTGTTTCAATTTGGGATGTATATTGTTTTGGGGAGATGATATGAAATTACAAGAGTACAAATTTTATGGTCAATCTAGGTTCAAACCTAAAAAGCATTTTATGAAAAAGAAATTAGTACTTTGGAAGCAGATGTATTATTTCCTGCTAACTCCGAGACTTCAAAGAATATATACGTCTGATGTTACTGCATCTCACATAAGATGGCATGATGAACATGAACAGGAAGATGGAATAGCCATTAATCAGATGCACTCACATGGAAACATTTTAATAACACCCATTCTAAGTCTGCAGCTGAAAGTCGAAATGTTAGGTTAGAATTGTCAACAGATAGATTCCAACCTTTTGGCCAATTCGGCCAACAATATTCATCATGGCCAATCATAATTACTCCTTATAATTTGCGTCCATAGACGTGTATGAATGAGGAATATATTTTCTTAACGGTGATTATGTCAGGGCCTACGAATCTAAAGCATAAAATTGATGTATTCTTACAACCATTGGTATCTGAATTGCATCGTCTTCAAGAATTTGGTGTGGAGACATATGATGTGTCTCTTAAACAAATTTTTTTGTTGAGAGCAGCTTTGATATAGACTATTAGTGATTTCCTTGTGTATGTTATGTTGTCTGGATGGAGCATAACAGGGAAATTGGCTTGTCTTTACTATGACAATGATTCTGATGCTTTTTATCTTCCTAACGGGGCCAAAACATCTTGTTTTGAGAACCACAGGAGATTTCTTCCTCCGAATCATCCATTTAGACACATAAACAAAAGTTTATTAAGAATAGGATGGTACAAACACCTCCTCCACCTCACAAAGATGGTGAAAAGATATTGCAGAAAATTGATGAATTAAGGTTGCTGAAAGTTACAGAACTTGAAGCTGGAGAAGTTAATAGAAACATTAGTAAAAACATTGTTGGAGAAAATGAAGTATCTTTTGGGATTTTCAATATTGTAAAACTAATTTGATACATCATAATTTATATGTGATGCATATTAAAAAAATATTTTTGACAAATTGTTCAATGCCATAATAAACATTGAAGGGAGGACAAAGGACAATACAAAATTACGAGCTAATTTGAAACTTTTTTGTAGAAGGAATGAGTTAGATTTTTATGTTACACTTTGGACAATAAACAAAAGGAAATTTTGTGTGAATAGTTAAAAAGTCTAAAGTTTCTCGATGGTAATATTTCAAACTTAGCAAGGTGTGTGGACATGAGGAAGTATATATTATTTAAGCTGAAAGTCATGATTTTCATGTGTTTATGCAAAGGCTAACTCAATTGCATTTCAGGAGTTGCTAACGAATAAGATTTGGGAAGCTATAACATAATTAAGTTTGTTTTTCAAAAGCTTAACATCATCTGAAATAAAGTTGGTTGAAATGAAAAAACTAGAAAGGAAAATTCCAGTTATCTTGTGCAACTTAGAAGGGATTTTCCCTTCAAGCTTCTTTGATTGTATAGAGCATCTAACCATACATTTAGCATATGAGGCTAAACTTAATGGTCCAGTTTAATATCGATGGATGTATCCGTTTGAGAGGTAATTATAGTTAATATTTTAATAAAACTTATAGCCTGTTTTAATTATATAATTGTAATAACCCTATTTGTACTGTAGGTAATTGCATCACTTAAAGAAAAATGTCAAAAACAAGGCTAGACTTAAAGGTTCGATATGTAATGCTTATTTAGTAAAGGATGCAAGTACATTTTGTTCATATTATTTTGATTCACATGTGCACACAAGAGAAAGAAAAGTTCCTCGTAATGACGATGGGAGAGAAACGAATGATGTTGATGGTGACTTATCCATTTTCACATATCCAGGATGACATATGGACGTTCAACAAGAAGAATGTTAACAGAAGAATAAATAGAGGCTGCCCATGGTTATATTTTATTGAATTGTGAAGAGATTCAACCTTTTGTACAATAAGTTTAAGTTGATTTTGAAATTGATTATTTGAGTTTTTGAAGTTAGTGTTGATCATAACTAAAATACATAATAATGCTTTTAGATTATACGAGGAATGGTTACACGACCTAATGCGCGAAACAACAGAGGATGATATCAATAAAGAAGTTGAAAGACATTTTCCTCGATGGTTCCAGAAATATGTAAAATTTCACTTGCAATAATTGAAATGGTTGAATTATCATATCAAAATCTTTAGATGATATTATACTATTTAATATAAAAAAATTTGTAGACCTCAAAAAATCCAATAGAGAACAAATTTATATGTGATCTTGCGAAAGGACCTTTGTGAACTGTTAAATCGTATCCGGTGTATTTTATTAATGGATACAAAATTCATACAAAATATCATAATCATAGCATGGCAACAATAAATAGTGGGGTTTGCATACAAGAAGAATTGATGGATTACTATGGTAAAATTATTGAGATACTTGAAATTAAGTACCCTACATTGCCAATAAAATAGAGTGTGATATTTAAGAATGAATGGTTTGATCCAATTCCTAATGTTAGAACGAAAGTGTACTGCCGATACAATCTAGTTGAAATCAACCAGCGAAGAAGATTTAAACAATTTGAACCTTTTGTGTTGGCGATGCAAGCAATCCAGGTGTATTATGTCATTTTTCCCAGTTTACGATGAGATAAGTCAGATTGGTTGGCCGTTTGCAAGGTAAAACCTAGAGGTTTTTTTGAATTACATGGAAAAGGATAAAATAAGAGAATTGAAAGTGAAGCATTTCAGAAAGATGTTTATGAAATAAATACATGTGTAACATATGAAGAGAATGAACCTTTGAACGATCCAAATAATGAATATGTTGAAATTTCTTCTGGAGAGGATGAGGAGGGAGAGAGATCTGAAGAGAATCCTGAGTTTGATTTTAATTCTTCAAAAAAAAAAGATGATGTTGATTTTGATTTACAATTAAGTGATGATAACGATTAATTTATGTTTATAATAGAATATTATATGAATAAATCTATTATTGCATCAATAATATAATGTTATTTGCTTTTAATTTATATTGTTCTATTACTAGAATATTCAATAAAATGATAATTTCCAGTTAAAAATATGTCACAAAAGAGAAAACAGGATATGACGCGGACAAGGTTAAGGTTGCCATGATTTGGAGGAGTAAGTGCATTTCCAAGTGAAGCATCACATTCTACAGATGCTAAAGAATCAGGTGTTGTACGTCTAGTTACTAGACATCCAAATGAGGCATCACCTTCTCGACTTACAATCCTTGTACAATCACCTTTTGTACCAGCTACTACGCCATCCACCAGCCCTGCTACACCATCCACTAGCCCTAGGCTAACAGAGATATCAGGGGTAAACGTTACAGATGATGGAGGCGGTCTCTAGCCTGGAGCTAAGGGGGTTGATGGAAAAACTTACATCACAATTGTCAACAATTTGTAAGTGAAATTAAAAACAATTTGTAATACATGATAACACTATAAGTTTATACTGAAGTTATAGGTTTTAATTTGAGAATGATCTAAAATAGCTTATATACTAGGTTAGTTTCGCCTATAACGTGCTCCAGAAATATGCCATCAAAGTTCAAAGAGAAGATATATCTTAAGGGTTATATATAGAAGAATTTCTCTCAGGCGATAAAAAAATTATTATCAAGAGTTTGAGGTACAAAAAAATATTCTTTAATCTTTTTTATTTTATCTAATATTATAAATTAATTAGATAAATATTGTAGTTTATAAGTATTTGTAGTATGTTTTTCTTTTTTCAGAAAGAACTTTTTTAGAATTCAAAATTTGATGTTGTAATTTATAATTTATGGGAGAGGCGAGCTTGTACACGTTATAGAGACTTTCTTGGTTCGATACACAAGAATAGTGTACGACCTCCTTATATATATGAAGTCATTGACAACAGTATTGGGCATCACCCAGGCAATGTCCATTTTAGAGTGCAATTTTGCAAACAGGCGTGGAGGACTGGAGGGAGAGAGTCTATCTATATACACTGGAGGATCTATGACCCACCACAAGAATGTAGAGAAACTTGTAAGTATCAAAACTTTACACTTACATTTTGAGTTTTGTACTTAGATGTATGAAATTTGATTTCAATGTAATTTGATGTATGAAATTTTGAAAGAAAATATAAGTGTATTATGGAGAATAATAACGTTATAAATGTCTGGTGCCATTAATGACTGTGTTGTTAAGTAGATTTTTTTGTTTAAGAGAGGGTAAATATCATAAAAATAAAGAAAACTCTACCAATTTTTTTTTAAATTGTAGTTCACACATAATAGTATATTCTGATGCAGGAAAAGTCTATGGGCGGGAAGTCTACACTACGCTAGCCCTTATTGCACACTCACACTAAGAAGCATGATAGTGTGACCTTTGTCAACACTTGATGCAGACAACTTTATATATGTAAAATCTATACTTTAATATTAATTCTTAAAAATTACCACTTATTAACGTAAACAATTATAATGATATGAAAAAATACAAGAAAACATTGAACGACAGTCTCAGAACTCTGAAACTGTTGATGAGAGTCATACATATCTTGATGCAGTGGGTGGTAGGGATCGTCGTGGAAGGATTTTCAGCTTAGGTTCATTTGCAAATATATGCTATTTGCAATCCTCCATATCCACTACAACTGGATCTAATAGGTGGTCCACATCAAATGAGAGAGTCGTTCAACTTGAGAGCACAGTACAAAGTCTGATGGAGTGCATAACCTAACTCTATAATGAGGTGGATGAGTTGAAGGGAAGGGATAAGACCTCATCGTAGCAATTAGAGCATCCACTTTCACCAATTGCATAGCTTAAATGGATAAGTAATTGTATTTGATGTTTTGCTACTCTTAAGTTTTTGTTGAATTCTTAATTTACAGTTATTTTCAGGATACTTATTGGTGTACATTATAATTTTTAATTATATTACCAATTAGGATAATTTTTACTTTATGTTATCAATCAATGTTATATTAATTACAGAAATTAAATGTACAAAAAATTCAAAAGATTATAAACAGAAAAAACTTGGGTAGGATGTGAGAAATGGTTGTTGAAATTTATCATAGTTAAATTTCCCGATATAATTACAATATTTCGTCGGTAAATTATCGACAAAATGACATATTCTGTCAATAACTTACCAACAAAATGACATATTTCATTGGGAAAAATTTAGCGACGGATGATGTCGTCCGTTGTTAAATTTAGTGACGAAATTTTGTATTTTCATCAAAAAATTTAGCAACGGATTTACAATTTACCATCACTAAATTTACCGACAAAATATTGTGTATCCGTCGCAAATATAGCGACGAAATTTTATATTTCCATACAAAATTTCGTTGCTAAATTTACTAACGGATATACAATATTCTATGGCTAAAATTTCTAATGACCTTTTTCTGACGACTTTTTTCGTCAGTAATTTTTATCGCCAAATTTATATCCCAAAAATAATAAAGCACTAAAACCTATTTTTTTTATAATGAAAGAAATTTTAAAAAGTTGCATAATTACTTCACAAGGTAACAAAATGCGCTTAAAGAGGAATATCTGCAAGTATTAATAACTCACATTTAAAAACTACTAGCAGAATAATACTGCGCAAATGCGCAGTAATAATGCCCTGTGAATTTAATTGATTATATTATTTTATAATTT
>JAOTBA010000006.1:16996996-17009282 GCA_025629845.1 Erythroxylum squamatum | reverse complement strand
TTATTATTAATTAATTAATTACATTATAATTAATTAAAATTGAATTAATTAATTAAAATATAACTAATTAAAATATAATTCATTCAATAATTAAAATATTGTAATTAATTAATTAAAATATAATAAATTACAATATAATTAATCAAAATATTATTAATAATTAATTATTACATAATAATTAATTAAAATTAATTAATTAATTAATTAGTTACAATATAATTAATTAAAATATAATTTATTCATTAATTAATATATTGTAATTAATTAATTACAATATAATTAATTAAAATTAATATCAATAATTAATTAATTAAAATATAATAAATTAATTAAAATATAATAATTTTTTATTTCTTAATATTTTTTACAAACTATCCGCTATTAATAGTAATGGTAATCATTCCTTCCTCGTTACCAATCATCATAATTATAATGATAATAACTATTCTCATTCCTTGCTATATTTATTCTCATTCTTATTACAATTCTCTCGTGCGAACCAATCGCCTCCTTAGTAAATATAAAAAATACTGTGATAATATATTATTAATTAATTTATAAAAATACAAAATACTATTTAAATCCATGAAAAGAAGCCGTGCAAAGGTCGACAACAAAACGTCATAGAAAGCTGGCTCATACGCAAAGGTGATTGAATTGTGAAAGCTTCGCAACTGTCCACGCGCATTGTTACGGTCAAAGAAGCAAATCTTCTAAGTCTTTATAGAATGAATGAACAAACTCTCAACATAATTAAATATTAGAGGGGGACTTAGTCGGTGGCTGGTCCATAAGGTATAAATAGAAAGAAAGAGTCGTTGTAATGATAGGATAGGATAGGATTGTATTAAATTTAATATTTTATACTCCCTCCGATTTATAATAAGAGTCGTTTTAAAAAAATGCATATTTATTAAAAAAGTTGATGAAATATCTTATATATCCTTATTAATTATATGTTAAAGTGCCTTAAAAATATAATCTGTGTAATCTTTGTAATTAAGATGTGAGAAAAATTAAAGGTTAATTTTGGAAGTAAAATTATAAACATACATATAAAGTTAAAAATAACACTTATTTTAAATAATTAAAATATATTTAAAACCAAAATTATGAATCGAAGGTAGTAATAAGAACCAGCGTACTTGAAAGATAAGAGAAGAAGTAACATGGGTGTGAGTATGACCCCGCAAAGCTTCCCTACAAAGCATTGAAGACGCGGCCCTCGAACTTTTTGCCCATCATCAACATTTATTTTAGCACATTTGATCACTCAACTTGTAGCAGAAACAACACAACCATTCATCCCTATAGCGGCAGAGAGGAAGAGCACCCAAAAATCGCCAAAGCAACATCAGCAACAACGATAACATAGTTGGAATCGAGAGAGAAGATGCAAGAAGACCATCACAACAACAGCCACCGCCATACTAACCATTCCCATCAAAACAACCACCATCCCCCCATTAATCACCACCTTCACCGGTTTCTTCCCAAGCGTATAATCCTTGTCCGCCACGGTGAGTCTCAGGGAAACCTTGACACCACCGCATACACCACCATCCCGGACAACAAAATCCCGCTAACCCCACTTGGTTTAGCTCAGGCTCGTGAAGCAGGGGCCCGGTTGCTCAACCTTGTCTCTGAAAATGGAACATGTGCCAAGAACTGGCGAGCGTACTTTTATGTGTCGCCTTACGAACGCACCCGATCCACGCTTAGAGAGATCGGCCGGTCTTTTGAGAGGGAGAGGATCGTTGGGGTTAGAGAGGAATGCAGGGTACGAGAACAGGATTTCGGCAACTTTCAGGTTGAAGAGCGCATGAGGGTCATCAAAAGGACCAGAGAGAGGTTTGGAAGGTTCTTCTATCGGTTCCCTGAAGGTGAATCTGCTGCAGATGTATTTGATCGCGTTTCAAGTACGTTTCTCTTTCCATCCTTTTTCTTTTGTGTATTTCTTGTTTCCTAGGGGTAAAAGTTGAATTAGTGAAGTGATTGGAGCTAAAGAGAGGAAAGAAATGGAAATGGGATCTTATGAAAACCTAAAGATTGTAAATTGACGTTATTCGTTTCTTCTTATGTATTGTTAGTTCTTTTCTTCTTTCCTTATTGGGCTTTGAAAGCACTTCATTCTGTTATACTTTAGTCTTTTTGGCATCTTATAATTGTTTTGTATATTGGATTCTTGTAGATAAGACAGAAATTGATTCAGTTACAATATCGTTAAGGGTATCATGGTGTTTCTGAAGTTGTATAGTTAGCTAAAGCTTAAAAAAAATTATCCAAATTAGTTTTTTGTTTTAAAGTATCAACTGTTGGGATATCTGATGATATTGTTTGTGTAAATTAACAATAGAACTCAAACATCCAGGTTATGTACAGTTCTTTCTAGACTTTAATGTGCAAGGGATTAGGAAATGGAGCAGTTTAGAAGTGATTTTTGGGTTGAGAAAGTCTCAACAAAATGATCTTGTAAAGATTCATTCTGTATGCTCCCAAGTCTGTTTTTATATGATATAAATTAAGCCTTTTGGAACTCTAACCCCATTTAAACATCCCCACTGTGTTTTATTTTTATTTAAGCCCAGTTTTTGACAAATTTGACTGTATATCACTACAATTCAATAGTAGATGTGTGTTGCTCAAATTGGGATTAAAATTCTTTCTTTTTCTATTGCTCTTGTCTATTTATGAGATGCTGAACAAACATTTCTACTTAGTATTGTTTCTGCATAATATGCCTCAATACTTGGTCTGGTTACAAGCGATTGATGAAACTTATGTTGTGATGTGTTCAAAGAGACATTTGATGAGAAGCAGCTCACTGGTAGGAATATTTGTTTCCACGAGAACTCACCTTCTGGATGAATCTATGAATTGTGTGGTGCTCTATTGCTCCCTGTTGCTTTTGTTGATTAGGATCTCTTCTTTTTCCTTGTATGGAATTTGTTTTTGTTGATTAGGATCTCTTCTTTTTCCTTGTATGGAATTTGTGATAATGTATCAGTTAGCAAGAACATAAAATAAAGTATCCAAATTAGCTCTTTGCTTCAAAGTAGCAGTGGTAACTTTGGACATATTGATATTGTGTGTGTAAATTAACAATAGAACTCAAAAATTTAAGCATAAGTCCTCCTAGTCCTTTTTCCTTGCAAAATTATTTTAGCATCAGGACTTCAATGAATTGAGCTCTTAAAAGCTTCCTGGGCATATTTTACAGAGCACTTGTAGATGAAGCAATCACTGCTTTTGAAATGTTATGCCGCTTGTCTTTCTAGAATTTGATGTGCAAGGTACCATGAAATGGAACCATTTAGAAAGTCATGATTTTTAGGGTTGGGAAAGTCTCGAACAAAAAATGAACTTGAAAAGATTAAATTTTGTTTCATTATGTATGCTCCCAAATCTGTTCTTATATGTTTTGTTTTAAAGCCTAACCACATTCAAACATCCCTACCATGTTCTATGTTGTTTTCAGCCCAACTCTGACAATTTTATATTGACATACTATGTGGAAGTAAAATAGCTCTAAGCAAATGAACTTCAGTGATGTTAACAATTTGGGGTCTTTCTATATGATTTTGAAACTGGAATTTGTGGTTTTATGCAAGTGATTAGCATTTGGATTAAAATCTACTCTTGTTTATAATGTGTTGCACTGCAATTCAATAGTAGATGTGTGTTGCTCATTTTGGAGTCAAAATTCTCTCCTCACATTGCTTGTGAGCAAACATTTCTGCTTAAAATTGTTCCCCTTGGTACTTGATGTGGATACAAATGATTGATGAGACTGATGTTGATGTGAGTTGTCAAAAGAGAAGTAGCTCACTGGTATTCTGGATGAGTCCATGTTGTATGGTCCTCTATTGCTTCTTGTTGCTTTTCTTGATTAGGATCTCTATTTTACATTGTATGGAATTTGGTTGACAATGTATCCATGTCACTCTTATGGTCACTAGACTTTCTTGTTTTCCCAATTGAAAGCTGAACTCGCAGGATACGAGTCTCAACCAATTCCTTTGATATTGGACTTGTGTTGAAATTCTTCCTTTTGCTTTGTAATGATGAAGGAAGATGCAAAGTCTATGGTACAATGAATCAATTTGCAGTATGTGGTTGTGGTTATTGCTTTAATGGACATACATTAAGATTTTCTACAGGAAAATGCCATGAACTACATCTCTGAAGAGTAGCTTAATAACTAAATGAATCCCTTCGGAGCTGTGCTTGATAAGAGCTGTGCTTTGGCAGATTTTCTGGAATCTCTTTGGAGGGACATAGATATGAACAGGCTTCATCAGGACCCTTCCCATGATGTGAATCTGATTATCATATCACATGGGCTAACTTGTCGCGTGTTCCTCATGAAGTGGTTCAAGTGGACAGTTGAACAATTTGAGCACCTGAATAATCTGGGGAACTGTGAGATTCGGGTGATGCAGTTGGGCCAAGGGGGAGATTACAGTTTAGCGATTCATCATACAGAGGAAGAAATGCAAGAATGGGGTCTATCGCCTGAAATGATTGCTGATCAGAAGTGGCGGGCAAATGCAAAAAAGGGTCAATGGAATGAAAGTTGTCCTTGGTACCTTGATGCATTTTTTGATCATCTAAAGGACGGAGATAATGAAAGCGAGGTCAAAGATAATGATTCTTCCAGTATGTGAATGGGCTACCCATAACCTGGAACTGCAATTCTTTCAATTCATTGTCATAAATGTAATTTGTTCACGATATCATGTTCGAGGTTCTTGTATCATAATACTCTTTAAGTATATAGTCTTTTCTTGATTTCTGTTTTTCGTTTGGTTACAAAGATAAATCAGTAAACTAGGGACCCAAAAAAAAAAGGAGAGAGATTGATCGGCTGTCAGGGAACACTTGTGGCAAAGAAATGATAGTATCTCTCAACCATAAACATTTAAGAGCTTCAGGTAGCGAAGCAAATTCCAATGAGTATGCATGATATGCTAGCCTGTAGTAGTTAGTGGTTTCTTTTGCCGCTACTGCATTCAGGTTAGAATTTGATGGTTCTAGTTGGGACGTAAAGATAATCCCTGGTTGAGGCTGTTGCATCATTAACTCGGATTGTATTGTGAAGCCAGACATCAGCCATCAGCCAAAACACATGCTTAAAGTATGGTTTACGCACTGTAAGACAATTGAGGAGAATATGAGGGATTGATCATATCTTGGATTTCAGGCCTGCTGCAGATCAAATGGAATATAAAGCTCAGAGATTTGGCAAAATCTGGCTATATTGATACAAAAATTCCTTGGAATTTTATTTCCCTATTTTGCACTGTGCTGTAAGAACAGGAACTTCATTAGATGATCCTTATCAAAAAAAAAAAAAAAGCCCTTGATTTTTTATTGGTATTTTCCCAACTAGCACTTTGAATTGGTGCCGATTCCTTGAAACAGGTATGACCGTACCCCTATCATCAATCTGTGTTTGAGAGGAGCAATGGTCAAAAATAGCTAAAATTATATCCATACATGTCATGTGAATCAAAATATGTACTCTTTTATCTCACTGCTAACTAGCTGCTGCCGTTCTTTTTTCTGCTGGGATTAACCATACCAGAAAGTTTACAACGCGTCAAGGAGAGAAGGATTGACATGCAAGAAAGCTTGTGGCACGTAATAGTTTATACCTGATGCTGCTAGAATACGAATGTGGCAAAGACGTGAACATTGCAAAAAGCAGTAAGGGAGTTCATATCAAGACATCACCACACGAATATAAATAGAGAGAAACTCTATGTCTGTCAATTTTTCAGACAAACATTCGGTGACGCACAGGGTGCAAGTGTTTCTGAAGGTAAGATCTACTTATGGTGCCAAGGGGGCTGCTCAAAATAGAGCGAACGAGTGATTTTGCAATTGAGATCTCAGTGTGCACTGGTCGAAACTTTTCCAACATATAATTTATGTTTACGATCCTAATGTGCACACGTTGATCACCAATGATAATCCTATTTACAATGAAACAGGGGAAGAAAAGAAATTTCCTTAATATTCAGTATTCCACTCTGAGAAATGAATTCCAATGAGACTGAACCAGCAACTTTCAATGGGAAGTGGATACATTATTCCATGTCAAAATCTGCAGATATCAAGCAAGTTTAACTAAGGTGAGAAAGTAAACCAAAGTTAAACCCTTTGGGTCAAAGCATTGAAGCCAGTTGGAGACAATTATGAACCTAATCCATCAGGTCAAGTATATGCTATCCAAGACGGCAAATCCAGCTGCAACTCCTCCTTCATCTGATGAAGATACCTTTGTCCGCATCAAGTATCCACATTGGTCATTAATAATAACCTTATCCTTGCTCCTGCATAATTTAATGTTGTTTCAAGCTGAATTATATCTGAAAAAGTGATGTTTCAAGCACTGCTCTTTGGGAAGCCCAAGGTCTCTTCCCATCTTTTTTAGACATCAAAAATCAAATGAAGCAAACCATCCCCTTAACTTCATTTTGTAAGGAATTGAACATAACACTGAAATTCATATCCTTAAATGCAGAAGTTTTATGTACCTCAAATAAGCACTATATACTCCAAGTTCTGATATGGCATGCTCTTTATGACAAATGCCATCACGTACTAAGAAGGCAGGAGAAACTGATGGAAAAATCCTTTGCATGAGGATGTAAGCTGCATTATCTTCAGTTCCTTCCTTTTGCAGTCTAAGAAGCTTTTCCTTCACAGCATGACCATAGATATTGTTACCTGAAGAAGAAAATCAACAGTTGAGAAAAAACAGGCGATGTCATAGAACTAAAATCCAAAAGATTATCAATTTTAACAAATTCAGGACCTCCGCCCTCTCTTTGAGGCTTCATAACAAAATGTTCAGGTTTCTCAATAGCTGTTGTAACGATCTCTGAATTATCCAAACTCCACAAGCCTGCAAAGCACTTCCTCAGCTTTGCTATTTCCTCTTTGTTCTCAAGAAACCTATAAGAAAAGAGTTTCTTAAAGGAGTTTCTTAACAACTGCTTGCTCATTAAGATTAAAGGATTCTATCATAACCAAGCACATGAACAAGCAATTAGAATCATGGACTTTTCTCATTCAGGTTTGGACTTTCAGGAGACAATTGTATTTTCATTTCTCTAAAAAATCTAAAAATATTCTATAGCAAAAAGTGATAGTGGCATTCTGCCAGGTATGTCACTGACAAAAGCAGTTAATAGCCCCAAAAGTGCATTATTTGTCACTAACAGTGGACTACATTTGGGCTGCCAATAAACATTACTTGGAAATGTAACCAAGAAATTGAAAAGTATAAAGTTGACAATTATTAGGAGCAAGCTGTAGTCCCTAGAATATATGAAGCTGACAGTTTTAAGAAACAAGACTGAAAATATTCACCACCTCTCAAGAACATTGGGTTTAGCAAGCTCTTGTTGAATCTTCTTGGTCCCTGCTAAATGATAAGATATGGATGGACATTTGATGGCTGATGATTGCTCTAAAAGTAGCCTAGCTCTCCATTCCTGCCAATGAATATAAGTAGGAAACATATAACACTCACATACTTGGGAAAAGTCTTCTTTTGATGCAAAATATTTGCATCAAAGGTAACTTAATCTTAGACCTATGTTATTATCTAACGTGTAAGAGTGAGTGAATAGGTTATGTTAAACCTAATTCACCTTATATCATGTTAATATATTCCAAAGATGCAAAGTTATTTGTTAAATTGCCCTATACTCTTCCTCGAATTGAAGCATATTTTATCAACAATTTACCAAGTTTCATTGTCATGCTTATTCTTTCCCTCATGCATATCAACAATTTCCCCAAGTGTTAACGCTGCTTTCCACCTTCAATCTTCCCACGCATCACGAATGTTAGGTGTTAGACAAGTGACTGTAACTGTGGGAAAACAATTTTATTTTAGGATTTTCATATCTTTTTAATATTTTCTATTTAATTAGAATATCTTATGATCATGAGATCTCATTATTTTTGTTTCTGTTTTAGTTGTTAAGATAATATGTAAATAATTGATCCTCTTATACATTTCTAAGCAAGCAATGCAGAAAATATTCTCTCAAACCTCAAATTATGTCATGGTATTAGAGCTGTAAGGTCTTGAATTCCTAGGAAAAATCAATCTGATCATCTTTCATTGTCGGCAGTCTTGAGATTCTAACCAACCTTCATTGCTGGTAATTTTTTTTCTTTAAGCAATCAGCCTTAATTTCCTAGAGAGCGTTTTTCTTTTCTGCGGACATATCAAAAAGTAGTAGAAATAACCACTACAACACAATCAAAGGAGATTTTTCAATATCAACGTCTCAATGGATTGCAAACATCCAGGCAGGATACAAGCTGAATAGAAAACATTAACTTAATGATCTTAACTCGTTTGCACCATACTAAAAGGGAAAGGGAAGATCAATAATCTCACAGGTGCGAAGCTAAAACTAAAGGGTCCTCGATTTGAAGTATGGGATAAAGATTCCATGATTATGGCATGATATTGACACATGTATGCTCCTGGCTATAACCAAGGACACCTGAGATGCACTCCAACAACTGTATTACAAGGCTAGGGATGCAACCCAAGTGAATGAGCCAAGATAAAGACTATGACTGCAAAACAAGGGAGTTAGATGGTTACCAAATATTATAATCAGTTGAAATCTTGTGGCAAGAGCTTGACCACTACAAGGTTTTAAAAACTAAATGACCTCAATAGGCAGCTATTTTAAAAGGCCTTATTGAGCAAGATAGTCTTTCTTGGTTGGACTTAATCTGGAATTTGAACAATTCAGAATCCAGATTCTTGATGAACTTTTAATGAGGTTGTGGCCTTAGTTTGTGGAGAAGAAAGGAGAAGACAGCTGATGCTTGAACCGCTCAACACAAACAACTCTGCCATGGTGGCTAATTGTGGCAATAATTCAGCAACATATTGTGAAAAGCCTACAACCGTGATAACTTATGGTGAACTTGCCATAAGAAGGCACGACATACCCGTGAAAAGTGTTGGAAACTTTATAGAAAACCTCCAAGCCAAGGGTGGGGACTGAGAGGAGATTAATCAAGAAAAGTTGGTCAAGCCCAAGTCACAAAAGTCCAACAAAATGAAGGAACACCTCAAGAATTAGGTAGTCTTAACCAAGAAGAGGTTTAGAAGGTAATATCTATTATTGGCAACCTCGACAAACCTTCAGGTACTTGTTTTTTGGTATATTCAGGTGAGTTTCCACTCTCTATTACACTAAATGTCTCAGGAACAACTTTTGCCAACTTTCAGATTATGGATTTAGGAGCTATTAACTATATGACCCACTCACCAAACCCTTTTTTTTTTAGATATTCCACATGTCAAGTAGTAGGAAAATAGCTACAATTGATAATTCATTGACCACCATTTAGGACCTATTAACCATATGACCCACTCATCAAAACCTTTTTTTAAATATATTCCACATGTCCAAGTAGTAGGAAAATAGCTACAATTGGTAATTCATTGACCACCGTATCAAGCATAGGGGCTGTAAAGATCAATCCATTACTAACCTTAAAGGAAGTTCTTCATGTTCCTCGATTATCCAAGAACCTGATCTCTATCAACAAACTAACTCGAGATTTGAGTTGCTAAGTTATTTTATATCGTAATTATTGTATATTTCGGGACAAGGATCCAAGGAAGACGATTGGACATACTAGAGTACAAGATGTCCTTTACTGCCTTGAAGAATTAAACCTATCAAGCAAGATTAAATGCGGTTTATCCCACTCCTTTCTTTCATCATCTTTTCCATTCAATAAGGAGAAAATCTGGCTCCATCATCACCGACTTAGACATCCATCTTTAAGTGTCATTAAAATTCTACTTCCTCTTTGTTTAAAGGTCTATATGTTAATGATTTTCATTGTGAAGTGTGTCAGTGTGCCAAACACAAACCTGTATCAAAGAAGTTCTATTCTTTTTTATCTCATTCATAGTGACATTTGGGATCCTTCTCCTGTTCCTAAAATTTCTAGGGAAAAATGATTTGTTTTCTTCATTGATGATTGTACTCGCGTCAGTTGGGTATCTTTATTCAAACACAAATCTAATGTCAGTATTGTCCTCCCAAAGTTTTGTTCCATGAATAAAAATCATTTTGGAATCAACATCAAAAGGTTTAGTTTGATCATGCTAGAGAATATTTCAATCAAGTCCTAATTCCATACTTCCAAAAAGAAGGAATTGTATTAGTCATCCTATGTTGAAATCCCACAACAAAATGGAGTACAAAAAAAGGAAAAATGGTTACCTCCTTGAATCAACTTGAGCCTTCCTTTATAAAAAAATCCCTAAGGCCTCGTTTGGTTGAGAGGTTGGTAATAGAACAGGATGGAACGTAACACACTTCCATCGTTTAGTTGAGGGTTTCATAATGGAATGGAATGGAATCAAACGAAATAGGATGGAAGCGGAGGGTTTCATGTTACGTTCTATTCCATCGTAAACAGTGAAAATAAGAAACCTCTAATTCGAAGAGTTTAGGATGGAACGTAAACTAATAAATACATAATACCTAATATACCCTCAATAATTTTTTTAATACCAATTATTTCTTCTAACCCTAACCGCCTTTTCCCTAGACTCATTTATTACGGTCCACAAAAATTGTATATAATTAACAATATTTTTATACTATTTCTCCTTACCCTAATAATAATATTTTTATATTATTAAAAATAAATTGTATATAATTAATAATAAATTAATAAAAAATTTAATAAGAATTTTATTAAAAATTTATTTTTAATAATATAAATAAAAATAGAAAATATTAAAAAATTATTCTTTAATTGTTTGTATATATTTCTATATAAATAAAAATAAAAATAAATTATTTTAAATATAAATAAGATATAATAGAATAAAATAAAATTTATTAAACAATTAATAATAATATTTTTATATAATTAATAATAAATTTTATATAATTAATAATAAAATAATAAAACTTTTATTATTTTAACATAGAAAATACATTAAAAAAATTATTTGTCACGATTGTGACTTGAACTGTAACTTTTTAATCGGACATAATTTCTGTTTTAAAATCATAGCGTTAAACCTCCCATAACAACCATTTTAATATCAAGGGTATAATAGTCATTTATTATACATTACATTCTACTCCATCCATCTTCCAAACAACATTTCACTACATTACATTATGAACTCTTCCATCCCTCCCAAACAACTTTTCACTACATTACATTTCATTCCATTATAAACCATTCCGTTCTATTTCATTTCATTCTATTCCATTCCATTAATTAACATCCAACTAAACAGGCCCTAAATCCTTTTTGGGGGAAGCATTACTATAACCGTTTGCCTTCAAGAGTCTTATGATTCAAAAGTCTAATGGAAATCCTCTCAACATTCTATCTCGATCTGCAAACTGCAAATTACCTCATTCTTAGGGTATTTGGGTGTGTGTCATTTTTCCATGTTCATAGGAAAAATTGCAAAAAGTTAGATTCAAGGGCTTTGAAATGTGTGTTTATTAATTAATCTGACTCAAAAGGGGTATAAATGTTACCACCCTCTGTTGAAAAGGTTTGATGTCTCAACAAATGTTGCTATCAGTTTTATTTCATCAGCCCTTATTTTCAAAAGAGAATTCAACAATAGAATATAATTAGAATTTTTAATATAGGTAGAGTGTAGAACCCATAAACAAGAATTGAGCTTAGGTCTAACCATTGCCAAAATGACTAGAACTAGCTATTTAGTTGGTTAGCCCTTACTATTTATTAACCTTTTAACATTTTCATTTTTAATCAAAGTGGGATACTCTAATACTTCTCCTTAAGTGCAACTGGGACTGAACATTCAGTTGTCACTTGAAATAAACGCAGAGGTAATCAGACCAGGCCGTTGGAACTAGACATCCAGATAAACATCTGGGAAATTAAGAATCCAGACTAGACCTGCTCTAATAGCATGTCAAATTTGCAATAGGCCAACTAGCCCATACAAGGAGAAAAGTTAGACCACACACAAGCCTAAGTAAGGTTCTATCCTAAAACCAATTGGCAATGGGTAGAGTAGCCCACTAGGCTTATATGTTAGTCTTATTTCCCCTCTTTCTTCGATGTGGGGCACTCATATGTGGGTATTCTCAACAGATATATTATTTGGCGAGCTGCTTACAAAGTAACTTCATTTGGGATATTGTTAGCACCACTCCATGCACACAGCCCACTAAGCCCATCCAAACCTACATCCGTAGGGGTAAGATGGGTAAAGGGG
>JAOTBA010000006.1:16925970-16936246 GCA_025629845.1 Erythroxylum squamatum | reverse complement strand
ACATTTAGGCACATATACCGGGAAATGTCATGAATGCATGTACAGTCAGTTTCATGTGCAAATTTTACTATTCACGTGTAAGAATATGCATGAGTATTGCAACACAATACTAAACACTCTCTGCCCTTTTCAAATTACTATTTTACCCTTCCCATTGGGGGTGGGATGTTACATTCAAGGCCTAGTTCTTTATCTGTATTGAATTAGTGATTTCTTTCTCTATATGTTCCATAAAAGGCTTCATAAGAAGGTCCATCTCCGGTTGTGATAATTTGTCTTTAATGAAAGAGCTTACTAGCTAGGTCCACAGAGGAAAAGGCTTGTGCTAGATCGCAAATGTATTTGAGAAGTAAATGAAAGTTTTTTTTAAGGATCCACAATTATATATTTATGGTGCTATCTCCACTTTTCAAGGAAACTATTCTATTTAAATTCCTCTAAGAATTAATTAGTGGAAAAAACTTGTGTTTTTTTCACCTTCTTTTAATGAAATCACTGAAGATCTCTACTTTTTTAATGAGTGATTGATGTTTAAAGCTTGGATGTAGTTATTAAGAGCTTCCTTTTCCTCAATCTAAATATCTAAGTTCTAAGGTAAGAGTAAAGTTGGCTTTGTGCGCTTTTGTATTTATCTTTTGCCCTCAAAAGGTGTTGGTGTGTGTTATTAATTCTTATAACATTTAGCAATTTAAGTTTGTTCTTTACATTGGCAAGTTTCTTGACACAAGCATAAAGTGTGCATCCTTAGATCTCTATACTAATTCCTCTAACAATACTTCTTTAAAAGCCATCAATACTACAAGGTAAATATTAAATCATAATAGAAATCTTCTTAAGGAGGCAATGCTCCTTAGGTGTATTAAGATATGTGAATGGTTCTGAAATAAGGGATCAATGAATGATTCCTTCCTTTTAGGAAAATTTAGAAGCCAACTCTCATTGACTAAGCTCTATCTAGCTTTTTTCCTTAAGAACTACCTTTCTTTTTACTTGTTGCATCTTGTGTAGAAATTCCCTTCCATTATAAGATCTCTTACTTCTGTGTTAGCATGCAGTCCTTGAGATCATTCAAGTTATTCCTAATGCAGTTGATCCCTTAAACTTTATGAGAAAGGAACATATTGTTAGAGTCATCAAGGAAGAGACAAGGAGTGGTTTGGCTTAAATGTAATCCCTTAAGTTTATACCAAAGTAAGGTTCTTTGAAAGAAATAATTGTAAGCATAAACAAAGCTCATTTAAATCTTAGATAACTCTTATTTCAATTTATTTAACTGTACCATTTGGTTGAATGTATTTAATTGTACCATTTCCACTTTGCCTTCATCATAAACCATAATAATTCTACCATATAAGTAATTATGATGATTTCTTATCCATTTCCACTTCCCTCCCAAAATTCGTAATTGCTTGCATTTACCTTCTCTCAGTTTTGTTTCTAACATGCTAATAATGTAAGATTTATACTCTTGGATAAAATTCCTTAAACTAAACTACTTTGAAAGGCAGTTAATCCATCCCAAATTCCTTGAAATGATTATTTAGATGGTGAGAGATTACTTCCCTTCTTTTTCCTTTTTGATCTCATTTAATTCGCTCTATGAAATTGATTATGATCATTCAAGTTATGTTTAGTAGTCAAGTCTTTCAAATCTGGTTTATTAGAGGTATTTGAAGTTATTAGAGTGGAGCATCTTGTCCTTATTTGTGCCACTCATATCTCTATTTTCTTCTGCTAGTATTTCCTAATCATAGTTATCTAGTTGTACATTTTCTCCTTTATTTCCCCATGAAATGAAGGAGTAATCTCCAGATCAAGATCAAGAGTTAGAGTGGTTAGTTTATCAAGGGGGTTCAGGGGTTATCTTTATCCTTAATTAAGAGAATCCTCATTACAATTATTGTTGTAGATTGCATTTTTATTATAAAAGATCGATGACTCTTTTATTCAGAGAAAACACCATTTTACAATTGAAAATAAATTTAAACATGACAATATAAAGTACAAATTATAATTAATCTAAATGACATGGATTTAAGAAATTTTCTTTTTAAAAATATAAATCTAAATTAAAATAATAATAAAACTAAACATGTAGATAAGGCATATTACTACAAATTGCCATTAATAGTCTAGAAAAACTTGTGAAAATTAGATATTTAAAAAAGAATAGAAAAAGAAAAAGAGTTAAAAGAAACTTATTTTAGAGATTTTATTAAGAATTAAGATAAATTAGTACCTTTTTAATCAAGAAAGTATAATACAACAAGAAACTAATTAATTAAGTGACCATTATTTGATATTCATTAATGATTACTCTTATTAAGTTAAGAAAATCTAATAATTATAAAGGAATCAAACTACTTAGTCACATCATAGAGTTGTAGGAGAAGGTGGATGAGAAGACAGTGAGAAATGATACACCTATCTCAAAGCACCAATTTGGTTTACATATGCTTAATATCTCTTTAAAAGATTAATGAAATACTACAGGAAAAGATAAAATAACCTACATAATGATTTTCGCTGATTTAGAGAAGGCTTATGACAAGGTGCTTAGAAAAATTGTATGAAGATGTTTAAAAGTTAAGGGAGTTCTTATGACATATGTACGAGTTATTAAAGATATGTATGAAGGTGTAAAGATTAGAGTAAGGACAATAGGAGTATATACAAAACAATTTTCTATCGAGACGAGCTTACCAAGAATAGTCAAATGGATGTGCCTTGGTGTATATTGTTTAATGATGACATTAGTTTAGTGGATGAAACAAAAGAGGGAGTTAATGTTAAGTTAGAACTTTAAAGGAATACGTTAGAGTTGAAGGGTAAATTGAGCAGGACTAAGACTATGTACTTAAGAGTGTAACTTTTTGGGTCATAGGATGGCTTCCGATGTGGAGGTAAAGTTGGTTCAAAATTTATACCACAGAAAAAGTGTTTTAATTTTCTAGGATCTATAACCTAAAGTAATAGAGAGATCAATAAAGGCATGTTCACCATATCAGATCAGGGTGGCATAAATGGAGAAGTTCATTAGGAGTTTTATGTGATAAGAAGATACCACTCAAGCTCAAATGTAAATTCTATCATTTAGCGATTAGGGTAGCATGCTCTATGCAGTGGAGTGTTGTTCCATGAAATAGGTGAATAGTCATAAGTTAATGGTGGTATAAATAAGGATACTCTGTTAGATATGCAACCTTACTATAAGAGATAAAGTTGGGTATGTAATGGTAAGAGATAAATTAAATGTTGATAATATTAATGAAAATTAAAAGAAACAAGGCTTAGATAGTTTCTACATGTTAAGAGGAGACATCCTAACACTCTGGGGAAAAGATTCAAGAAAATTGTATTTAACGACTGTAAGAGAAAAAGGCAAGGCCTAATAAGAACTGGAAGGAGTTGATCAAGAATGGTATAACTTTGTTGGAACTTACAGAGGACTTAGCCCTTAATATAAAGCTTTAGTATACTAAGATATGGGTAAAAGATCTCACATAGAGAGGTCTTTCTCTTTCTCACATGTAAGGCCCTAACATATACCCTGGAAGTATTATAGCATGTTTTGGGTGTATTAAGAAGTGAACATAAAGAATTGAGTGCATCTAAGTATAGTTAGTAAGAGACATAATGATACTTAATGTAAAAAACATGGGTAAATGGGTAATTTGTTTGTGTCGGCATGGACATACGTACTCAGACGTGAAATATGTATAGAAATTTTTGATATGTTTGCTTGGATTTATGAGCGTGATGTGAGGAGAATTGATAAAAGAAGTATTCCATAAGAAAATGGAATGTTGTTGGTTAAACTAGATATGTTTTTGCGTTACTTTTACATGATAGGAGTAAAGTTAGTTGATTTAGGATGTGTACCTCGTTGGATGGATAGGTTCCAATGAAAATACTTATGTAATTTGATAATATCTTATACTATAGACCTCTAAATTAGATAATTCCAATTGGATATTAAACTAGAGACATAGCTATAAAACTTTGATGAAGGAACCAAAATTTGATTATGCCTCTAAGATTTTTAAATTCTGATTTGAAGTTGAGTTCTGGCTATTGTCCTTGTTTTCAAACAGTTTGTAGTTTTTTTTGGTATAACTCCCGATATAATTAACCAAATCGCATGAAATTTATGTCATTAGATAATTAGGACATAAGGGAATGAAATTAATTGATAAGATCATAGGCCAATGTGGAAATTAAAGGAAGAAGAAGGACCAATATGTAATTTTATAAAGTTAACACATGGACCAATTAGATTAAAGCATATGTTCCCAAAAAAATAAAGCTTGTGTATGTCCAGTATAATTTTAACACATGGTCCAATAGAACTATAACACATGGTCAAATAGAGTTGTAACATATGGTCCAATAGAATTGTAACATATGGTCCAACAGAATTGTAACATATGGACCAATAGAATTGTAACACATGGTCTGATAGGATTGTAACATGTGGTCCAATGGGATTGAGACATGCGTCTAAGATTAGAAAATTCATGAAACGGCATATGGAGAGGGGAGATGGATGACACTTTAAGGGCTTAACTTTATATTTTTCTCCTCTCTATTTCACCTTCGTCATCCCATCATTTTTCATGTAAGAAATCAAGCTAATCTTAGGTGAAAATCAAGGTAAAAGTTAGGGATTTTCTCTTCACCTTTACCTTTTCTTACTTTTCTTATAAAGAAATGAAATTATAATGTTGGAAGAGGGATTGAGATGTGTATTTTTAATGTTTCTAATTGGTGAGTCAAGCAAAGCCAAAGAGGAAGGGAAGGAAAGGCATTAGAAGAACTACTTTGCCAATTTTAAGGTTTAGGATTTCACTTAGTTGATTTATGTATTTGTGTATATTTGAATGGATACAAAGATTCATTTGGATTTGTAATGATTTTTGGGATGTTTCTTTGGTGTTATTTTGGTGTTACCTTACATAGAATTGGTTGAATATGACAAGAGAGTATTGTGTAGTGGAGTTTTGTCTAGGGTTTGTTGAACCAGTCACATTGTTTGGGTCATAACTCAGCCTACAGACCTAGAAATTGGGTGATTTTAGCTTCCTATGAAAACTAAGACCTATAACTAGAAATCTCTAGAAGAGACTCTGACTTAATTCTAGCTTTATGAATTTGGAAATTGAGGTCGAAAATTATGACCTATTGTTGCTCCTATATTGGAGCAGCTTGTGATGTTTAGTCTATATCTCACGATTTAGAAGTCTAGTTGGATTTATTTTTAGTGATTTGGAAACTGGAGACATAGAAGCACAAATGTAAAGAAGACCTCAAAACCTAATTCAAACGCTTTCTATATAAAAATTACTAAACAAGTGGAGGTATGAATTCTGGGTAGGGGTCATGACGGGAAAGGAAGTTGCACTATTCTGAGTTTATTTTCATTTTTTATTTTTACCGAATCATATCCGAACCTTTTTTAATGTGTATGAAACTTTTCAAACATCTAGAAATAAATGAAATAGGACTTAACATATCTGAATTAGATAATTGAACATTGGAATTTAAGATTGAGCATAATACATTTCAAAGAAAAGTTACATCTACATAAATGATTTATATGCATATTTATCGCTCATCTGTGTATATTATGATTACACAAGTATATTTTGACACCTTTCTAATGGTGGTAAGTTATGCCTTGTATGTATGAACACATACAGATTTTATGACTTGAAATGTATATTATATGACTTCTTGATATATGAATTGTGAATTTGAAAAATAATTAAAGAAAATGTTATAGTGCCTGCTCTATCGTCTTAGCGGTGGATAGATAGGCATGCCTTTAAGGATCATCGAAACTGCTACGGTTTGACTTCAATGGTGTCTTCATTTCGAGACTATAATGTCTTCATAGTTTGATGCCTTTGGGTATCCATAGTTTGATACTTTCGGGTATCCACGGTTTGATATCTTTAAATATCCACCGCTCCCGTTATCCACACCTACAGGAATGTGCAGGTCTAACACAGAAAGTAAAGTAAAAAGATATAAATAAGAAATACAACATGATAACAAAAATAATCGGTATTAATGAGCATTTGCATTTGTATTTGTATTTGTATTGATAGTTTGTATCATTGAGCGCTGAATATCAATGTTTGACTTTTGAAGGTGAATTTATGGTGTATGAACAACATATTAAGGCATGTTTGCATTATGTATTTGATTAAGTATGTCATCACTATTTATATTTGTTATGATGTTCATAAATGTATCTGCTTGGCGGATGACTGCTATGAGTAGTTATCCAAAGTAAATGTTTCCCCATTAAGCTTTCAAGCTTAGCATGAGTGTTAATCCGTATAGATCCAAGTCAAAAGAGTGAGATACAGGGGACATCTGCAAGGAACAAGGCCAATATATAGGAGAAAAGGTACTTTTGGAATGTATTTTTAGTTAAAGATGATTGTACATGTAATGAAGAAAGGAAATTGTATGTTTTTTTTCGATTACCATGTAAATGTAAAGATGTATAACTACTGTTAAAATATAATGTTAAGCATTGAGAAGTTTTGTAATGTGTATATGTATAATATTAAATAGAATTGTATACCTTGAATTCATGTATAGGAATTTAGTTGCTACGTGTGTGGATGGTTGTAGGTTTTATATCGAAGGTGTTACATCACAGGTCTTTTAAACTTTTTCTTTCGAGATTTATGTTTTATATTTAACCTAAACATTTAATATGTAGCATTTCTTTCTTAGTTATTTAGCTTGAAAATTTCCTTAGCATAAATATTTTATTGTAATAGCTTGTTTGTTTTATTTATTTACTTATCTTCTTTTTATGTATGTATTTATTTACTTATTTTATCTTTCATTTTTATTTTTTACCTTGTTCTAGATTTATTATATTACTTTTTATATTTTATTTATATATTTTTGTTTGTTTATTTATCATCACCATCATCATCTTTTATATTTATATTTATATTTATTATTCAATATGTATCTTTTATTAAGTTTTTTCTTCATTTTTATTTTGTTTTATATTTATATATTAGTAATTTGTTTATTTAGTTGATATTTTTTCTTTTTCTTCATTGGCCTCCTCCTCGCAACTCGCATAATAACGAAACTGTTACTAAAATATTATTGTTATTGTTGTTGATAATAATGACAATTATTATTTGCTATTTTTTAATTAAAAAATATATCGATGGATTATTCCTCCAATATACATTCATTCCATATATTCAACTTTGGGCCATTGACCATGAAAGAAAACGACTGCAGTTCATGGTCTTAGTAGCTGACGTAATGCATGAGTTCATCTTTTTCTTTCTAAAGAAAATAGCAATTAGTAAAAAAAAAGTCTATAAAATGCATAAATGCTGTTGACCTTGACCATCTAATTAATTAAACATATTACAAATAAAAAGTTTCAAAAATAATGGAAAGTTTATATTCATTATTTAATTAGAAAACTATATTACATAGGTTAATATGATTCCATGAGAAAGGTGATTATAACAAAGATGTCAACATACAGATACCTAACTATGTATGGACATTAAATGAAAATCTACAAACACCGAACAACACTGAGGAGGATATAATCAAACAGGGGTGTGGTCCGGACCGGCTGCTAAGCCTACTTCTTTGAATCTCCAGTCTTTGCTGACAAATTCTTCTAGAAGCTTATCTCCTATATTCCTTCTCTTTAGAGGTTGTTGTTATGGAGTCTACAAAGACTTGGTTTTTGTGGCTGATCTAAGATAATAAATCTATCCTTGTGATCATTTTAGAAAATAATTCTTATCTGCTATCTCTATTGGTTTTTATCTGATAAGTGTCGTGGAACAGTGCAAAGCTTTGATTTGTATTGAATTATTTTCTTTTCTTTAAAAATTTATTAATATTTACGATAGTAACTAACAGTTTTTTCCTGCAGTAAAATTTAAAAACAAATAGGTTTGAATTGGGATCAATAATTATAAACTGAGACGGCTTTTGTTGTACTAAAACCGAAACATAGGCTTTAAAAAGTAAGGGTCGAAATGGAAATGACAAAGTGAATTCTGGAAGTTTAGGTTTCATTATGATTGAAATGTATTTGACAAATTAAAAGCCAAGTTGAATTTTGAAATTTGATCTGTTCACATGCTGACTTCCTCGTTACTCGGTGGTCCTGATTCCCTCTTGGCTATTGGAATTTGGAATTGGCCTCTTCTCTTAGGGCTCGGTGTGGGGTCCCCTCCCGTCTGCTCCTCTTTGTCTTGCCCTTCACGGCAACTTCCCTATCTAAATTCTAAAGTCTAGTCCAAGTCTTTCTCCGTTACCCCACTACCATTCTATTTTTCATTTATAATCGCACCCGCTCTCCTTTCACTTTTCTCTTCTTCATATCCCGAATGCCCTCTTCCTCCTCCGCCCGCCACATAAGAACCCAATCACTTTTGCCCAACCTTCAGCTTGTTCATTATTAGCTTACCTATGGGTTCTTGTTTATTGGTTCCCATATTCTTCCTCCTTTTCACACCTTGCGCGGTGGCACAAAGCAACTCCGGCCCCTCTCCCGACCCCTATGGCTATGCTCGCGTCACCCCCTCCATGGCCATCATTATCGTCGTCTTGATCTCGGCACTCTTCTTCATGGGCTTCTTCTCCATCTACATTCGCCACTGCAACAACTCCTCCGCAGGCACCATCCGCCCCCTCGCCGGCGCCAACCCAGGCCGATCAAGGCGGGCCGCCCGCGGACTCGACCCTGAGATCATTGAGACTTTCCCCATAATGGTCTACTCCGTGGTCAAGGGGCATAAGATCGGGAAAGGTGCGCTGGAGTGCGCGGTGTGTTTGAACGAGTTTGAAGATGATGATACGCTGCGTTTGATTCCCAAATGCGACCACGTTTTCCACCCTGATTGTATCGACGCTTGGCTTAATTCTCACACTACGTGTCCCGTTTGTAGAGCTAATCTGAATCCTCAACCCGGTGACCCGGCTCCCCTACAAGCCACCCAGTCGCAGCCCGAGTTAGATCTCGAGGCTCAACAAAGCGACGCCGTTGAGCTGGAACCAGAGAACACTGCTGATCTCCTAAATGTCGAGGTTGCTCCGCCAGAGGCTGAAGTTATGAGTGTTAATCAAACTTTAAAGAGGAACCGTACACGTGGATCAAGATCTGGTAGGCCACCTAAATTCCCACGGTCCCATTCCACTGGGCATTCGTTGGTCCAACCGGGGGAGAATACCGAACGGTTCACTTTGCGATTGCCGGCAGTGGTCAGGAAGCAATTAATGAACCGAGAGTTGAACCGGACATTGAGTTTGGTTGCGTTGCCTAGAGGAGGGAGTTCAAGGAGAGGGTACAGAACCGGAACTGGTGGTGAAGGGAGTAGCAGAGGAAAATACTTTAATTTCAGACGGATTGAGAAGGCTGACCAAAATGCTAAGTCGGATAGGTGGGTTTTCAACATAACTACCCCGTCGTTCCTTGGAAGAGCGTCGTCGTTTTTATCTAGAACTTCACCCTCGGTTCGGTCTCCAAAAGTGGTGGCCAGCGACGGAGAGGGAACTTCAACCCAACCTGTCGAGAGCAAGGCGGTTGAATCGTGCCGGCTACCAGTATGATACCCAATTTTGCTTTGTTAGTTTCTTCACAAAAGTACTGCTCAAATCTGGATTCGGTCGACAAGCGAGAAATGCTCAAGAGAAAAGGCTTGTATTTTCATTTGTATTTTTTAGTAAACTAAAATCCATGTAAATTACGACAACCCTGACAATTACAATTGGAACTTGTTTGGAAATAGAGTTGGCAAAAAATGTTAGGCCCGAACGAGTCAAATCAAATTTGATTTAATTGATTTAAAGAAAATACATGTAGAGCAGATTCCAATTATGAATATCATACTGGACTCGGTACCAGATTGAGTTCTGAAATAGAACTTTACCGGTATCGGGTACCGTTTGGGAAAATTTTTAAATTTATGAAGTAGACCTTAAAATTTTTAAAAATTATAAAATGGTCCATATTGGTATATTATACAGTTGTATTGTATACTTTACTAGTTTACTGTTTACATTAACCATGCTTTCAAAAATTTTAATAATAAAAAATAATGATAATTATTTATTTTATTTTATATATATCTTTATTAAATTTTAATTATTTCTATATATAATAATTATCCATATATAATATATATCTATATAAAATAATTATTTATCATAATTTTGAATTATTTTTTTAGAATTGTTGTTTTTTCACGTTCCATTCCATTTTACA
>JAOTBA010000006.1:16899634-16909846 GCA_025629845.1 Erythroxylum squamatum | reverse complement strand
AAAAAATTATCGGGATTTTCGGATTAGTCAAGGTTTTCAACGCGGTATAAGGGTTTGGGTCTCGGAAACGGGATCCAGCATTTATGGTATCAGAGCAAGAAGAGTTTTTAAGGAATCTGTATGAGTAGTTGGATTTCGATAACGGGATCCAACATTAACTCTCAACCTACTACAATTTACGACAAGATTTCGTGTTGAGAAAACAACCAAGTAGAAGTGAAACATGAACAAAAGCATTTACAGTTACATTGCATATATAGAATTTAACATATACATCAAATGTAAGTAAAATTAAAAGAAAAGGAGAAACAAAAACCTGAAACTTCATTCAATCATCTACGGGAGGATACCAGCTATAATTGCACTAACCACAATTATCATTTGGTACAAAAATTTCATCATTGAGAGTAGTCTCATTATCATCATCATTTAAATTCAATGCACCAAATGACATGCCAATATTTTTCCATTCAAGATTATCTTCCAAGTCATTCACATCTACCAAACTCAATTCCTCAGAAACTTAATCTGCCAAAAGATCAATATTATCAATGCAAATTGGATCTACCGAGTTACTTGTTCTGTTCAAAGTCCTAGTAAGTAATAAAATTTAATTATTAAAAAATTATAAGAAATTATATCTAAATTAATAATGATAATAACATACATTTCCTGAAGCTTTAAATTGTAACGAACGAAGACCAAGTCATTCAATTTCTTCTACTTTAATCTATTTCTTTTATTGGAATGGATGAATTCAAATGTGCTCCAATTCCTTTCATAGCCTGTTGCACTTTCACATTGACTTAAAATTTGAAATGCAAACCTTTGCAATTTTGAAGCACCACTTCTGAATTGATCCCACTAAGAAATTGTAAGTCATAAGATAACAAAAGTAACATTATAAACAAAATAAAGTGATTATTAACTGTTAACAAGTAAGAAAAGGGAAAAAGCTAATACCTGGAAAAAGTTTTGCTTATAAAGTTCCATTTGTGAGCTCAAGATATCTTGCATCATCTCATGGGCAACAACTGTTGTAATAGTGAATAATATTCCCCTATTAACTTCAATTGTCTTTGTAAAACCTGATACGAAATAGTCACTAGGATTAAAAAATGCCCCAACTACAAAAAATGGAGAAGAAAGTTGCCTTTCCCACCTGTCATTGATGACTGCAAGATAAGGTGTATACAAAGAAGGCCTATTCTTTAGATTGGCCTTGATTGCTTCCTTTGCCCTCTCTATGGCATTAAAAAATAACTTATTGTTGCCTTTTCATCACTATCAGCCAAACAAAGCACCCTCATCAAAGCCTTATAAACTCGGATAACAAATTAGCATTGAGACCAAAATTCACTATCTTTCAGTATAATTCTAGAAACCTTCAATCTAGCGTTAGTCCTAGCATGTTGAGATGCAACTCATTTATCACTTGTAAACATCTATCTTAACTCTTTCTTCATCATAACAAAACATTGAAGTGATAAGAAATTTCTTGCAAATCATGTCACAGCAGGCGACACAAATTTCTACCATTGGTAAATTCCTTTCTTATTAAATTCAACACCCATGCACTATTATAGATGAACTCATCTTTTTGACTTTCTGCACAGTCTTATCAATAATAGGAAAATACCTAACATCCCCTATATTTTTCAGCATTAGGTCAATGCAATGAGTAGCATAAGATGTCAAAAAAAAAGAATTATACTTATTTTGTAACCTTCTTCCCGCCACTTTATAAGAGAAATTATTGTTAGTAATGAACTGAACAATATTTTCTGGTCGTACTTCATTCACAACTTCATCAAATACCTCAAATAAAGTATCAGTATTCCTAACAAGGCTAGATGCATCAATAGACCTCAAAAACATTAAGCCATTTACAGAATAAACCAAAATAATAATAATAGGCTCATGTCTCCTATTTGTCTAACCACCACACATGATTGAACACCAATAAGTAGCCCAATCTATTCTTCTTTCTCCCAAATAACTTTTAATTTCAGAAATTAAGCAACTCAAAAGTTTACCTTTGTATTCATCAATAGAAGGAGTTTCATATCTCAGACCGTAAGAGGTTATAGTATCTACTATAGGCTGATAATAGTAAGATTGGGAAGCATCGAATACTGCATCTGTATCATACCACCATCTAGTCATTCACAAATCTACATTATGAGCCACATCTCTTGATTGCATGACACTTCAAATTGAAGGTTGGGCTTTAGGAGTTATTCATAGTGCAAAAAAATTAGTCATCTACCTTATTCTTTTCCTAACGTCATATCCAGATGCCACATTCTCTTCTTGCTGGGAAGGAACAACACCACTACCATTACCACCTTCAACATTTCCAGTATCCTCATGAACAATAGCAAAAGAACTTCTACTACCAATTTCATAATTCAATCTCTTCCTTCTATCTTTCTCGTGTTGATATTCTTCAAGCAAGGTATTCATTTGTCACTTTACATAGCTTACCTTTTTACAGGGCTCCATATCTCCATGAACCCCAACTAAATGCTTCTTTAATCAAGTGATTCCTCTACCTTTCAAATGCTTGTTACAAAACAAGTAAATAGTATGATTCTTCATACCAAGAACCAATATAGCGTGAGCCCAAACTAGATCATTGTATCTTCCTGAAGTAGTTAAATGTTCAAGAGTAGTTGAACTTGCTTCCATTTATTTGTAAAAATAAATGAAAACATATATCAAAATAAAGAATATATGATTTCATTACGCAATACGCATGTCCATCATATTTAGTATAACTCATTTTGTATGATTACGTCATATACAATTGAATTTCATCCAACATAATTCAATTTTATCTAACACAATTCACCAATAAGTCAAAAACTAATAATTCAAGTATTCAACATACACAATTACAAAGTATGCATATCCATTTTATGTAATATAACTCATTTTACATGATTACATCATACACAATTCAATTTTATCCGACACAATTCAATTTTATCTAACACAATTCATCAATAAGTCAAAAACCAACAATTCAATTTTTTAACATATATAATTACACAATATGAACGTCCATCTTATGTAATATAACTTATTTTTTATGATTACATTATACACAATTCAATTTCATCCAACACAGATCAATTTTATCTAACACAATTCATCAATAAGTCAAAAACCAACAATTCAAGTTTTCAACATACACAATTATGTAATACACATATAAAAGCTCTGTATAATCCAAACCCATAAAGGAAGAATACAAATAATTTGATTTAACCCATCAAGTAATTATATTATAGTATTCTATTGCATAAAAATTCAAAATACACTTATTTTTCCTTCTACCATATTGTTATTCTTTCCTCTTCTTTTTTTGTCTCTTCAAAAAGTGAAAGAAAAGAAAATTCGGATTCTTCTCTTCTTACCAATCAATCAACTAATTAACTTAACAACTTAATTGAAAAAGATTGCTAAAAGAATCAACAGATCCATGCGTTTATCAAATGAAGAAAATGGAAATAGAAATCAACTATACACTTGGAAAATGTTAACTATTTAGAAATACAATTGATTAGATTTTAGTTTTATTACTAATTTACTATACAATTACAGGGACCTTCTCCTCCTCAACCATATTATTATTAATTAGCAATGGTATAATTTTATACTCAATACTATTATACTAATTTTAAGAATATATAATAAAATATTATATTAATTAATTATTTACCCAATACTATTATACTAATTTTAAGAATATGTAACAAATATTATATCAATTAATTATTTACTTTAAAGTTTAAAATTTAAATACTAACAATTACATTGTTGCTTTTAAGTTGAAACTTTAAACTTTCAATTCATACTTGCCAATGCATTTCATTTACCAACTTCATCAAAAAAACGTAAGATAAATCCCATATAAACCAAACCACAACCAAACCAGACATAAACGAAACCACCAACTAAATAAAACAAAACCATGCATTTCATTCAATTCCAATCCAAGTATCCAACCATTCACAAATCATAATTCCAATTCACAATTCAATTCCAATTTCCAACCCATTTTCACAATCACAAATGCAATTAAGCAAAAAAAACCAATTGAAAACACACCCAAAAGAATTCACAATGTATTTGCTTTGAGTTTTGGGGTCGGGTCGAATTTGGATTTAGATCTATTCCAGATCGTGGAGGAGAGTGGCGTGTAGGAGGTTCGGTGGTGGCGTGGTCTGCGTGGAGGAGGGCTGAAAATGGTACGGTGATGGCTTGGAGGAAGCTAAAAGTGGTGCGGCGGTTTTGTTGTCACCGGAGAGGAGAATGAGAGAGAGAGAGAGAGAAAGAATGGAGAGTGTGAGAGAGAATGGAGGAGAGTGTGAGAAAGAGAGAAAGTGAGAAACAAAAAATCAAAAGAGGTTGCAGATGAGGGTCGAGGGGAGGGGGTAGGTTAAAAAATTTTAATTTTTGCTAAAAAATCTCTACAGTTTTTAAAATTTACAGTAACGGCCGATACCACACAAAAACTCTGATACCTACCAATACCGACGGTCAGTATCATTAATATTAATATCATTCCATTTTTTTACCGATATGAAAAGGTATTCAAATCATTACTCCCATCTTCCGTGCTATCCACATAACATATGAACCGACGTAGATTGTCTCTATCCTCCTCTTTTCACTCTAACGCCTGAAAAATATGACCAATGTATGCCCTAGGTGAATTGGTGTTCGCTCGCTCATACTTTAGGAATAGAGGACATCCTCATCACAGATGACTTCGTGGCTATCATCCTGCCCACTCAGTTTATGACTCAGGATCCCATAAAGGTATTTGAGTGCGGGGTGTCAAAGGGTTGATGCTTTAGATTTACTGAGGTTGTACTTGTCCTCTATGCTAATGGTGCGTCAGACATGTTAAGGAAACATCTCATACGAAAAGTCTATCCGAAGGGCTATGGATTCTTGTATCCCCACAAACTCTTGGTTGTAAAGATCCATCATCACTAAGAATTCTGAGTAACTTATCCGAATCATCTCCCCCATCATCCTAAAATGGATCGTGCTTAGTCGATCTTATTCATAGTTGCTTTTTTCGACAAAGAACGTGGACAGAACCTTAAGTGTAAGCTCCTAATACGAGGGCTCTATGATTTCAAAGAAACGAAAGCGTGCTCCAATATTGATGAAGTCCCGAACCTACTAGGCCAAGCTGATATGCTCCAACGCCATAATATATACATCTTTCAGTCCTCAACTTCTTCTCCTTGAGCCTCTAGTGCTCCTACATTGAATTGTATCATGTGGTGTCACTTTGATAGATGAACTACATTTTCATGCTCTTATGGTTGATGAGCTCCACTTGGGTTTCTAGATGACCCTTCTCCTATAAAAATACAAATAAAACTTTTTTCCCACATTTGGTTCATATGCTCACTAAATTGTGGAATTATAAAAACATATACTTAAAAATAAAATTAAACACATAATAAAACCCAAAATATAAAACAAACAAATAAATAAATAAATAAGCAAAATGAAATAATTAGAAAATTAAACAAATAGTCAAATTAATAATAAAATTGAAATTAAAAGAACTGCAACTAACAAATAAAACTAATCTAATAAGGCAATTACGAATTTAAACCCAAAAGTGAAACTAAATAACCTAATCTAACAATTGCCTAAAATTGACAAAATTAAACACGTAATTTATGCAAAATTCAAAATTGAAATGAAATTAAACTAGGAATCAACATCAATTATCTAGAAGAAAAAAAACAGATTAATCCTAATTGCACAAAAAATCATCAAAATTCAACATGTAGTAAGCAAAATGACAAACCAAAATCAAATTTCATGCAATTCATCAAATTGAAACAAAAAAATATATGGGAAAGGATAAATTTCAACTTTTAAACCAAAATCAATGAAAATCACACTAATCTGCCACGAACCCTAACCCTAGCATTTAGGGGGTGACAATCCATAAAATTAACAAAACACCCAAAAATTCAAGCATAAATTGATTGAAATAAATGAAAGAACTTACTAGGGTGTCATAATTTCAGCAAAAAAACACTAAAATGGGTCAGATATTGAGAGAGTGCAACGGTGGGTGGCGAAAGGAGTGAAGAAATGAGAGAAAATGAAGAGAAATCGGGTTTTAAAACCCATCACCGAATTACATAGTTAGTTACACGGTCGTGTGGCTGACTATGTAGGTTCCAGATCCATGAAAATGTGAGGGACACAAGCATGTAAGTTTTTACAAACTTACACAATCGTGTGACTAACCATATAAGTCTACACAGGTGTATATAATGATCGTGTAGGTCTCTATGAACATGTGTGACAAATTTTTAAAACTTCAAAATGCACACAATCGTGTTTAGAGACCGTATAAGCCTATGTAACCGTGTGTAATAAGTTAAATTGAAATTTTTATATACATGGGCATATGCATGATCGTGCACATGCCCATGTATACCAAAAATAGTTTAAAAGACTTAAAAATTAGTCAAGCAAAGTTATGAAACTTAACACTTATACCATAAACATGACGAAAATGCAAAATCAACTAGGGATGCTTTTTATCTTAACCTAAAACATTAAAAATCAATTAAATCTTATACTAACACTTAGAATAGAAACAAAAGAATACGAAATAGGGCAATCAAATGGAATAAAATATATCCTAAGTCATGGATTGCCTCTTAAGTAGTGCTTGTTTAATATCATTAGCTCGACGCACCCTTCATGTTTACCATTAACCTAGGTCTATAATTAGTAGCTTTCTTCCACCCATTTCTCGATATAGTGGTTTAGTAGCCATATGTTGCAACATAATAATAAAGACATTATGTATCAAATTAATAAATTCAATTGACTCCATTAATGCCTTTTCGCTGACAAATTGTTAACAAAATAAAGAATAATAATACTTCCTGAATCTTCAATTGACTCAAACAGTTTGTCTTATAGGAACTATGAAGCATCTGCACTTAAGGTTACTACCAATAATTCATCGATAGTTTCCTTATTTGGCCCCTTCTCTTTTCCTTCATCTATCACCTTTGTCCACTCTTCTACTTTCTCTTCTTGAATAGAGTCTTCCTTTTCTTCTTCAACCTCTATTTTCTCTGTCATCTGTTCTTTCTTTTCTAAAACAACAGTTACCTCCTCGTCTTCTTCAATTATCTTCTTTGTCATCTCTTCTAATATCTCTTCCTAAATTGCAACTTCATTCATGAAGTTGACGTTTATCTCCTCTTCACTCTGAGGCATTAATAAGCTTAAATAATATGTTATATTAAGTTCAATGTATTCAGGCAAAGAAAATTTGTCTTTGAATTTACAATGGCTAGCTTCACTTTTGACAAGGCCTTCCATTAATGAATCTATAAGACGTTCTTCTTGTTGCTATTGTTGTAAAGATTTAGCTAAAGTGTAATCGTTCTATGCATTACCATAAGAGTTGTCCCGCTTTGAATTATAAGTATTCTCATATGGTCTATTCTAAGGCCAATTTCACATGCAATATGGATACTCCCGCACATAGTTTGGTGCCTGAAATTTGTGATTGTAATGGTTATCTCCACAAATGTCACAACACAACATGGATATTCGTTGAGCTTCCGAATACATGTCACCATACCTTTTGTCCCAATTTTGTAATGTTGTCACATTCGATGGCATATTATAATTCCTATGAGAATATTGTTCTCTCCATTTTTCATCATGGTTTGTAGCTATAATGATGAATCTTAAATCTTAATAATAAGTCACAAACACAAAGTCAAAATAAAGAAGTTCAAAAGATAAATATACAGTCACATAAATGAAACAAATAAAAATAAAAACATAAATAATGGTTAGATTAATAAAAGCTAGACTTTCCTAATATTATAATCAACAACGATGTCAAAAACTTGATTGAGGTATTTTGTGCTTATAAAAATTATAAGTTTTAATCGCAAGTACACGGTATGGTTATTGCTAACATTTACAAGTACAGGTCAATTTCACAAATATTTTAAATACTAGTATTAACCATTTTTCTATTATCTAACCGTCGAATTAAGTTATGAATTTAATTGAAAATTAAACTAAACAAACTAAATTAATTTTGACACAATAATAAATTAGGATAAAGAAAATATTACAATTAGACGATATCAAATAAGTAATGCCTAGGTAATGAATCTGTTAAGATATCTTAAACACTAACCATTTATCATGCAATTAAATTATTGATTATTGGATTGTTAAAACTCCTATCTTACGATAATATCTTTTTCAAAACTATTGATAACTAACCCTAGTTGATTATCTGAAATCTCTTTCTAATTAAAACCCTAAAAATTGCATTACTCAATTTGTGAATTTTAGTATTAGTTAACAAACAGCCCCTTAATTCATTTTAACGGAAGTGCACTTCTAGACCCACGCACCCAAGTGCGAAAAGAGCAATTCTCTCTCAGTAACTTATTACCAATATTGAGTGCATGTTGGACCCCGTTTACGAAGTCCAACATTTGGAACCATAAAAGCATGGAGGACTCATTACTCATAACTTACAGAGCATAAATTGGGAAAGTTTCAATTGAAATTTCAGACTGACTTCTTCAGAACATTTGTTCCCCATTATCTTAAGTTTCTAACGACACCAAAAACTCTCAATTTGGTTCAAAAATAAAGAAGTTATAGCCAAAACACTTTCGGGATAAAATTAAACTAAGACTGAATACTACACCCGAATTCACTCCAGAAATTGAAAGTCTTAGGGCCTAAATTGAAATTCGATTCCTTTAGATAAATTGTAGCTCCATGTCTCTAGTTTGTTTAGAAATAAGAATCAACTCATTTAGATCTCTACAGATCGAGATATCGCCAAAATATTGAAGCATGTTCAGAAAAATATTCAACTCATACTCTTTTAACCGATCCTCTCACTTTGATTCCATCAAACTTTTTCAGATAAATTCATAATGCTACAAATTTTTGTATAGAGGTATAAAAATGTCTTATGAATCCAATGCTTCAAGAATCAAGTCATTTGGACGTCTATAGAATAAGTTATGGTCAAATGACTATCGGATGTCCATAAGCCTTTCAAAACTTCAAAGTCGCTGTCATGCTTTTGCACTACGGTGCTTTTTGGCTAACCCTCAAAGTCGCTATCATGCTTTTGCACTACGGTGCTTTTTGGCTAACCCTCAAAGTCGCTATCGTGCTTTTGCACTACGGTGCTTTTTGGCCTAAAATCTTAAAAAAGCACTACGGTGCTTTTCCACTTCTTCTTCTTCACCGACATCTCAACTTCTAAATCCCATAACTTTTGATCCAGAACTCCAAAATTTACAAACTTTATATCAATGGAAAGATAAAAGACAGATATACAACTTTTATGAAGACAATTTTATCAAAATCTGCCTAGATAAATACAGAAAATTCATGAAAGTATCAGCTTGAGAAATCAACACTGTTACTATTCATTCCCATAAAATTTCCAGATTTCATTCTCTAAAATCAAACACTTCAAATTTTTATTTCTTACTTTTCTACTTCATTTCAATCAACTCATACTTCATATTACTCCAAAATGTGCAAGTTTAATCAAAATCATCAAAAGCCAAAAATTCATATTCATCCTATTCATACTCTGCTACTTTTCTGCATTTTTCAACTTTCATTCTCAATCACTATTCTTCTTCTCTACTTCCATTTAAACACTCATTCCCATCTCAAACCATCATTTTACAGCTACCCTTCAACTCAAATACCATTTTTTTGATCATCCCTAAGAACTCATCCACTCACGTATACACATACATATATATAAACATGCACAGTGAAGAAGAACAAGAAACAGAGTATACCACCTTTTCATTATTTGATTTTCTACACTCACTTCATATACCATTTTATTGCTATTTCAAACTCCGAAATTCATCTCCACACCACCTAATCACTAAAATCCATCAAAACTAAAATAACACTTTATCCATATTTTTATTCCATTTTCACAGTAGCCATGTATCTATATACACGAAAATTCCATGTTCATGCAGATGACAATAATTCCTCAAATTTATTTCATAAATCTATAACTCTAAAGGATTTATTCAATACTTACTTGTTAAAAACTCCAAGATCTTCAACTATCCCAAAACCCTAAACTCCATGCAAATCACGTACACCACTGTATAA
>JAOTBA010000006.1:16830418-16842270 GCA_025629845.1 Erythroxylum squamatum | reverse complement strand
AAACTTTATAATTCTTAATACGTTCATTTAACCAACAAAGCATAAAAGGATCATCTCAGTTATCTAACTTTGTATTCTTGCCACTTATGTTAAGCATAAGTTTCCATTAATCCAACACATATAAACTATTTGTATAAATTGGATCAACTACTTTTACTTAAGAAATATATTTCTTATTATGCCTTGAATATTGTAATAATGTTGAATCTAAATTTAGTATCAAATACTCATAAGTATGAACTAGAAATATATATAATCTTTATCATATCACGTATAAGTAAGAAAATTCATATAATATTTTTTCTTATAATGAAAACTATTATCATATTATAGAAAAACAACCTTTTAGTGGGCTAAACTAATGGAACAATTCTATTAAAGTATTATACCTTTAAAAATTCCATTAAATTACTATACCTTTTAACTCTACTTCTTTTAAACTCTTCTTATTATGACTTGAACATTGTAATAATCTTGAATCTAGATTTAGTATTAAATGCTCATAAGTATGAACTAGAAATATATATAATATCTATCATATCACGTATAGGTAAGAAAATTCATACAATAATTTTTTTCTTCTAATGACAACTATTATCATATTATAGAAAAGCCTTTTAGTAGGCTAAATTGAATGGAACAATTCCATTAAAGTACTATACCTTTAACAATTCCATTCAAGTACTATACCTTTCAACTCTACTTCTTTTAAACTCTTGCATTTAGACTAGATTTTAAATATGTTTTGTAAAGCGTCTAGCTTATTTTTAAATAATTTATATAGGATTTGATACTTAATTTAATTTAGATTTTGTTTGCATACCTTGTTTTAGCTCTCTAATGAAAAATGAACTAATATGAGCAAGTTGGAGTCAATTTAAAGAATTTTTAAAGAGATTTTGGATTAACCCAAATTGAAGATGGTATTATATTTAAAACATGACAGCAATACAAAATTGTGTTTAATCTTGTATTGCAAACTAGTGCATTCTACTTCTTTGACGATTGGCTACATAAAGAACATAGCCTAGACATGGTCTAATGTTCCTTAGCATAATGTAATATAGTACTATGTTCCATAATTTCATAATCATTTTCAAAGTTAAAAGTCTTAAATATAAAACGTCATAGGTAGATACATAACACAGAATCAACATTGTATCGTGTTGAAGAGCCATGTTGATAATGAATGTTACAAAAAAGAAGTTGCGAGGGGTGTAAAGCAATATGAGGACCTACATAGTCTTGTGTTTGACCTATATTTGATATAATTTTTAGGATTTTATGATAAAAATGAGAAAAAAAAATGGTGAGAGAGTCATCTGGGACTACTAGAGAACTAAATTGAAACATATTAAGAGAAGAAAAAAGAAACTTTAGAGCAAGGAGGGGATTATAATCAAGACTCAATCCAAAAAAATCAAGATTTAAGATTCAAAAGAACCTATTAGTTTTTCTTATTATTAATTATTTGTTTTCTTTATATTTTTATGAACTAATTGGGGTGTATAATTAGGAGTCGTAAACTTTGATTTTCAGCTAGCCCGGTAACTAACTTATAATTATGCTTTAAATTGATTATTTAATTTATTACAACACTTTAATTTCCTTGAGAATTAATCACAATTATATTGAGGTGCATTGAAATATACTAGTGTTTTGATCTAATTTCTTATTTCACATATTGATATTAGAAGATTATTTGTATGAATATATCACAACATGAATAATGAGAGTTATATGGAAACCTAGAGATATGACCATATAAATCTCATGGGTTAAGGTCATTATAGGAATTCCTAAAACTAATTAATGCATTCTAAGGAGTTTTGATTAGAAAGAGATTTCTATCAATCAATTTAGGAATAGGCGTTATACTGCTCAAGAAAGAATATGTTTATAACTTAGGAATTTTTACTAGTCCAAGTAACTATAGTTAATCATTAAGAAAAGATAAATTTAAAGAATATAGTTTTTAATCGGAATAAGTATTTAGATCTTATTTATCTACTAATTGCTTTATTCTTTCTCATTGCATTGATTTGGTTAATTCTAATTGACATTTTAGTTTAGTTAATCATTTTCTTTAGTTTCAATCATTCATTTTATTAAATTAGATAATAGAAAGACATTCAGTACTAAAAAATCCTCATAGGATTGATACTCAATTCACTAAGTTATATACCATAGGAAATGATAGATGCACTTATCTTAGTCATTATTTAATATGAATTTTATGTTTTGTTTACATTTATATCACTTCACCTATTATACATGACTTCATAGTTCAACATTTTGAATGTATACTAATAATATGCGAATCCATTCATATCAAGAGCCCACTATATTGACCTACTTTAAGTCAAATATGCAAGTTTATATATGATGTTATAAAATAACCCTTTGATATATACAAAATGCATGGTTCCCTACATATATAATGCGGAATATTACATTTCCTAAAACATAAAGCAATGCTAAAAGAAATTACTAAGGCAAATGCACATGTCGTTCTCCATAATATAGTTTTAGTAAGTCTCGATCCTATGAGGATTATAACTACTATTACTATCTATCTATTATCTAGTCTAATGACAAATTATTAATTTTAATTACAAAATTTATAGAAACTAAAATAGCAAATAAGAAACAAGAAGTTAAGGTGATATTTAACAATAAACAACTAATGGATAAATAAGATCCAGATGAAGAATCCCCTAAAGATATTTCGTATATTAAAATTTATCCTAATTTAATAATCCTAGTTCTATAGACTAGTAGAAATTTTAAAGATACAATTATATTCTTTTTCAAGACATACAGTCCATATCCTTAAGTTAATTGAATAAAATATCTTTCTGATCAAAACCCTTAAAATATGTTAATTTGCTCTATAAATTTCTATGATATGTTTGACTCTAACCTAGAAAATTTATATGGTCATGTCTCTAAGGCTCCATTCTAATCTCATTATTTATTCTTTAATCTACTCATATATATGATCTTTCACAATCACTACTTCAATCTCTACATATAAAATTTGAAGTTGAATCTTTTGCATTTGCTCCTTCAATTCATTACAGTAAGTAAACATGAATAATTATAATGAAAACAAGAATCTTTCATTAAATTAAAGAAATCAATTCAAAAACAATAGATTCTATGGTTTGTTCCATTTATATCTATATCTTAATTAATTCATACTCAAACAAAGGATCTAATAATAAACAATAAAGAACATAACAAATAAAAATAAGTTCTAATAGATCTTGAATGTTGTTGTTCTTGATAAATCTTGATAGTCTTCTTGATTGTTCTTGATAAATTATTTTAACATTAGTATCATCATTAGCATTTGATAGGTCTAACTCTTATTCTTAAAAAATGATCTATTCCAATAGCCATGTTTGCTTACCCTTCGATGGTTTACAATTTTTACATCCTCTAGGAATTTCAAATGACTTTTTTCATTTAGAGTTGGCTCATCTTTAGTCTCATTTGGCTAACATATCTTTTATCGTAGCTTTCAGCAAGTTAGGCACGCATTTGTATTATTGTCAAATACGAAAGTGATATCTCTATTTTCTTTCTCTGGGTTAGTATCTTTTGTCTTTAACTTCATTCCAATATGCTAGAAAATGATTAAATTTTCTATATTGGATTAAGTTTTCAATTCATCCATATGATTCTCACCAATCATTAATGATGTACCCATAATCTCTAGACTTGATAATACTTATTAGTGTTCTTCAAGCTAGAGTTACAAAGCAAGGCTTCTGTTGATCTAGCATATTTTTGTCACGAGTATAATTTAAGATATGATAAAGTGAAGCATTTAATGGTGAAAATCATCCTTGATCGATTTGAACCTTTTCCATTCTCCACTTTTGATCTTCTCTTATCAGTATCTTCAAAGTTATTTATAGTATCCATAAGAATGGAATTTAAATTTAAAGCAGGCCATATGCTATGCGAAACTGAAAATAATGTGGTATCAGTCCCTTATAGCTCTTATGATTATTAATGAGAATGTGCTGCACTTGAAGGCATTTGAATCCTTATATAGGTCCATAATCTACTTATATCGAATCACATAAACTGTAGGTCACTAGTGTCATTATAGATTTCCAAATTTGGAATCTTATGGTGAGTTGGTTCATTTAAGTTATTGAAACAAATGGGATATCAGATTCCCAAATCCTTATGATTCTCTGGTGACATGTTAGAGTGGGTTGGGGCAAAGTTATGGGTCCTGTTGCCTTTCTTAGCTATATCTATGTTCTGGGGTGCCTACTTTGTGTCCTTTCTTCATAAAGTCTGTAAAGGGTGTTGTTGCTTGTTGTTTGCAGGGAGACAACATATTCATCGGCCTTTGAATTATATTAGTTAGCTACTTAATTTGCTCTTGCTGACTTAGGAATATAATGGTTTCCAAGTGTTGGTTATGTGAACCATTTTTCACGGTCCCTATACTACGAAAAAAAATGCTTCAAGCATCAAACAAAAACGTAGCTATAAGTACAATTATCATTGTCTTTTTATTAAAACAATACAATTTATAGCGTTACAAAAAGTGGTAGTGCTATTAATATAAAGCAACAAAAAAAATTTATTAGGCAACAAATAAAAGTTATTGTTTTTAAGTTTTGACTAAAGTAACACGTTAGTTTCAAACTATAGCAACAATGTTAAATAGATATTGCAACTCTTTTAAGTCTTTATTAGGCAACAAAGTAAACTTTTTTGGGTAACAATTTGTAACAATAAAAGCAACAGTTTATTCTTTTGTTACCAATATTATTTAACGTAAAATCAAACTCTTGTCAATATGTATGCAACATCCATATATACATTAAAAGCAATATACAGATATTAATGTACGTTTTAATTGCGTGCATACTATCAAATGTAAATGACCAAAAATTGTGTTTATGTTTTATATATAGTCCATAAGGATTTGTAAAATTTAACTTTTAACATATTTAAAAGAATATAGCAAAAATTATTAGCTAAAATATGCGCCTATATTATCTTTCTCTAATCTATATGGAATATACATGTGTCGACTAATATATATATATATATATATATACTCTTGTCTTCTTTTTTAGAGTTCTTATCTTAAGAGTTCAGAAGCTTTTTAATGTGTTTCCTCAAAAGAGTATTCATATGTTTTACAATTCTTGGCTTAGGTTTTTCTTACCTTCTCAAAGTTTTCATCTTTTCTTGTTTTAATGTACTAGGTTGATGACAAAGTTTTGTTTCTATTTATTGTTGGCAGTGCAATTCACTTATTTTTATCTGTTAAAGGACTTGTGCTCATATCCAATTTTTCCTTTAGAAATTGCAAACTAAGGTTATTAAATTTAGTTACTTGTTCATATCCCTTTTTCTGTTTTGAATAGTATCCTTCATTAATATTTTGCGTCTGAAGCTTTCCTTTTATTGAAATTTGGTTTTCTGTTCTATACTCTTCAAACCCAACAAGTGTTTGGTGTCATCATTACTTGTCCAGATAATTTCTGCTTCCAATTTTTTTTTTCTTTGGCTTCTAGAAAATCTAATGCTTTGTTTTCTTCTTATGAAGATTTAGAGTGAGCTCCGTAATGGAGAAATTTCTGTTAAACGATTCTAGTTACAACAAGAATATATAGAGCTAGTGTGTGGAATCTTAAACAAATAAGGTCGATTTGATTGTTTCTTGTCTCTAGTTAATTGGTATCTTCAAAAAGTTCTTTCCCTCTATTGGATGAACTTGTGATTAGTTTCAGATTGTGTTTCTTTGTGTTTGATTCATTGTTTTTTAGGTGTTAAGATTTCAGTTTTTGGTCTTCATCAAACCATTAAAAGTTTTAAATTCTTCTTGTTTATAATTTTCAATATTTTGTTTATAATTTTCAATATTTTGTTTATTCCTTTTTAACTGTCAAGTACTGTGACTTAGCATTTTACAAAAACCTAGTTGTTGTTATTGGTTTAGATTTTAGACCATCTTATTTTAGTTTACTTTCAGTCATGTGTACTTGTGATTTTCATATTCGTTTATTGTGGTACCTATTTTAGGATTTAATATCAATCTTTGTTTCTTTACTCGAGTAATATTAGAGTTGTTCAGGGGATTTGTCAAGCTTGTCTTCTGTAGCTGGTGTTGGGCATTAGCATAGTAGTGGTGGCTTTGACTGCTGATGATAAAACAAGGGGGTCAAGAGAAGAGATGATGTTGGCAAATTACAGATAGGTTCTTGGAACATCGAGACCCTTACAGGGAAGTCTTTAGAATTAGTGAGAATTTTAGACAAATATATGATTAATATAGTGTGCATCTAAGAGACAAAATGGATAGGGGTTAAAGCGAAAGAGATTAATGGGTTCAAACTTTGGTATTCAGGATGTTTGAGACGACAGAATGAAGTAAGTATCTTAGTTGCCAAGGAACTCATACATCATATTATGGGGTTAAAGAGGACTAATGATAGGATTATATCCTTAAAGATTATGGTGAAAGGTGTTGTTTTCAATGTGGTGTGTGCTTATGGACCTAAATTAAGCAGCAATTATGGAAAGAGCTAGATGAGTTTATTCAGTAGATCCTTCTTGATAAGGGAGTTATTATAGGAGGAGAATTTAAAAGTCATATAGGGGCAACCTCGGACGATTATTCATGGACTCATGGGGGTTTCATGTATGGTGATAGGAATGATAGTGAGACTATTTTACTAGATCTCATGACAATGTTTGAGTTGGTGATAGACAACTCTTTTTTCAAGAAGAATGAGGAGCACCTGGTGAATTTTAATAGCAGAACCATGAAAACTCAAATTCACTACTTCCTTGTAAGGCAGAGCGATTGACCTAGTAATAAGGATTGCAAGATAATACCTAACGCTTGGCTGTCAAGTTAGCATATATTTTTTATTATGGATTGATATGTGCTTAATTGTTAATACATTTAATCCATAATACTTAGTGATTAATGCTTTAAAATGTTTAAAACACTCACTTTAGTTCATATTTGATTTTAGGTACAATTTGGAAGCTAAAGAGCTAAAGTGAGTCGAAAGCATTATATTTGAGCCATTTTTCGGAGATTCAGAACCATTTGTCTTTATGGAGCAAGAATGAGAAGGATTAAAGTAAGAGACGATAAGAAAATACATAAAATGAAGAGCATAAAGAGTGCATGTTTAAGAAACATGGCTCACGACCATGTATGAAATTATCATGGCTATGAGACATCTCTCACGCCCATGACATATGTTGCATGGGCGTGACGCTTAAGTCACGCCCATGTAAGGTGGCTCGCATCCATAAGTCCCATGTCTCACCGTAAATAACATGATACATACTCGTGACTACTATACAGTTGTCCCATCCCTACTTTTTGGTATAAAAACAACGTTTTGCCGTCAAAAAATGTATGAAGGTATATGAAATGTTTGAAGCTTGGAGGTTTTAGGAGAATGAAGAAAAGGGCCAAAACTCTCATCCTTTGGAGACCCATGGAGGGCTAGGCTTTTTCATCCTAGTTTAGAGGTGATATCTACACTGAAGAGCTCGGTTAAGCATATCTTTCATTGTCTTTGTTGTTCTTTCTCTTTAGAAATTGATTATGTTGTCTTATGTTTATTGTTTGGCATTAGGTTAAGATTATCGTAATGCATTCATTGGATTGTTTTATTACGAACCCATTGCTAGAATTTTCAATATAATCTGTAATTGTTATGTTGAGATTAATTTATGGCAACTAATGGTTTCATATCATTAGGGATACAATCTGTAATTGTTGTGTTTCAAATTGGTGTTGAATCATTAGGGATAACATAACCTAGGTTAAATGATCCGAGTGTATGTGGTTGTTGCCTTGATTAATTTGTTTTCCTAACTCGTAATGCGGTTGTCCAATTAGATTTAGAAAGCTTATCCTAGGTTGTTCGATAGCTAGGTTTAATTAACGAGTGTCTCTTAATTAAACACAACCTAAGGAAAAGACGAGGTTAATAAAGCTTATCGTTAACCTACGATTAATAGTTGCTAAGAGAGGCATAAAGATAACAACGCAATGAAGTACGTTCAACTGTATGTAGGTCGAGATTGAACTGATGACCAGGTCCCTAACATATTCATCACTTTTCATCAACTTTGAATGTTTTCTTTAATTTGCTTTTGTTAGTTTAGTTTTATTTTTATTTATTTTAACCCAAACCAAAACCCCCAATAACCTAAACACCGATTCTTTTCATAACAAAAGCTAACTGAACACTCTTGTATGATCGACTTAGACTCACCACTATTATAGTTGTAGGTCTTGTTATTTTGAGTAGTGTTACGACGCTACGTCATAGATCTTATAATTAAGGGTTAGAAGAAAAAGTGAAGCCTTAAAATGTGTACCATAGTCAAATGGTGGAATCTGAAAAGGGACATGGTAAAAAAAAAACTTAGGGATAGAGTAATATATGGAAATTAAAAGGAGAAGTTAATAAGATGTGGGAGAGAGTAGCAACTCTTTTAAGGAATACAACTAAAGAGATCTTGAGTGTTTCTAAAAGGCCTAGGGATAGTAAGATGGAGTGGTGATGGTGGAATGAAGATGTACAAGAAAAGGTTAAGATCAAGAAGGATGCCTACAAAGCTCTATTGTATAGCACTATAGAGGTAAGGAGAGTAATTAATAGGGAAAGTTACAAACTGGAAAAGAAAAATTCAAAGAAGATAATTTCATAAGCTAAAAGCAAAGCTTACAAGAAATTAAACCAACGATTGGAAACTAAAGATTGAGAAAACAATATATTTAAGTTAGCTAGAGTTAGGTAACAGAAAGAGAGAGATTTAGATAAGTATGTTGTATAAAAGATGAGGGCAGGCGATTGTGACTGAAATTGACACAAGAGAAGATGGTTGAGATATTTCTTTAAGTTTTTTAATGAAAGTGTAAGGGAAGACATCTCATTAGGTGATCCTAGCATATCGAACATCTATTATAATTTTACTTATTATCGGCAAATTACAAAGGAAGAAATTAAAAGAGATTTAAGGAAGATAAATAGTGGAAGGGCAATAAAGCCTGATAAGATACCCATAGAGGTGTGGAAGAGCCTAAGTGAAGAGGGTCTTACCTGGCTGACCAAGCATTTTAATATGATTCTTAAATACATTAAAATTTCTTGTAAGTAAAGACTTGGTATGCTAATTCCTCTATACAAAAACAAAAGGGACATAAAAAAATGTAACAATTATAGAGACATCAAACTACTTAATCACACTATAAAGTTATAAAAGAAGGTGATTATAGGGAGCGAGAAAGTATGCACCTATCTCAGAGAATCAGTTTGGGTTCATGTGAGAAAGGTCCACAACAAAAGCTTTACATCATCTTAGAAGATTAAAGAAATATAACAGGAAAAAGACAACATAACCTATATGTAGTTTTTATTAACTCATAAAAGACGTATGATAAGGTACCCAGGGAAAACATAGAGAGGTGTTTAGAAGTTAAAGGAGTTCCTATGACTTATATACAAGTTATTAATGATATGTATGAAGAGTTCCTATGACCTATATACAAGTTGTTAATGATATGTCTGAGGGTGTAAAGACTGAAGTAAGGATGATCGGAGGGGATACAAAATATTTTTCTATTGATATTGGGCTACAACAAGGCTCCTCATTAAGCCCCCTTTTGTTCACAATAGTGATGGATGAGCTCACCAAGAATATCCAAAGGGATCTGCCTTGATGTTTGTTGTTTACTGATGTCATTGTGTTAGTGGATGATAAAAAAGAGGATTTTGATGTCAAGCTAGAACTTTAGAGGGAGATGTTAGAGTCGAAGGGCTTTAAATTGAGCAAGAATAAGACTGAGTAATTAGAGTGTAACTTTTCGAATCATAGGTGGCACATTGAGGTAAATATTGATTCAAAAGTTATACCACATAAAGAATATTTTAAATATCTAGGATCTTTCATCCAAAATAATGGAGAGATCGATGAAGACATAGCTCACCATATTAGATTATGGTGGCTTAAATGGAGAAGTGCATATGGAGTTTATGTGACAAGAACATACCACTCAAGCTCGGGTAAATTGTATCATTTAGCTATTAAGCTGGCCATGTTCTATGGAGCAAAGTATTGGTCCATCAAATAAGTGCATAGTCATAAGTTAAAAGTGACAGAGATGAAGATGCTTTGTTGGATGAATAGCCTTATTAGAAGAGATAGGTCAGGAATAATAGTAAAAGACAAATTAAAGGTGACTAATATTAATAAAAAATTAAGAGAGACAAGGCATAGGTGGTTCGGACATGTTAAGAGGAGACATCCTGACACTTCAATGAGAAGATACGAGAAAGTTGTACTTAGAGACTATAAGAGGAGAAACGGAAGGCTTAGGAAGAATTTGGGGAGGTGATCAAGAATGATATGACTCTAACAGAACTTATAAAGGACATGAACCTTAATAGAAAACTTTAGCGTACTGTGATAAAAGTAAAGGATCTCACACAGAGAGGTTTTTTTTGTTTCTCATAGGCCTTGTAAACATTTTCCTTTGAGGCTTATGTTTTGTGTTTAGCTTAAACATTTAACCTAAATATTTTCTTATTGAGCCTAAAGTTGTTCTTGTAATGACTTATTTGATTTATTTATTTACTTGTCTCCTTTTTTGTTTATGCATTTATTTACTTATTTTATCTTTTATTCATATTCTTAACCTTGTGTTTATATATATTGTATTATTTATTTTATTACTTTTTATATTTTTATTTATACATATTTATTTATACTTATCATCATCGTCGTCATTATCTTTTAGGTATATTTTTATTTTTATTTTGTTTTTAATTATTATAATTTTATTATTATAATTTCTTCTTTTTTATGTGATTCTATCGAAAAACAACTTTTCTATTAGTTAGGAGTAAGACTGCGCACTTTTAGATCTTCTCAGACCTTGTGATCAACAGGACTTTAACTAAGATGTCGTTGTTATACATTATTGTATACATTTAAATATGTATAAGATAAAAAAATATTTTTAAATTATTTTATCACTAAAGTACAACCAACAAATTAATTGTAGAATATAAACTATCAATTTTGGCATGACTTTTGTTCAAGACCTCAATTTTGGCAACACCCAGTTAACAATCTCTAAATTATTACTCTCATTTCCAATTTTTAATTCTTTATTTTATTGCCATCATATAACTATGCCTATTTTGATATTGATGCAATGCAATTGCCTTTTCTCCTAACTTATAATACACGGTGTTACAAAGGTCTTCTTAAGCACCGAACTTATCCACAAGTCACGCCTACTCCTCTGCACGAAAGTCTTACTTAGATTCATTTAAGCAAGACTCGACCTTTCCCATGTGATCATCGACCAACAATCGAGTTCTTGAATGCCTCACGACCCTTGCAGTGATTAACTCTCACACTAGCAAGAAACTACGGAAGCAATAGAATATTCAAAGGCAGCAATAAAGTAAAGAAGAGATACAACAAACTGCCAACCTTTATTACTTCCCTCAAAGTATACAAAGGAATGCTCTCTCACTTTGTGTGAAGAGCAATGTTGGACCCCGAACTTTTCTTGGAAATTAGAATTTATGAAATGAAATTAAATGAGAAATTTGTGGTGAAGAGCTTGCTTTAAATGAAGTTAAAAAGCAAGAAATAAATAATGAAAGTGTTAAAGTATAGGAAATTGAAAGTTTGACTTTTTGGGGATGAATAGTTGACTTTTTGATTTAGGCAGAATTCGGGATAATGATCTTCATGAAACTTGTAGCTTTTGTTAAGAGCTTTCTATCGCCATGAAATATGCAATTTTTCGATGTCGGGATTGA
>JAOTBA010000006.1:16781598-16804927 GCA_025629845.1 Erythroxylum squamatum | reverse complement strand
TTCCTCACTGAGTTCGCAAACTCACCCAAAATTGCAACATATTTTTCAGGACCGAGAAGAATACCCCGTTAGGCCACGGGCGTATAACAACCGCATGTGAGTGAGAGAAGAGATCGGGATCAGTTCGCGTCTGCATTAGCGTCTACTGAGATTGTATTCTCTGAATTTTTGTACAAATGATTAGGTCAATTTGTAAAGTCAACGGACTGTAATACTTTGTATTTATAAAAAGGGCCCCCTTGGTCTTTGTATTCACAGGTGATTATGTAGGTTCATGATTTTTTCGCATAGTGTATGTTTGTGTTTTAAAAAAAATTACTGAGTTTTGACTGAGTGATGTAGCACGCCACCCTCGCAGGGCACGGACTCGGATTTCACCATCGATGTCGGGTTCGGGTCATACGGGAGTGGGGTGTTACAATTGTCTCTCCTTCAGAATCTGTAACACAATCCTTAAATGTTGCTCATGCTCCTCTTTACTCCTTGAATACACCAATGTATCATCAATAAACATTATCATAATTTGATCCGAATAATCCTGAAAAGTCATGTTCGTCAATCCCATAAATGTAGCTAGAACATTAGTCAACCAAAAAGGCATCACTAGGAACTCATAGTGGCTATACTGAGTGCAAAAAGTTGTCTTGGAAATACTTGACTCAGCTATCCTCAACTGCCAGTATCTCGATCTCAAGTCAATCTTGGAAAATATAACAACTCCCCTTAGCTAATCCAAAAGATCATCTATCTTTGACAATGGGTACTTATTCTTCACTGTCATCTTGTTTAGCTGTCGGTAATCGATGCATAATCTCATACTACCACTCTTTTTCTTCATAAACAACCATAAAGCTCCCCATGGTGATGTGCTCAATTTAATAAAACCATTTTCCAACAACTCCTCTACTACCTTTTTAACTCATGTAACTCAATAGTAGTCATCCTATAAGGTGCAGTAGAAATCGGTGCAACTCCAGGCATAGTCTCAATGGTAAAATCTATCTCTCATTGAGGCGGTAAACCTAGTAAATCATCTAAGAATACTTCTGAAAATTTCCTCACCATAGGAATATCCTTTAATCCAGGACTCACCTCCCCCACATCTATGATATGAGCTAGATATGCCTCACACCCATCCAATATCAACCATCTAGCCGTCGCGGTCGAGATCATACATGTTGGAACGATCCCCCACAAATATCACTACCTGAAGACTCTATCATCACCTCCTTTGCATAACAATCTATTGCAGCTCGATGTTTGCCAACCAATCCATCCCGAGAATCACATCGAACTCCCTTAATTCCATCGCTATCAAGTCAACTAATAGCTTCACTTCACCAATCCTTATTGACATTTCCCTCCTTACACTATTTACTACCACACAGACTCCTACTGATAACGACACTCTTAGGTCGTATCCTCCCTTAGAACTCTAGAGGCAAACGTTAAAGAAATGTAAGAGTGTGTAGATCTTGGGTCTACTAACACATAAGCTTTAACATCAAATAATAAAATTGTACCAGAAATGACATCGTTAGCTACAGGTGCCTCCTTCCTCATCATATGGTGCTTGAATTTGACTCTGAGTTGAAGATAACCCACTAATATTTGTACCCACTACTAGTGTGCCACCAGTTCTACCCGAACCAAAGGCACCACTCTGACCTGTACTGTCTCCTCTGCCCATACTCCTGAACTCCTCCCTATTGCTGAAAAACTCATTTGTAAGTGCCCCCGCTCTCCATAAATATAACATGCCTTATTGATCCCAGTAGGTCCCCAACATGGTCCTTTGTGAAATCTCCCATAGGTAACACAACTCTGAAATCTTCCAACTCCTCTATCAAAAGATCCTCTGAACCTCTGACTAGCCCCCTTATCTGATCCAACTAAAGGTGCACTACCAGTGCTATGCTGTCCTGAATCCCTGCCAACTCCTTAATCTCCATTAGATTGGTAGAAACCACCACTTTTACTCGATATGCCATCCGCTCTCTACCAGTATGAGTAGCCCCCCTCCTAACAAATCGACTCCCCTCTCTTTGATGACTATCCTGTCACCTTTTTAGCTCTCTTCTCCTTTTACCTAGCTCTGTTACATCCTACACTTTAAGTGCAATTTCTAGTAACTTCTTAAAATCGGAAGTAGCAGCCCCCAAAACTAAACGAATATTCGTCCTCAGATCCTGCTCAAATCGATAACAACTATCTTCAGGATTTGCCACAGCCTACAATGCATACTTAGATAAGGCTACAAAGGGAGCCTCATAATCAATCACTGACATCTCCTCTGTCTGAACCAAACTTATGAACTCCATCTTCTTTCGATTTTGGTATATTCGCGGGGTGTATTATCTTTGCAATCTCTCTGGAACTCCTACCAAGTCATCTTTCGGGTCTTGTAAGATCGCTTCACTGACTTCCACCAAGTCAGTGCACTGCCTTAGAATAAGGAAACAATGTACTAGAACTTTCTATCCAAGGTACACTCTAGGAAGTCTAAAATTATCTTTGTCTACTCCCACCATGTCTCAACCTCCTCAAAATTAGTAGTAACTCGAAACTTTACTACACCCTTCTTACGGATCCACTTATAGTTGTGATCTACCCAAGAATCACCTTGGGCTATAGCCGCAATAATAGCCTGCAGCATCATTTGAAAGAACTACATCATCTGTGGAGGGATTGGCACCTCTCCTCCTACCCTACTCGCTTGGGCATCGCCCTAATCTAGCACATTTGGAACACGGATCAAACTTCCCGACTCCCCAGGTGACTCAGGGCCAACATTATCATCTTCTGAAGCCATCGTAGATAAGACAAGAACAAATTGTTAGTTTTACTCAATACGTCCCTAGAAACGTAAACCCGCTCTAATATCACCTAATGTGATGCTCCTAAAATTATTAAACCACAATTAAACCTTTGTTCTGATAGATATGTTAACTATTATCGTCTAATATTTGTGTATTATTTTCTTGATGGCTTCACTTATTTTTGTTATTGTTTGTCTTCACATTCACATTAATTTGGTAACCTAAGAACTTCAATACATGTTTAATCACTTGATTAAATAATTAATGATAGCTAATGTAAATTTTTAATTAATTTGCCTAATAACCTTTATGCCCTAGAATTTGTCAACATCTTATGTTAATAAGTCAATTACGAATGCAAATCATGCGCTTTGTTACAGGTCTGAATCACATATTTCTTAAAAAATTTAAATAAATGCTATGGTTATTTATAATATCGTGTTGTATTTTAATGTTTTCAAAATAATACTTGTAACTTCTTAAAACTAAAGAAATTAGATTTTTAATAGCTAAAGCATCAACTTAATATGTTTGAGTAATTTATACTAATTAGACGAAATCTATCTTACAGTTATTTTTAATATCACTTTGAATCATATTTAGAATGTCATTTTAATAATATTTTGATACAAAGTGATATATGAAAAATTGATCGCTTTAGTTCAGATCAATTATAAAACGTTAAAACACAGATGGTACATTTAGCCATTAGTTTTTTTTTTGTTGCCCACGGGGTGTCCTAGGAGGGTCCCAACAATGGGAAGGTACCTTTCAGTCATCCACACCCAGACTAATCTCCGCTTAAGTTGGGTAAGTCCTTTGCGGGAGGTAAAGCTCTAGTCCTAAGTTTTAAACAATTGCATACATAAGAGAGATTTAAACCTACGACCTCACTTAAGCTAAAAGAACCCCTTATCAACTCACCTATGCCTTGGGTTAGTCATTAGTTATTTTAACCAAAGAAAAGGAATAGCTCAGAAGACTGGAAACAAATGGGTATATTTCGGAACACGAGGGACTTGATTGCAATACAACATATGGATATTGTTTATCGTATGACAATTACAATAAGCCGATCAGATCGCAACCAGTTGTAGCCTTCATGACCCGTTAAAACCGACCCGAAACGATTTGCCCGTGTCCTCCCCAATTTTTGACCTTGTACTCTCCCTTGTCTTTTCCCTTCTCCAGCGACACAAATAAAGGGTATTATCATTTTTTGTGCAAGAGAATCAAATATTCCCACGAATTTATTATTCCTTCAGTTTTTTAACCTTTTCTTTTTGACATTTTAATTTGTGCAGGTATCCATCTTAGGAGCTCTGCTGCTCAACTTGTTGTTCGTCTTTTAGTCCTGAAATTGCTTCTATTGTGTACATTAGCTTTAAGGTATCATATTAAGAAGTTTTTTTATTTTCAATCTTTTTTGACAGATACAACTGTTATTGTCATCTTCCTTTCGGCTTTTTTAAGATTATTGGTTAATTTAGTTTTAGAAGATACTTGTGGATGTCAATTCTAATATTTTGTACTGATTGAGTTGAGACAGTATGCCAATAGATTGTTTCCTTATATGACTGAAACCATTCAGCAATGTAATGGATTGCAGCAAACTATGGTTTGAGGTTTGAAGTTCTGAGATGCCGCTTCATGTGAAAAATACTGAAGAGAATTACTATCTTTGACTTGCTGAATCTAGTCCCATGCGATCCTAGCCTGATGGGACCATAACTGGTTAAAATCTTCTCTCTTTCCTGTCTTTTCTGTTTTTGATGAAATACATGAACTGGGTTTGACTGTGTATAAGCTTTTACTATCGCCAACTCTGCTTTTGCTAGGAAGAAGATGGACAGTCAAATTCCTCCCACTATGGAAAGATACTTTATTGATCTCATGTTGGATCAGATGCACAGGGGCAATCGATTGGGTCATACTTTCAACAAGCAATCATGGACAGATATACTGGACATGTTCAATTCAAAGTTTGGGACTAAATATGACCAAGATATATTGAGAAGTCATTTTACAGCTCTGTGGAAGCAATACAATGATGTTAAAAATCTTCTCAAACAGAGTGAGTTTTCCTGGGATGATACTCAAAAGATGGTCGTAGCTGCTGATGAAGTATGGGATGCCTATATGAAGGTCTGCTAAATTGATCTCTATGCCTTTTCATTTTGTATATCTGATAGTACTTGAAAGTCACCGATAAAAGTAATACAGGCTCACCCTGATTCAGAATGTTACAAGACGAAGTCTTTGGTGAACTTCAATGATTTGTGCTTGATATTTGCGTACACAGAAGCAGATGGAAGATACAGCCGTTCAAGTCATGATGTAGATTTTGATGATGACATTCAAGGGCTCATTATTGGTATGTTTTTCGTCCACTAAAGAATGTAGTGTAAAGTTACATTTTCCAGTAGACTCTTAAAACTGTATGTCAAAATTTGGGGTGGCTGATTATAACTTTCTATGCATAACAACATTTGTGAGACTTGTATTAATGCGATATGTTTAATTAACTAAAGTAGGATATGGGCTGGAAGTGATGATTTATATATATAAAAACTTTATATAATTTTCACAATTTCAGATTTCTCTGAAAGATCAGACCGAAAAAGAAAGAGAAAAACAGACATGAAGTTTGAGTATGAATATTGTACTCAGGCAGATAACATGGGTTTGTCTTCTTTATTTAGAAAATGCAAACCTAAATAATTCTTTGCTTAATCATAGGCTTTCGAACAGGTATTCATCCAGCAAGTATTGAGCATGTAAGAACAGATTGGACACCAGACATGGACCAATGTCTTGTTGAGCGTATGCTGGATGAAGTCAGAAAGGGCAATAAGACAGATAAATCGTTCAGTAACGTAGCATGGAATAACATTCTTACTTCATTAAATGTTAGATTTTGTTCTAAATATGGAAAAAGTTTTCTGATGCGCCGCTATAATAAGCTGTTTAAGTACTATAGTGATATGAGAAGAATACTCAAGAGAAATGGATTTTCTTGGGATGAAAAGCACCAAATGATCTTAGCTGATGATGGTATTTGGGAGAAGTATATCAAGGTACAACAATAATATTATTGGTCTCTGGATGATAACTTATGCAAATATGCTTATTAATAGATAGCTATTGTTAATGAAGGGCCATCCAGAGGCACATTCATACAGAGGGAAGCCTTTACTAAATTATGAACATTTGAGCCTCATTTACAGCAATGAGATTACCAGGGGGCCTCATGGAGCTAAGCATCAAAATCAGATTACTGAAAATAAATGTTTACAAATTGAGACTGGTGAGTTCGACATTTCTTCAGCAGCATCCTCTGCTGGCTTCTGTCATTGCTGCATTTCATCAAAGGCAACAACTCTAGTTGATGATCTTCTTTAGTTCTTAATGTTTGATTCCCTTTTATATATATATATATATGTATGTATGTATTCTTATGCACACGTTATTGCACCTTTAATGGGTTTTTCATTCATGCAGATGAAGAAAAGGATTGTCATTACTCTGCTGGATGTCATGATCCTGGGCCTATTTGGAACCCATTAATGGATTACTATCTCATTGACTTGTTGCAAGACCAAACCCTTAGGGGTAATAAGATCGGTTATGAATTTACATCTAAGGCTTGGACGGAAATGACCAAGTTATTCAATGCTAAAGTTGGTTTAGCATGTGAGAAAAACATTTTAAGAAATCGATTCAAACATTTGAGGAGGCAATATAATGATGTAAAAGTCATTCTGGAGCAAACTGGATGTTCTTGGGATGAAAACAGAGAAATGATTATAGCTGAAGATCATGTTTGGGATTCTTATATTAAGGTGAAGTTACCTTCTCTTTCTTCTGGCTAATATGTTTGAAGAACTTATTGTTTCATGTTTGTTTTGATGTAAGCAGATGCATCCTGATGCTCAGCCATACAGAAATAAATCTGTGCCCAGCTATCATAAGCTATGCCTTATCTATGGTGAAGAAGGTTCTTTCAAACGATGCAGGCAGAGGGAACATAACGTTGATCTTGGCGGTGAAAGCCCTGATATGATCATTGGTATGCATTAGCAGATATATGAGCATATTTTATGTGGGCAGGTATAAATTACAGGAAAATAATATTTCTGATGCAAACCTTGATCATGGAGAATCGTTTATGCTTTAGTGATTCAACTGATAAATGAGGATTTTTGTTGTAGATCAAGTCTTTTCAATCTGGAGTGAGTAACTAGTGTTTCTGATTGTTTCTCAAATTTAAGAATAAGATTCTGTTGTTATATGGCTTTTATTATACTTGATTGCTTTAATTCCATCATACATATGATTACAGGTCCTAGAGACTTGAAGCACTACTATTATTATTTACAAATACAAGGAAAAGTTATCAAGCCGTGTGATTGGCAGGAAAGCATGATGATTGCCATGCAGATGGTGATCTTTCAGAGACAAGTTGGACGCCTGTGATGGACCGCTACTTTGTTGACCTTATGTTAGAGCAAATACATAGAGGGAATAAAATTGACTATACTATAGATAATCAAGCTTGGATAGATATGGCTGTGTTGTTCAAGGAAAGATTTGGATCACAATATGGCAAGGATATCCTGAAGAGTCGATGCAGAAGTTTTCAGAAGTTACACAGTGTTGTGAAAAGTTCTCTTGAGAGGAGAAGCTTTTCTTGGGATGGTACACTGCAGGTCATCATGGTATGTATGTGTGGGATACATTTATAAAGGTGCTTCACTTTGTCTTGATTTAGTATATCAGCAATTCCTATTAAAGGCTGCTAATGTTTCTATATTCCAGGAACAACCGGAGGTCGAACTCTATGGAACTAGATTTATGGAAGATTACAATGATTTATTTTTGATTTATGGAAAGCCTTCGCCTGATGATGAAGCCAATCTATTAGGTCCAGGTACAGGCACTGATGATGACCTCTGCTTTTATTAACATGGAGATTATCATGCTTCATTTTAGAAATGTGTTGCTTTTTCTTTTTGTTCCATTGGTTACTTTATGGTTACTAGAGGATATATGAGGCTCAAGCATGAACAAAGTTGATGCAATGATGATACATACATAGCGATACTTTCTCATGTACACTTCCCAATTTGTTTAAGGACAATTTTTTAACAATAACCACTACACGAAGACTAATTGGACTCCAGCAATGGACCGATATTTCATTGACCTGATGCTTGAGCATGTTCGTCAAGGAAGTATGAGTAAAAATTTAACCAGACAAGAATGGAGTTGTATGGCAACAAAGTTCAGTTCTGAGTTTGGATATCAGCATGATGAGAATATTTTAAGGAGCCACTTCATGAACTTGATGAAGCAATTCAATGATATGAAAAGTTTACTTGATCATAGTGGATTTGCTTGGGACGAGCTGCGTCAAAAGATAATTGCTGATGATTCTTCATGGCATGCTTATCTAAAGGTACTTCCTATATCCATTGTTCAGTTCTCTTTAACAAAATTAGAAAAATCTTGTAGCTTAAACATGTTTGCAGGATTGCCCTGATGCACAGTCGTATTGGAATCGGACCCTTCCTAATTATAATGATTTGTTCTTGATATTCGGAGGTGGAAATATTAATGGAAGGGACAATGATTCAAGTCGCTCAAGGGCTATTTGTGACTCTGTCCTGGTACCAAGCGATGGTATCATTCTCCTCATAATTTTATGTCTCCACTTTCTCTCCCCTCTCCCTTGAATAGCTTTTGTCAATATGCTATTAAAAGAACTGTTAAGATATCTGGAGAAAAATTTAGACACTTAAAAATCTCATTTTATGATGGTCACTGTACATGGGATTATCTTATGAATATCTGAGTGGGATACTTTCTTCTTCTCATTCTTCTGTTGAAATTACAGCTGAAGAAGATTCCCCAGTTCCACCTGATTTTAATCCTCTACCAATAAATTGGACCAAGTCAATGGAAGTATACTTTATTCAACTCATGTTAGGACAAGTAATTGAAGGGAACGTGATTGGTAAGACATTCACTGAACAAGCTTGGGCCTGGATAATTGAATCATTCAATGAGAAATTTGGAGTTCTATGTGACAAAGATGAAGTAGAAAGCTTGTACCTAAGCTTGATGAAAGAGTACAATAACATTAGGATGCTTATCAATCAGATTGGCTTTGCATGGGATGGCATTCAGCAAAAGGTCATTGCTGATGATGACGATTGGGAAGTTTATATCAAGGTGCGTGTGTCTTTTTCTTTCTCTGGAACATGGATGGCTTCAGAAATTACCTTCTTTCCAGCTTCATGTACCCACGATTGTCTTGTGGGATTCCATCTCATCTCTCTAAAAAAGCTGAACTTATTATTTCTTTTTCTGTCAGAAAAAATGAAAGAAAGTGGTATTTGTACTTACTTTTGGAGGTGTGCAGATAACATTTTTCTAATAGTGTTTCCTGTGACATAATTTATTTTGTGCAGAGACATCCAGGTGCAATCAAATATCGAAATAGAATGTTGGGAAGTTATAATGATCTTTGCGTGATATTTGGTAACAGAGTGGTTGGTGGAAGGTTAAGTCGTTCTAGCATAGAAATGGAGAACAACAACGGTGTCCTTGGCAGTGTATTCACGGGTGCACTTACCCAGAACAAAAGAAATTGTGCAACTTCACCAATCTACTCAATGTCTTCTAGAAAAGTCCAAAAACTCAATGAGGAGGCTGAAGAAGCACTAGGTACAAACTTCCATGTAGCAAGAAATGTGCGAAATAAAGATGATGGTGAACATTTATCTATTGAAGTCATTGTTGATGCGCTTCAAGCTATACCAGGCATGGATGATGAGCTCTTCTTGGAAGCCTGTCAAATTCTAGAGAATGAGGAAAAGGCAAAGTTGTTTGTGAAAATGGATGCAACTAAGCGAAGGAAATGGTTATCTAGGAAGCTCAATTGGTAACCTCCTACAATTGAGTGTTATTTTACAGTTAATGCAAGCCAGTTATTACGTGAGATTTGCATTTATGAATGTTGGTGAAATGGAAGAAATGAAATGGCTGCCTTGTGTTTAGACTTTTAGCAAGTTTCAGAAAAGCTTTAATTAAAATAACTTTAGGGCTACAACCAAATTAATGCTGTCAGTAAAGACTAAAAAAGACTAAATTTGACAAGGAGCTAAGAGGTGGTTCATTTGGTAATTTTGTGGTAGTGTTATAGTTTTTTTTTTTTTTTAACGGAGGAACCTGCAGTCTCTATCTTTTGGATGCGCACCGGGTAAATTTTCAGATTGACGCAATGACCTGCAAATCACGCTATCTAGATACTTCTGATTAGGCAAGTCCTGTACGACAGGCTCGATCGAGAGAGTGTAAGTAAGGAAATTCGAATACGGGATCTTTTGGTCTTATGCTTTTCTACTCTACTAACTCGACCACTCCCTTAGGGGCGGTGGTGTCAGAGTTGTTCATATGATTCCGATGGATTTAAAAAAAAAAAATTGTTTGAAAAAATTATAAATCTAATTTGACTTCTAAAATAAATTTAGTGTAAATTTATATGAACTTACATGGTCTATTAGTGACTTTGGGCAATTTGTTTAGTGGAGACATCCTCCAAATTTAGATCTTTCCTTATATAGTATGATAGTAAGGCGTCAAAATTAGAAAGTTGCGGAGAAAAAAAAAACAAGATATTAAAACTTTTACCGTGACACAAAGTTTAAATGCATATGTACTAACTAACGCGTAGTTTCTAAAAATAAAATTTTTAATAATATAATAATTGATAGAAGTCAATTTGAAATAGTTCATGTAATTAGGAAAGAAGTCGATGTTTGGATTAGCGACATTCAAATGTATTTTATTAGTTTGATACAAAATTTCCACCTGACTAATTTAATCGGGTATTATATTAATTTCTTGTATCTCATAAACAATAAATTAAAAAAAAAATCTAAAAGACAACAGAAAGTTAAGCCAACGATATTTAAATATAGGAGGTAGAAGAATGAAATATGAAAGATGATAATGGTGTAACAAGTTAGGAATATACTAACTTTAAAAAATATATACATATATAAAAGAATAGAAATTAGAAGGAGCTGTTAAATAGAGCAACAAGGGCATGGAGCCGCACTTGTAAGGGAGAGCTTTGCTGCTTATATGGTCTAACCCGGCTCGAATCCGGATTAGTCGATTGTTCGTGTGGCGTCGAATACCGGATGATTTAACCAAAAAAAAAGAGCAGCAACATTTTTAAGGAATACATCTAAATAGATCTTGAGTGTTTATAGTAATACGACGAGTCTTGAAAGTGGAATGAAAATGTACAAGAAAAGATTAAGATATAAGAAGAGTGACTACAAAGTTCTATTAGATAACATGGAAGAAGTGGAGAGAGTAATTAATAAAGAATGTTATAAATTGGGAAAGAAAGAAAGAAAAAAAGGAGATAATCTCAGTAGCTAAAATCGAAGCTTACGAGAATTTATACCTAACAATTAAAAACTAAAGATGAAGAAAATGACATTTTTAAGTTGGCAAGAGTTAAGAAACGGAAAGAAGATAAGCTCTATTAGATCAAGTTCATTGTAGAAATGATAAATTCGTGGCTAAAAATGACATCAAGAGATAAATGACAATTATATTTTTTTAGCCTTTTTAATAAAAATATGACTGTGGCCCGTTGACTTCGGGTCGGATTATATTGTCATCCCTAAGTTTTATATTTTGTATTTAGCCTAAACATTTAATATATAATAATTTTCTCTTAGCTATCTAACCTAAACATTTTCTTATTTAGCCTAAATATTTTTTAATGACTTTTTTGATTTATTTATTTACATGTTTTCGTTCTTATACGTGTATTTATATGCTTATTTTTATCTTTTATTTTACTCTTTAGTTTTCTCCATTTTTATTGTACTATTTATTTTATTACTTATTTTGATATTTTTATTTTATTGTTATTATTTTATGTCTACTTTATTATTTTAAAAAGTATATTTATACATTCTTTTTTTCACGTGAGTCTATCAGAAATAATCTCACTACCAATTAATAGCAAGGCTGCATACTATTAAACCTCTCAAAATTTCATGTATCAGAGAAACTTTTACTAAATTATTGTTATTATTATAGGTTGAAGATACGAGTAAGGTTTTAAATATTGTAGCATTTAGCATTTGTTTCAATGAACGATATAAAAATATATATCGAATAAAATGAATTATATATGTATGATGGTAAATGTAATTTCAATCCAAAGAAAAAAAAGATAAGTCAAAAAATAACAAGTGCTACTAATTCATGCGTGATTGTGCTGTAATACAACAATATATTAATATTTTTTTACACTCACTTCAAGTTAAACACAATTGTTCGTTTTCTCTTCCAAATTACAATCCGAGCATGATTCTAAATACTTCATTCGATTCATAATAAATATCGTTTTAGAAAAATGCACGCTTATTAAAAAAGTTAATGAAATTATAGATATACCCTTATTAATATTCCCATAAATTACCTTAAAATTGTGATCTATGTAATTAAGATGGTAGAGAAATTGCATATTAATAAAAAATTGTGAGAGAAATTGCATATTAAATCGTCTTGAAATTGTAATCTGTATAATTAAGATGAGAAACAAATTAAAGGTTAATTTTAGAAGTAAAATTATAAACATACATTCAAAGTCAAGAATGACACTTATTTTAAATAATTAAAATGTATCTAAAACGACAATTATTATGAATTAGAATGAGTAATAAATAAGTTGCATATACGGTCGGAAGGAATGTTTCATGTATATGTACTAAATATAAAAATATGCGTAATCTAATCTAGGGCCAAAAAAGAATCTCCCAGTTACACAGGTACGCGCACACACTTGATACACAACACAAGAAGAAGATAGATCCGCAGGAAAAGCTTCCTCTGAAATGGCATGGCCTTCTCATACCATCTCTTCTTCAACTCCTTCGCTGCTTTCTCTTTAACCCTCTTCTCCACCACTTTCCTTTTCTCTTATTCCTCATTTCAACCCAATCCATCTCCCCAAATCCCCAAAAGGTCTCTCATTTCGCACCCCCAAGTTGTCCCTCTCACTTGCTCTTCTCTTGATCCCACCAATGGTCTCATCAACTATCTTTCACTTCATTTTTGCGTTTTCAAGGCCAACTCTTTCCTCTCCATTCCTTGCCTTTTATTGTTCATTCTTCTCCACTTCTATGTCCTCATCAAAACTGCCCAATGTCATTTCTCTGTTGTCACTACAAAGCTCACCAATCACTTAAACCTCTCTCCAAGCATGGGTGGTGTCACCCTTTTAGCTCTTGGCAATGGAGCTCCAGATGTTTTCGCTTCTCTTGCTGCGGTTCGCTCTGGGCAGTATAGGACTGGGTTTGGGGCTATCTTGTCTGCTGGGACTTTTGTCTCTGCCCTTGTTGTTGGATTTGTTGCGATATATGCTGCGCCATTTAATGTGGATCCGGGGTCTTTTGTGAGAGATGTTGGCTTTTATCTTGTTGGGGCTCTGTTTTTGTTTTATGTGTATTTGAGTGGGGAGATATCTTTTTGGCAGGCTATTGGATTTGTCGGATTCTATGTGTTCTTTGTTGGTTTCGTATTTTGGATGGATTGGGGAACTGCTGCTAGCGATGGTGAGGATAAAGTGAAGGATGTGAGAGATTCAAGAGAAATGGATTGTGAAAAAGGTAGTGAATTTCTTGTCGATAAGGGGGAGGTTTCGGGGTGTTTCAGAATGGGTTATGAAAAGGTAACAATTGTGTTATGTGATTATATTTTCCTTGGAAGCCCATGCAATTTTGAGATAAAGTTGCCTTTTCCCTTCACCTGTTCCTCTTCCACTCTTTTTAAGCCTTTTAACTGAATGTTATTGCGTGATCTGGGTGTGGTTTGGTATATGGTCAATTCAGGTATATTAACTGAATGTTCGTCTCAATGGCTTGTTGATTTTAGAATGCACTCAGTGTTACTTGTCTGTTTCTTCCAACACAACCTTCAGGACTTGCACTGACGGAGCCTTGAATGACTTTATGTCCTTCGGAAGGCATTGTGTCTCCTGCGGAACGGGAAAGTTGTAATAGGACAAAATGTAGGATCTTCAATTTTGTTTGATCTCTGAGTATTCAAATAGGTTGCTTTGTGCTTCTCTATCATTAATTAACTCGATATTGCCTCATGAGTCTGTAATCATTCAGCACTCGTTACTAAATGCTTAGCCTTGTCGCAAATGACTTGTTAGTAGACTGAATTGTTGTGTGGATGAACATAAGAGAACGGGACAGTGATCTGCTTCATTATGTATATATCAGTTTTCTTCTCGTGTACGTAATTGAAATGCTGTCTATATTTCTTTAGTTATGCATTTTCTATCTGAATTTGCTTTCCTCAAATATTAAAATGTAAAGCAATTAGCTACTTAACGTTTACAATCAAATAGTTATATTCTATTAAGGAAGGATATGTTAAAACTTGATTGTGTTTCAGCAGCTTATTCAAATTGCTCTTACTCTTAATGCTTATAAATGATAGACTATTAAGATTAAGCATTGGAACTGTTAGTGTTGCTGCAAATCAATTGAGCTGAAGGTTAAGGTTGAGCTTTGGGGTTTTACATGCCAACCCAAAGAAAGGAATATTTACAATCACTGGACTGCCATGTACCTTTTTCTCTCAGTGGATAAGTAAACTTAAGATTGGATTTTTCACATGTGTGCTGTTTCTTGATCTTGCTAGGGCGAAAAAACTGGATCATGCACTAAAATCCTCTAGGATTTTACATGCTTGGGACATTTGAAATGCTGCCAAAACATGTGGACTTGGCTTATACTTAAAACTCTTGATTTAGGTGATGTAATGAAAGTAATAAAGCCTGTTCAGATAAGAAACGGAAATCAACAAGGCAAAAGCATGTTTTTAACAGAGAGTAATTTGTGTATTTTTTTAGTCCATTTTTGTATTTGTTATAGCAAAGGGAATGCTTTACTGATTCTTATTTTTGTCATGCATGCAGGTATCAAAAGTGTGGAAACTTCCTTTCTCATTTCTTCTAAAGCTCACAATTCCACAACCATCACCCTCGGAATGGAACAGGTTCTATTTATCTGTTAATATCGCTCTCTGTCCTCTAGCCTTGTTATACACTTGCAATTCATTCATGCCGCTAGATCATCCAATAATATTCCTCCTTCCGAACACTTATTTGCCACTTTGGTTTGTAATTCTACTGGCAAGCACCTCTCTGGCAGTTCTTCACTTTATTCTGGAAAAGGAACCCCCAAAAACTGAGCAAATACTAGTAGTGCTTCTGGCATTTGTAATGAGTGTCTTTTGGATATCCACTGTTGCCGGAGAACTGCTAAACTGCCTCCAAGCACTGGGGATAGTTCTTGAGGTGCATCCATCCCTACTTGGGCTCACAGTGCTTGCATGGGGAAATTCAGTTGGTGATCTTGTTGCTGATGTTGCAGTAGCCAAAGCAGGCCAGCCAGCAATGGCTATGGCTGGGTGCTTTGCTGGACCAATGTTTAACATGCTTGTGGGTCTTGGGTCTGCTTTGGTGATGCAAACCGCTCATATTTATCCCAAAGCTTATGAACTCAATTTCCATATTGGAATTGTAATTGCATTCGTGTTCTTGCTTCTGAGCCTAATGGGGTCTCTGCTAGTTATTACGTGGTCCAGATTTCGGGTGCCTAGGTTCTGGGGCTTCTGCCTTGTGGGTCTTTATGTCTTTTTAATGGTACTTAGCATAGCTATTGCTGAGTTTTCTAGCTGATTATTCAGTGGTAGGAAACCAACTAATATGTTGCGATTATAGCTACATTCTTTGTTACAGCTGATAATATAAATTCAAGGGTAGATACGATAAAGATGTACGAGGGAAAAAATAGCCAGGGGGGAGTGTTTTATTTGCAATATGAAGATAGGCACGTTACTACACTTTCTGGGGTTTGTTATCAGTCTTTTCTCAATTCCATTGTGTTTTGATTAGCACCAAGAAGCAAATATAAGATCCACCAAATCAAATATCTTAGTTCATCTGTATGTAATGTGGCACCTCATTTCTTCCTATTTTGGCAAATGTTGTTGATATTATTTGTGCACCGTTTTCTTTTTTTGCTTTTATGCTGCTTTCCAACTTTATATAATAATCAGCTAAAGAGGTCCTTTTTGTGGCAGATTACAGTGAATTTAGTAGCTAAACTATTGAACGCTGTTATGTTTATTGGAGACTAATGTTACAGTAAGTCCAACATGTCACCAATGTGAGAGGTGTAGGGTCTACAAGCACTGTTTTCTTTTTTCATATATGCAATGCATGGTAGCATTCATTTCATTTGCTTGTGCCTGAACATCATGTGTTACTGAACTTCATGTTTTTAAGATTTCAAGATAAAGAATTGGTTGTTGAATAAAATGGTATGTTGGTGTCTGCATTCAAAAATATTATCTTACTTGACAATTATGTTGTAGATGACGTTTTATTGTTGTTAAGAGCATATGATAAGTCTATTAGTACTCTTATGGCCTCTCTCCATGGCTTTAAGGAATGGTTTGGGATATAAACAAGCATAAAAGCGATATGATCTTATCAGCTAGTGCAAGTCATGGTGCATAATGGCTCTATTCATGTATCATGGTCTGCCTGTAATTACTAACAGAATTCTATATAAGGAATGCCTCCCATTAGTAGAGAGAATTTAGAGAAAACTTAGCAATTGGTGCAATAAAACTCTTTCATCCCTAAGGAGACTTCAACTATTCAAATATGCGCTTAATTCCCTTTATGTATATGGTCTTTGCATTTTCTTTTCCTTGCAAAAGGGGGAAATCAAAACATTAAAAATGATGATAAGGGGGTTCGTGTGGGTAGAAGAATGCAATGGTAGATATTTTACTAAGGTAAATTGGAAGGAAGTTTATAAACCAAGAGTTGAATGAGGACTTGAAGTTTATCCAATTAAGTTAACCACTAAGGTGCTTATGGGGAAGAGAATTTGGAGACTTCTAGTAAGCAAGGGGTCATTATGGGTTAGATGGTCCATGCATATTTGTTAAAAGGGAAAGCGTATGGGACATTGAGGATAAACCATCATTCTCTTTGTTCTTTTTGCAGGGACAATGTCAAGACACCTTAAATGTATGGTAGGGAATGGGGAAACTACATCCTTGTATTTTGACAACTGGAGTATGATAAGTACTTTGAATAAAGCACAATTACCTTGGTGCTCAGGTTCCCTAAGAACTCCAAGGTAAAGGCATGGATAAATGATAATTAACGGAGTAGCCACGTATTACTAAGCTACAACCCTAACAAGAGTAGAGATAATACTTACAAATGGCTTAGACAAAGCTTAGGTGATTTTACTAATAAATCGTATAGGTGGAGGGGAAAAAATGATGTAGCTTGAAACTTAATGGGGCTCGCGTAACTATCTAGGGTCGTTAAGCCTGCAAAACAACAATGAGTGTGCATGAGCTTGATCCGACAGTGAGAGTCCCACACTCATGTTTGTAAAGTAAAAGAGAGAAATACGAGCTGTGAAGGTTTAGCAAGAGTAGTGGTATATTTATGAGAAATTTTACAAGTAACTATGCAACGTTGTTAAGGAAATGGATGATTCATGCAGGGAACATGACGCATACAAGAAGGAGAAAGATGTGGTAGAGGAGTTTAATGTGTAGATGCCCACTCTTGAGAATGAGTTTGACAAGTCCGAAGGCATAGATTATAGACCTGCAAAGAGCTCTTAAGAACTAGAAGAGCAATTGAGGGTGGTGAGTTGAAGTTGGACATCATAAGATCAAATCATAAGACCAATCGGTTTTTCCTCTCCAGGACCTACGGTTTACACTAATCAGTTTTAAAATATGACTCCTTAATTCATAATTTATATATAGAAAAGTGCTTTTTATGGATAAAAGTGGAGAGAAGAAGCTTCAACGGGAAACTTTCTGATAGAACATTATTGTCTTTTAACCTAAGGGGTGTGGTTGAGTGGCAAGGACTCATCCATCTTTAACCAAAGGTCAGGGGTTCGATCCTTGACTTTAGGTATGGAGCAGCCTTAAATCCTTGGGCCAGCTGTCCCATCTTGTGAGGTGCCTACAAACCAGCAAAGGGATTAGTCACTGGGTCCGTCGGTGGATATCCTGGTCTAAGATCAAAAAAAAAGAAAATTAATGTCTTTTGTTTTAGATTTATTTCAAAGGAATATTAAAAGTTGCATAAACATCACTTAGATGTTATACAAATATTTTTTAAAAAATATGTAAAATAAGAGATTGAAGGTTCCTAATACGAATATTTTAATTGAAGTGCGACTACCGGATAAGATGTTAAAAAACCACATCACAAGTGTACATTTACTATTGGCATTAGGTGAATGCGGATGACTTTTTGAACAAACACAAAGACGTCACGTTAAAATTTGCATTAGTGAATGATAGTACTAACTGATTCAAAATAGCCAAAAAAATAAAATTAATTAAATGAGAAAACCAATAGAGGTCCATGTAAGAGAGACCACTTGGATAAAGAGCAATTATTAGCTTGTCAATGTAAGTTGTAACCAATGTATAAAAGAAGCTCGAGCTTAGCATGATTATGCACAATCAACCCATTATGCAAGCTTCTTTGAAGAGTTTAGCACAAGATTTTATAATGAATTTACTTGAGTTATATCTCAACTAGGTAATTATGTCCTCTCTAGTGGTAGTTAACCATGTTGCTCGGAATATTGGAGCAGCCCCAAGTGTGGTAAGAAGGCCACGACTAGTAGTTACCTTATATTATGAAATTAACTTTAAAGGAAGATAATATGGTAGAAATTAAGTTTCCAACATTGAATTATTAGTTAATGTCAAAAAAAAAACATTGAATTATTAGTAAAGAGGGACTAATAAGTGCCAATTGAAATACCATAGCCATTTTTTTCATTCGTTGCAACTTTGTCACTTATTTTATAAATAGTCTTTCCACTAGTTAGGGGTAATAGTGCATATTACTGAACCTCTCCAAGCCCCACGTGTTAGCGAGATTCATACTGGTGTTGTTGGTTGGTTGGTTGGTTGCAACTTTGTCTCCAATGTTCAACGTATATAATGAAATCTAAGAAATGTTTGTTTTTTATTTGGATTTTCTTGATACTCTAACCTTTGAATAATTGTATATGTATCCATTGTGCTTATAGTGATTCTTGATTATCAAACAACTTCCATATTCTCTTTGCCAATATAACCTTATTCATAATTCTAATAAGTTTTATCTGTAGACCCCATTATTCTCTAGACCTTAGAGAACCTATTTTAATTTGGCATATGTAATTCTATTAAACTTACCAATTTAGAGATAAATTTCTTAGCAATCTTTTAGTATCTTCAGTCATATTAGTAAGGAGAAATATGTGAGCAAACCAGTACATCTATAAGATGCAAAGTATAGATTTGATTAGTTGTAATCTCCTTGCAAAAGTTAGGAATTTGTTGCTCCACCTTCCAATTCTTTTGTGAATTTTGTCAAAGAGAGGTTGGCATTCAATAAAGGTAGGTCTTGATGTAAAAAGGGGACTCTAGGGTATTTGAATGAACGTTAGAGTGTTTGAAAGCTTAACAATTTTATTACTTATGCTACAAAATCATGTATACCAGTAGAAGCTAATAGGTGGCTTTTGCTATTGTTGATAATGAGTCTTAACAATCTTTGAAAAGTTTTAGGGAGTTAAGTATAACATTAACTAGGTCAATGTTTCCTCTAAATAGCATTAGTATATCATTAACAAGTTAAAATTCTAGAGAATTTTACATTTGAAATGGTACTGAATTATCCTTTCAGTTCCTATTTTTATTATTTTTAATATGAGGAGAGCTTAAGTGAAGTACGTGAATAGATATTATGAAAGAGGATCCTTTTTATCTTCATCTCTTTCCTCCTTAGAAAGTAGAAGTAGGTTCACCATTATAAGGACACTGAAAGTTGTGGAGGTAACACATTGGTGTATCTAACTTATAAATTTGTTGGGGTGCCCAAAGGCTATTAGAACACCAAATAACAAGCCCTAATTTACTAATTCAAAATCTTTAGTGAAGTTCAATTTCAATACATAGCTCCTTATATGTGTCTTTCTATGGTAATTCTTGAAGAATATTTAAGTCAAGAGGATATTATCCTTAGTGCTCCTTTTTTGGTTATATGCACATTAGCTTAGGTTTATGATGGTTTATAAGCTTGCTTTAGGTCTAGAAGCTAGTACTTTGGAGATGATTTTGTAAATAATAAAAAATTGGTCTAAATTCCTTAAAACATGAGGGGTTTTAGGTTTTAGGAATGAGGCATATACAAGTCTTATTGAATTCTCTTAAAAATTTGTAGAAGAGAAAAATTCGAGAATTGAATTTATTATATCCGTAACTAGATTCGATGATCTTTAGACAAAGAATATATTAAAACAATATAATCTTAGAGTTCGTTTTGAGTTCATAATAAATAAGGTTCTTTCCACATTAGTTCTTTGAAAGGAGTACCGAGAAGTTAACTTGCTGATTAGAAATTAAGTAAGGTATAAAATTCTATATTTCATTCAAATAAGAAATGAAGCCACCTATACTATGAAGAGATTCTTTGAAAAATTAGAAAGCCAGGGTTTTAAGGTCCCCTTTCTTGTGATATGTTTCTCATATACTATCTATGAGGGTACATATCAATTTGGTGCTCTTCTTACTAGGAATGAAGCTAGGAAAGAACCTAGGATTCTCATCTTCATCATTTAATAGTTAAACTTTTGATCTCTATCATAAAAGGGAATTATGATTATCAAAAGCATTGCTATTATTAAAGAGAGCATTTTTCTCTTGAGTCATAAGAATTTTGTGTAGGGTTTAGGGGAGAGCTTGATTTATAAATTGGTTAAGCTATCATTGACATCTATTAGTGTCTAAAGAGTATCATTGCAAACCTTTTTTATTTAAGTTCGATCTTTATTACCTTGATCTACTACTACGCTTATAATGCATCTTTATTACCTTTTACATTTGTATTAATTAACTTATTGATAATAAAATTATATTCAAGATATTTACTAAAAAATTGTTAAATTTAAGTATGCTCTTTCTGGTGTAAGAATAGACATTAAGATGCACTTCTATTAGAGAGTGATTCGATATTATTGGGGGGATGAACTATAAAGCACTTTGTTTAAAGTGGAGGTCCAAGTAACATCAAATAAGCTTCTTTCTTTGGTTCAAATTCCTTCTTTCTTGTTACTCTGAGTGAATTAATAACCATTAGATTTAAGGCCCTTAAAACCAATATTGTATAAGTAGTTTCTGAAGTCATCAATATTATTATTTTATTAGAGATCTTCCCTCAACTTTATAGGAGTAGAGAATCTCCAAGAACAATCTAAGGATTAGAAATAGAGGCTACTAAATTAGTAAGGTCAGACTAAAGAGCTTTCCTTTGAGAAGATAAATTGTGTACATAGATAAAAGTGATATCAACTAGGGTATTACTATGGATTAGGGTGACTATAATATGGATAGGGATGTCAATGGGCTGGGTTGGACCCAAGCCACTCTTGGTTCCTGACCCAACCTTATAATGTGACGTTATTTTTGATGTTCCAATCGAGTCGGCCTGAGCTGGGCCCAAGCTAGGCCTGTGGCCCAGTAAGGCCAAACAATTTTGGCCTTCGGCATGGTCAACTTGGGCCAAAATCAGGCCGGAAAAATTGACATTCCTAAATTTGGAGGTATTGGTCTGAGCATTTTTAATTCTTATTCCTAAACATAAATAGGGTTAAAAGAAATAATCACTTTTCCATTACAATAAGTTTCATAGTTAGAAATCACACACTAAGAATTATTTGAAAACCATTTGCTTTAGGTAATTAGATTTTATTTTAGTCTTTAAAAGGCCAATAAAAGGGGTTTCCTAGTGATAAAAATTCATTTGAAGTTTATTTTTTATTAGGGTTGTTCAAATCTCTAACATTCTAGGCCAAAACACACATTATGGGTGGTTTTGGTTGTAGGGACATTCCTTTTTCCTACTTGAGGTTCTTCTAGTTATAATATAAGGAGCATCCGTACTTAGGCCTATAGCGTGATCTGTTGTAGTTTTATCTAAAGAGTTTATTCGTATTGTGGTTTAACATAGTCAACTATTTTTTTTGTACGAGATATCTCTGTAGTTAGGTTTGCGATTTTATTGGCATCAGGGGCCATAGGCTCTCTAAGTGGAAACATCTCCTCTAGGACATTGATCTTTGCTAGAGTTGAGCTAATTTCCTCTAATACCATAGTTTTCTCACAAACTGTCTCTACATTTGGGTTTGCTCTTCTAGTCCAATCATATTGTTCATACTCATTATTTCCTAATAAGTCCCTGTTGTGAATTTCTTACCTGTTAGTTTCCAAACTTTGTAATTTGTTTGACTTGTAGGTCTCCAATAGTAGGATACTGATTTTTTGCTTCAATTAGTTCCCTTTCATCCCCTAATCTTAAGATTCTCAGTATGCTAGGTAATTCCTAATATAGAACCTTCACTATAGAAGTTTTGATAAATCTAATTCTTTATAGGTTAGTAGTGTGCTTATCAAGACACAGGGGCTTGCCTAAGGAATTAGTTAGGTAACTGAGACCAGTAATAGACCAATATTATAATAAGTGATTGATTGTTGATATATTTATTCCCTAATGCTTAGTGACTAATGTTATATTGTGCTTATGATACTTGTTTTGATTTGTATTTTGCTTTAGATACAAGTTGGAGGAACAAGAAGCAAAATGAGCTAAATCTGTATCCTTCGAGTTGTTCTATTGATGCTCAATCTTATTTACCTTTAAAGAGCAAGAAAGAGATGAAGTAGGGTGAAGACGAAACAAACAATGAAAGAATGGAGTTACTGTGACTTACACGACCGTGTATGGGAACACGTAACTCACTGAAAGCATGCACAAACTTGAAGATTTTATTTCAAGCAACGTATAAACTTAAATGCCCGTGCAGGACTTACAGGATCATGTATCTCTTTTGTTGGCCCCCGGAATTTTTTTTTCTTATTGAATTAAGCATGATTTACATGAATTATGAGGTTTGATGGATTAAGTTTTTTTGGAGCTCATTATTTATGTCAAGGTTAGTAGGATTTTTATGACATAGGTTAATTGAAGTTAAGTGTAAATGTTGTAAGAATGAATGAAGGGCTTTTTGGGCAAGTCACTTAAGGTTAAAAGATATAAGGCTTATATTGGAGGGCAAAAGAGACATTTGATGATTAGTAAGGGTATAAAAAGAAGAAGAAAGGGTTGTTTTGGTGGAAATTAAAGAAGAATCGTGGATGAAGAGAAGAAGAGAAGAGAAGAAGAGAAAAAGAGGAAAGCTAGGGTTTGTAAGATCTTGAAGAGTTTGAAGCTTCAACAAGTAAGTTATGCTTTAAATCTCATGGATTTGGTTGAATAAAACTCAAATATAGCTTAACATGTGTGGAAAGTT
>JAOTBA010000006.1:16740025-16750486 GCA_025629845.1 Erythroxylum squamatum | reverse complement strand
CGTCTGCTTTTCTGTTTGTCTCCTTTTTGTACTTCGCTCTCTTCCGTCTGTATTTTACTTCCGATATCTTCCGTCTGTATTTTACTTCCGATATCTTCCGTCTGCTTTTCATTTGTTATCTTTTTGTTTGTCATCAAAATTATTAATCGTAAAGTCATTTTGACTTAACACTTAACCCATTTTCTGAACTAATATGGTAGCTTCCATCTTACCAAGAATAAACTCCTAATTGGTTTTATTAAATGCCATATGGAAATCAACCTTAAGAAATGAAAATTTTGGTTCCTTATTAATGTTATAATTTTTTAGAAGCTCATAGGTTTTTAACACATATCTCCTATTTTTCTTCCTTCTATGAAGGCTCCTTGATTATGTTTTATGAGTTCTTTAAGATTTTTTGCATGCTTGAGGTAAGGATTTCATTTATATTACCTTATAGATCATATTGTAGCAAGATATAGGCCTAAATTCTAAGAAATTTAAAAGGTTTTAGAGTCTTTCGGATTAAAGAAACATAGTTTTTGTTTAGTTTTTTCACTAAGATGCCATTCATGAAGAATTCCATGATTGTATTTATGACTATATTGCTTATTTTGTTCCATCTTTTGGAAGAATTTTACATTAAAACCATTTGGTCCTAAAGCCTTGTCAGAATTCAGGATGAAGAGTATTCTTTATTTCTAATATTGTGATGAGGCTAAATGTCATATTTTCTTGTTTTTAAGAAATGAGTGAAGAGTATTCTTTATTTATGATATTGTGCTAAGGCTTGATAGCATATCAACTTACTTTTAAGAAATAAGATAAGGAACATCTGGCGTCCTAAATAGAGAAAGCAATGTTGTTAGTGATGCTAATTATTCCTTTAAAAACCAATAAACTAGATCTTTAAACTCCTAAGATCTCGTCTTTGTATATCCTTTTAAATCTGTTAGTGCAAAGATTGTATTTTTATACCTCCTAGTTGTGAGGGAATTGTATAAGTATTTTGAGCTCTTGCCTCCTTCCTTAAGCTATAAAATCCTATACTTCTATCTTATTTGGAATTATGGATCTTAAAAGCATTTATATTTCTAGCCAAAATCTCCTTTTTTGCTTGCACAAGAATTTCATTTATAGGGTTTAGCTTTAGTTATTCCTGGATTAGATTAAGCTTATCTAGAGCTTACCTTTTAGCTATTATTGAGAGCTTTAAGCTTTCTTTTAATAAATTTCATCTTTTAAGTGCATTTGAATGAATCATAACCCTCTATTTTTTAGATTATGCCTATTATGATTGCTTCCTCAAACCCTAGCAACTACATCAAGTAGTTCCTAAATTTAAAGGGGGCTCTTCTTATAATCGAAAAGTCAGTTATGTGGGCTTCTATTTATGATAGTTAGAACATAAAGGGTTATTGAAGTTCATGTAATTGTTAATGAGCGATTTCAACTAATGTTGGTTAACCATCACCCTATCCAATTTCTTAATAATACATACAACTTGCTCGTTTATTGCTATAGGTGTAATAGTGGCATGTTCCCTTTAAGTCATTTAAGATAATATATTTGATAAATTTGTGAAATTCTTGATTATAAGGGTTACTCCTTAAACTATTCTCCTTTACTTCCTGAGCCAATAATGTGCAGTTGAAGTTGCAGAGTATTTTGGAAAGTAGAGAGCTAGCATTCAAGTAATGGAAAGTAGAGAGCTAGCATTCAAGGAAGCAATCAGGTCATTTCATAGTTTTTTCTTAATCAAAATTCAAGGTTTTTTTTGCATAAATAAAAATGACATTGACTCTAATCATAGCACCGATAATTATCATCTAGTAGTGCAAAGTTGGTATGGGTGGGAAACTTGATGTAGTGTGATTTGGCTTAAATCAAAGCTACTATGGTTCTTTTATTAAAGTAAGAAAATGGTTACTATGGTCCAACTCTTATAAAAAACTACACTCTTTTTGTATCTTATAGTCTCTATTTTGATCATTAAGACACCAATAAAAAGTGATTTCTTAAAGCTTAATATTTATAAATTAACCTATTACTTTTTAGGGTTTGTTTAGACCCCTTTTATCTTATGCTACAATATTCATAAGGGCGGCCAAGGCATTGCTACTGCCAACTTCTTTCTTTTGTTTCCTATATGATTTCCTCATAGTGTTTCTTGTAATATCTTTGTTAGTTACCACTTTTAGATCTAATCCAACTAAATCTAGTTTAAGGTTACTCTCCATTTTATTGTTCAAGATGTTTGTCTCAATATCTCCATGAACTATATATAAATATATGGTTTGAATAACTCTTTTGGGAGCTCACTTTAATGTTTTTCTATTGTTCCTTATCTATGTTAGGTCAGGTAATTGTAAAAGGATAAGCCATAAGGGTTTCATCTATTTAAATATTATTAGAAATATAATTGGATTCCTATTGATAACTCTCCTCCAAGCTTTTCTCCATTAATTCTTCATACGATTTTATTTGGAATTTGTGGCTAACGACTTTCCATATTTGAGTCTACTTATGTTTCTTAGGCTTTTAGTGGTAGCTTAATTGAATTTCACCTCATTTTTGCCTCCCATCATCTTCAAGTAGCACTATATTTAAGGTTTTTAATAGTTAGTGATCAATATCAACCTCAATACATATTCTAGCATAACCAATATACTTTATAATTGATGTGTGCTCATCTAGGCATAAGGTTTTTCGATAGAACTTACCAAATAACATAATCCCTCAATTGAGCAATATTTATGTAGGATATTATAAAATATTACTAAGAGAGGGACATGCTTTAGTTTGAGTTGCTTAGATCCCTCTCTTCTCTTCATTTAAGGAGAAAGAATGGCTTCCTATAAAGGACCTAAATCTATAACTTTCAATTTCATGAATTTATTTGATAATCTAAATAGGAAGCATTCTTCCTTTTTGCTCATTTTTAGACCACTAGGTATACTAGTCTTTTTTATCAAGAATCTAATAAACGAGTTTGCCCATTTTAGGTCACTTAATTTGAAGACACTAAAGGTGGAGAGAGAGAGACCACTAAGTTGTCATTATAGGGAGGTGGGAGATATCTCAATCTTTCAAATATTGAGTTCTCTCCTATTACTTGATTCTAAGTTTTTCTAGTGTCTTTAGATGTTTAAGTAGAGTCATGGTTGGAGAGACCACTAAGTTGTCATTATGGGGAGGTGGGAGATATCTCAATCTTTCAAATATTGAGTTCTCTCCTATCACTTGATTCCAAGTTTTTCTAGCGTCTTTAGATGTTTAAATAGAGTCATGGTTACAAAGCGAGTAGTGGTAGGTGGTTTAACATTTATGTTTAGGGTTAACGAGGGTTGTGTTTAAGGCTGAAGTATTAGCTATGGGAGGTTTGTTGGAGATCTAATTTAGAGAGATTGAAGGGTTTGATATTTTGGCGGAAACTATTGGTGGAAAAGAAAAAGATGAGTAGGAGGGGGTAACGGATACTTGCTTGATGAAAGTTTGCTAGTTCTGAAGTTTCTAAATTTAATAGAGGTTCCTAAGGCATGGGCTCAATTTTGAGGTTAGTAAGAGTGAAAGTGTAGATTTGGGTTCATAAGGTATAATCAGGTGTAAGAGATATAATAGCTTGACAAAGGTGGTTTACCATAAAGTAGGGAGACACTATAGTAGACGTATGTTTTGGCTATGTTTTAATTTGTGATGATTATAAAACCGTTGCTAAAAGTTACCTTTTGGTAACGATACATAAATTCGTCGCAATAAGCCCGACACTTTGCAACGGTATTGAAAATCGTCGATAAATGAATATATTTTACGACGATTACAGAGTCTGACATCTTGCAACGGTATTGAAAATCGTCAGTAAATGAATATATTTTACTACGATTATGGAAAATCGTCGCAGTAATGTAAGTTTTTACGATAACAGAATTTTGTTGCCAATATGATAAAATTTGAGACGAAATAAGTCCATCTGTCCAAGTAAGTCGTTCAACTAATGTCATCCATATATTTTGCTTTAATAGTACGTGAGTTTGTGTTTGTGTTTTGTGTGAATGCAAAGGAAGTGTTGGTTTTGTGTTGTGGTTTGCAATATTCTTAGTGTTTGAGTTATGTTATGTGAAATGCTGGTATGTGTTTGAGTTATGTTTATGTGGAATAATCATATTTGACTTATGTTTTTTACGGAATGTTGATGTTTGACTTATGTTTATGCGTAATGTTGATATTTTAATTATAGATATTAAATTTAATGACACCTGGTAGAAACAAGGGAAAGAAAGTGATAACTACCGGAATTGATGTAACCTTGACAAAAGTTTAGGATTCCGTCAATTTAGAGTTAATTTGATATAATATTAAACGTTAGGATTTAAGTTAAAATTCTTCTACAAACATTAAGATTCAAAATACACAGCTAAAAATTTCCATACCACTTCATCATTAGATAGAAAATTGAAATTTCAATCACTTTCATCAGAGTTTTCATCAAAAAAAATACAAATAAGGAACTACAGGTACACGTTCATTAGATTCGCTATCTTCATCCTCAACAATCACGCTAGAAGTGTTCCAGCCTAGATGTTGTTTATAAACTTCATCATAGGCTTCAATGTTCAAACCTGAAGCAAGAAAAAGTACTAGCTCATTCACAAATCGATCTGTTCTTCTAGCTAGAAATGGCCTTGCCGCATCTGAGACTAAAGTCTTGAACTCTTCTTGTTTGGCTTCATGTGTCTTTGTCTGATGGACTTGTTCACTTCTGAAAAAGAAAAGTCAAAATGAAAAGTCTTAAAAGATTGATTGGAAAATTGTAATGCAGTCTCAACCATAATTCATCAAAAAAACCCAAAGAATAAATCACTTCTTATGAATTCAGTTAATTTCATCACCAATTAATACTAAGATAAACATGAACAAGTAATAACGATCACTTAAAGCATTACCTCCTTGAGAATGAATCAATCACCCCAAGAATGTGATGTATGATAATATCAACATCTTCCTCCTATAGATGGTAAGAAAAGCTAATAAGTAACATCCCATAAGACCTATAAAGATTTCAGAAAGGCTAAATTTCGGTTACAATATTTTTGAACACTGAAAAAATCTGAAAGCAGTATGGTATAAGGTAGGTTTTAAATCGTGAATTGCAAGTTATACTGCAGTTGCAGGTTATGACAGCAATTGCAAATAATGTCAACATAATTATGAAAAATGCAGCTGTAATTTCAACTAATTACAGTAACAAACCCAAGCACAACTGCAATATTGCGAGTGTAATTACAGTTGTGCTCTGTAACAAGCATCTTCTATCTCATCAAGGCATCAATTCTTAGTCAACATAACAAATAAACTCAAAAAAAACAATCAAAATGTGATAATGAATTCAATAATGTTCGTGTTGCACAATTAAATACATGCCTATGATTTATGCTGGAAGAGAAGCTTGTTAACAACAAATGTCATTGCACGTGGCTGCAAATAATGATCTCGTTCAAAGGAGCAAAGTCTATACTCAAGATAACATCTTTCCATATTATTTAACACTTGCGAGTACATGGCCATAAAATGGTAAATAAAAGTTTTTGATATATAGTGAGCCTACAAAAGTTCCAAATGCTCAGTAATTAAAACACCAATTACATGTAAATAAACTGAGCAAAAGATAGACCTGTGTCAAAGCCTGAATTTCTCTTTTCAACCAACTTTGGAGCCATCGATTCAACTGGAGATACTTGCGGGATTTCCAGTATTGTGACACTTTAATTTTATCATCCAGTAAGCCTGATTGAACATAGAATTTCCTCAGAAAACATTGGCATATAAAATGTTCCCACATATTGTTTGGAATTCAGGCAAAAGAACAGAGAAAGAGAACATAGCAAATAAAACTAAAAGAAAGGAGAAGCAGCCTGGGACCTGGTTCTGTGTAATAGCATTGCAATCTGTATCTGTGTGCTTTTGAAAAGAAAGAACTGGAACAACCCAAAAGAGTGAAACAAATAATACCATCTTATAACATGCAGAACACTAGGAGTCACTGAAAAAGTGAAAATAGTGTGAATATGTACCTAGTCGCAAAATCTTGATTTACATGTTGCCGTTGAAATGATCTCCCATCATAACCATAGATGATTGAAAAGTTCTCTACCTGCAAATTTGCATGAACAAGGTACAGTTTACACATTTACTCCAGTAATAGCGTGAGCAAACAGCAGGTGGATGTCACTAGTATATAATATCACTTCCTCAGCAAAAAAAAAAACCTTGCACAAAGGACATTTTACAGAAGGAGGCTTCCGAGAGTGCTTGGCTGCAACAACCTTGGTCCAATGCAAGATGCAAGTATAACAAAATTTATCTGCATCACAAGAATGGAAAAAGTGACGTATAACATCAAAGTAACACTATTTCAGCAATAAAGCAACCTAAACACCCTCTCCCTGCACCCCACAAAACCCACGAAGACATACTTTATCTCACTTCCCTAAAAGCCTAAACTTGCAGAGACAAAGGATTGGGCAGAACTTCTGAAATTTCCATGCAAAAAATTAAGCTTAATACCCAACTATAATGAAAAAAGGATTCAATTCTGTCTATTTAAAGCTCCACTGAAACTGCGTAATCAAGCAACTTAAACAGAAGACCAATAAGGTCCCAGAAGTTGGGAGTAAGAATTTCGAACCCAAAAGAGAAGTGAAAATGAAACTAAACTTTTCTGAGGAGAAAAAGAACTTACGAAAACAAATATCGAGATAGGATTCCTCAACGAAAGAACCGAGGCAGATTGGACAAGGACTTGTGTCTGTTGCAGCTAAAGATTGATTCTTATTGTGGACGTCAACATTGTTAACTTGCAGCTGTTGTGGTTGATCTCCTTGTTCAGGTTCCATGCCCTTTTCGTTGCTTTTCTACCGCAATTGCAGCACAACGGTTTAATTACAAATTGCAAATATTAAAAGATGTAAGCAATAGTAAATGATTGTACTCTTTTTTATAACCTCTTTAATCTATACTATATAAAGTCAGTACTAAATGATTACATATTTAAAAACTTTTACATATAACCGTAAAGAGTATAATAAAACCGTTATTTTTTCGTCGATGGTAATAAAATTTCAGCTAATATATTAAAATTATTTAAGACAATTTATTATTCTATTCCTTGTCTCTTTATTCAAATTTTCAATATTATTTTTATATTAAATGAACAAAATATGACAAGGATAAAATATAAAATATGAAGATATAGGAAAAGAAGAATTTTAAAATAAAATAGAACAAATTATAATATTTTTTAAGTTATTAAATTTTGGTTTAAGTACTTGTGATTTCTTATAATTTTTATTTTGTATTTATTTTTATACTTTAAAATTATCACATAATCTTTAATGTATGATTAAATTTTCACAAACCTCCCTCTGTTGGTAGGACTTAATTTATCATATAAAACAATGCAATTTAAACTTTTGAAAAAGTATATCAATTTCTACGGAGTTAAGGTACCACGGGGACTACCAAACTTTATTTATTAGCTTAGAGAATTCATGCTAGAGTAATTCAACATGAAGATGCATTTGGTATTTTGATATTAAGACATGGTTTTCTCTAAATCAAACAATGATGTTGGATGGTCCATGTAATACTTTGGTTCCACAAAAGTTGCATTTTGTTCTCCTACATTAAAATTATACAGTTTTATAAAGTAAATTAAATGATAATCTAACAACAACTAAGTTGGACCCTTGTTCCTTTTTAACAACCTACCTTTTCGTCCAATGTTTCAAGACAATCCATTCCCTCTTCTAGTATGGATTAGGTATTAGCCCCCACCACTCATTGCCCCTCCCTCTCTATCTTCCAACCCCAACCAAACACCTCCGAACAACATTGGGCTTAAGTTATCTTGCTAGTGCTATCGGGAAACCACTTAGTTTGGATGAGTAGATTGTTAAGTCAAGAAGACTTTACTTCACTATTAATTTTGATGACAATCAAATAATAATAATCTTAGAAATATGTGAACTGTTTTGATGAGTTTGTTAAGTGCGCAGAAAAATATAAATGACACAAATTGTCAACTTAAGACGATCCATAGTTAACCCCAGAAGATATATGGTCAAACCTAGACGATACTTCAAACTACAGAAGGTCAACATAAGAAGATGCAGAAGGTCAACTCAAGACGATACTTAAAAGCTTGATTACGACAAAGCGTCTTAGATAGACCAGACGAAAGCATGACACTAGACGAAAGTGCGACACCAGACAAAAACGCGACAACAGACAATGCGCAACACCAGAAGAAGCATAATACCAGACGATGCAAATGAGAAAGATTCTAGAACATCAGTCAGTTACTTAGTTGGAGTTAGTTACAGTACTCAACTAATAACGGTTTCTAGAAGATTCAAGAAGCAGTTTTCTCAAGAAGACAGTTTAAGTTTTAGGCTATAAATACTAGGTATAGTCGTAAACAAAAAATAACATTTTTTTACAACGAGATACAATACAAGAGAGAAAATATGATTGTACAATACTTAGAGAAACTCTGTATTCAAGTGCGAAACAAAGAGAGCAAACACTTCTGTAACATGAAGCTCAAACAATATCTTTCCAAGATGAAGAAAGGCTAGAGCCTAGAGAGCTAAGAAAGCAAATAAAGAATACTTTGTGAGAGAGACTTGAAGAGGCTCTGCAAGTGTAGAAAGAATACTTGTAAAGTTGAGGAGTATAGTGAAATCTCAAACAAGCTTTAAGGACTGGACGTAGCCCAAGGTTAAGAGTGAACCAATATAAAATCGCAACATCTATTCTCTAACCTTTATCTTTTAATTTTCTTGTTGTTAGAAGAGTAGATAATAATTTTTGCGATTGCATTACTCATCGACTTAAGAGATTTGTTTTTGTAATAATCTGAAATTGCAAAGAACTTCAAGAAATTTTTTAAAGATTAATATCTTCAAAGATATTACACAATTCAACCCCCCTCCTGTGTATTCTATATATTTTACGTGATTTCTATATTAACAAGTGATTTACATCAGTTGGTATCAGAGCCTGGTTTCTAAGAAACACTGTTACATTGTTAGGTCCGTGTTTTGCGTACCGGGGCGAACTCAAGCTCAATCTAACGGGGCGAGTGAGGCCCCGCATACTTCAAGTTTGCACGCGACCACAACCTTAATCAGTATTGTCCTCTTTGGTCATGGGCACGAACCGAACCCATGACCTCAAGGTTTTGTTGTTTCTAAGAACACGCCTCTTACCATTGAGGCTCATTGTATAATCCTCGTGGGATTTATTTTTATTAAAATCAATTTCTTGTTACCTTAGACAAAGTATGGTTTAATTTTTTAGCCATTGTATAATCCTCGTGGGAACGATACCTTTCGGTATTACAAGATACGATCTGTATACTTATAGGTATTGAGAGTTTTATTAGATATAAAACTTGCTCAACAGTATATGTGGTTACCTTTCAAGGCTTAATACAATTATTAAAAAAAAACTAATTCCGATAGAGCATTTGTATGTCCAATATGTAAGTTTGCTATTAATTCCTATTAAGGATTTGATGTTAAAGCTTTAGAGATATGTCAAAATCATATAGATGAAAAAATGTATTAACATTGTGAGTTAAATAATTTCTTATAAAATTTTATCACAATATGAAAGATCTATATCAAAACCATGATGTCAAGATATAAGACATTGCATAAAGTAAAGTTGAAAGGTATAATATACTGATGAAATTATTTCATTCAATTAAGCCTAATAAAAGCATAAATATAGATCACAATAAAAGGTATTTGCTATACTATGATAATAGTTGTCATTAAAATAAAAATGTTTCTATGACTTTTCTTGCCTATATGTGATATGATAGAGATTATATGCATTTATAGTTCATGCTTATGAGTCTTTGATACTGAATTTAGATTCAACATTACTATAATGTTCAAGACATGATAAGAAATAGATTGTGGAGTAAAAGTAGTTGATCCAAGTTTATATGAATAGTTTGTATATATTGGATTAAAACAGATTTGTTTTTAACATAAGTAGTAAGAATAAAAAGTTAGATAATTGAGACTATCTTTTTATGTTGGGCCCTGTTTTCGGACCCCAACATCCGGAATCATGAAATATGATCTTCATTACCCCATATTTCCAGAGCCCAACTTTTGCTTTGATACCATAACTTTTAGGCCCCGTTTTTGGAGTCCAACTCTTGCTCTAAAACCATAAGTGACATCTTGTTGGACCTCGCCTCCGAGGCCCAACATTCGGACCCATAACAAGCATAGAAGACCCAACCCGACAATGACTGACCACAAAAGGGGAAAAACTTCCAATTGAAAATCTAAAAGGGCTTTTTAGGAAAATTTGTTCCCCCTGACCCAACGATTCCAACGCCACTGGAAACGCTCAATTTGGGTTAGAAATGAAGAAGTTATGGTTAAAATACTATCTTAGAGA
>JAOTBA010000006.1:16715078-16732753 GCA_025629845.1 Erythroxylum squamatum | reverse complement strand
AATAGCATTTTCAAAAACAAAGCAAAAGAACCTTATCTTCGGAAAATCATATCTCTCAATCCCGACATCGAAAAATATCATACTTTATGGCCACAGAAAGCTTTCAACAAACACTACAAGTCTCACGAAGATCTTTTTCCCAAATTTGGCCTAAATCAAAAAGTCAACTCTCAATGACCAAAAAGTCAACTTTCTCAATTCTCAAATTTTCACACTTTGTCTCTTTATTTCTTGATTTTCAACTTCCTTTTCATAACCATAACTAATCTACTCAAATTTCGAAGCCATCAAAACTAATTAATTCTTTCCTCATTAATTTTCTTAAGGCACGAAATCATCTATAACACAATTTATATTCAAAAACACTCATTTCCATTTATTTTCATTTTTTTTCCACCAAAAGTTCGGGGACCAACAGCTTTAGTTTTTATTAAATTATTAAAGTTGTATGGTATAGTTGATGTATATTTAAGATATGTTGATGGATTAGTTTCATTTGTACTTATGATAAAATGACATGACAAATAGCATGACAAAGAGGCTAATGATGTTAGTGATGCAAATGTAGATGTAGAACTTGAATCAAATGAAAAGACTAGAATGGATGTTAATGACACTAAATAGGATGTTGAAGGAAATGCAAAGAAACATAATTTAAATGATTATAACTTAGATTTGACATTAGTGTTGATGTAGGTCATGAGACCATAAACGTTGATGTAAAAGATCATGAGAGTTTCTTGGTTAGTTATGGATATCCTAATGCTTACAAAATTTATGCAACTTTGTGATGACGTAGTCAAACCAAGAGATATGTTCATGATTTTATTTCCATAAAATGGTTATTATAGATGGTCTTTAACATTGTAAAACACTTTAAAGAGGCAACTGACGAGTGTACAATTGCAACAAAATTTGATTTGAGTTTTAAGAGGAATGAACCCAAAAGGATTAAGTACTTTTGCATCAAAGGATGTCTATTTGAACTATATTATTGATTTGGCATAAAAGATAGATGCTTCAAGGTCAAAACATAGAAGTTAGGTTATATGTGAAATCAATCCAAAAGTTAAGGTTGGTTACGCGCAATTATATTGTGACATATTTCAAGAAAAAATTATTGACAATTTGAGCATTAAAATTAAAAAATGATAGAAGAATGCAAGAAGAAGCTGCATTTTTCAGTTAATTTTAGCATGAGCAAGTATACAAGGAGGAAGGTTTTAAAATCAAAGTCAAAGGAGTAACGTAATGGAGATAGAAAACTTTATGGTTATATTGGTTAATTAAATCAAATAAATGTAGATTCTACAGGCAAGCTTTAACTTAAAATGAAAAAGAAGAAGATAAATTGGTGTTAAAAAGGATGCATGTATGTTTTGATGCTATGAAAAACAGGTTGAAAAATTGTTAGGACCTAAAATAAAACTTGACAGACGTCGCTAACTTTACCGTTAGGATTTTCTAAACCGTCGGTATACTCACCAACGTTTAATCATAACCGTCAGAAATCTTGCCGACGGAATAACCAATACTGTCTGCAAATATTCTGACGGAATGTAAAAGTCCGTAGGTAAATTTACCGACGGTCACAGCTATCCGTTGGTAAATTTATCGACGATCACAGCCATCCATCGGTATATTTACTAACGGTTACATAATATGTACGCCTGTAAAGTTACCTACGGCTGTTTAAGTGACGCCTTTGTCCATCGGTTTATTCCTTTAGTAGCCATCCGTCGGCATATTTACCGACGGTTACAAAATATGTTTGTCTATAAATTTACCTACGAACGTTTTAATGACGTCTTTGTTCACTGATTTATTCCATCTGTAATTTTCATCGCTAAACGGCATTTTTCTTGTAGTGATATTGATTATTCTATCGCGATCCATGAATTCAATGATCCGTAATTGTCATGGAGGATTGATATAAGTAGCAAATAGATTATTTATGAATTTTCATATTTAACTTATGATAAACAAGAAAACTAAATTGAATAGTTGCAGCTATCTCAATTATTTAATTTAAGGTTTAGTCTTTTTCCAGAAGCTTATTGTTATCATTTATTTGATATGGAATGCTATCACACTCAGTCAATGGATGATAAGTTTTGGTTTGGATGCTGGGTTTGAGTCAATTAATTTAAGAAAATTTGAGACTTATTACGTCTATCCTAATATGTTTCAGACTAACTACTTGAATTGTGAAAATATTCTTTTTAGATCAATGATTAATGTTACAATTAGATAAGATATTTCCCTTGAATTGGTGTTTGGTAATCTTAACTTTTTCAATTTTAAATTTGTTTTCGCCTCCATTTTAGTTAATCAGTTATTTAATCAAACCCTCTAATTAATTTTATTGCTTGAAATTAAGAAACTAATATTTAGTTCTCTATGGATTCGACCTAGTTTCACGACTACTATAAAACTTTGAAGAATTAGAATTATTTTAGAGACTTCAACAATCCGACCAGTCATTTGGAAACTACCTCTATACTAGTAAGGGATAAGGTTGTGTACTACTAGACCTCTTCAGACCTCGCGTATTAGCGAGATTCCTACTAAGTATTGTTGTTGTACACTAAAGCTTCTTATTAAGAAAGTCTAAGAGAGGCTTTAAATGACATAAACGGTTGGTAGAAATTTAGATAGGACTGAAGAAAACTTGACAAAATATTAAATTTGTACAAATATGATATCCTATATAATATTGAATTTATTAGAATTGGAGAAGGAGTGATTATTAGAATATAGAATAAGAGTAAACAAATCTCAAACTTTACGTAAGCAATTAATGCATCAAACCGTTGCCTTAAATATGTATTAATGTAATAACTTGTGGTATTAAATTTATTAGCATCCTAGATGACATTTCTGTAGTGCACCTTAAATAGTCAAAGTCCAATATTGTTTTTTTCTTTTTTGAAATCAAAGTCCAATATTGTTACTAGCTCACTATTTGAGTTCCAAAAATAAATTTACCGAGTAATTGGATTTAAAAAACAAATAAAGGTAAATTTTGAATTATGTGAAAGGATTAAAAAATGTTTAATTCAAGTTTATAATAACTATGAAGTAGAAAATAAAAGATAAAAAAAAGGAGGAACCTTTTTATCGTCATTGTGAAATGAGATAGCAATTGAGAGAGGCCTTGAATGGTTAAAGCCAATAAATCACTCCTTGCAATGGTTTTCGAGGACAAACCATAAAAGAACTTTATAAGTATTAGTTTTATTTAATAAATAATTAAATATGGTTGGGCCGGCTGTACTAGGCCCAGGCCCATTTTCACAAGACCACAGCCTATTCGGCCCATCAGGAGTTAGACTTCCATGCAAATGCAAAGATCTACGTAAACTTAGCATCCACGACATATATAAGGTACTATTCAACCGTGATCCAGGTATGAGACTATAACCCTAGCCATTCGTCTACGATTTCAGCTACCAAAACCTCTCACAAATACTGACTTGAGCGTCGGAGGGGCCTCCCGGGAAACAACTCCCGGCCCGCCGTTATCTGTTTTGCAGGTATCTCACAGCCAGAATCGCACAGACCATGGATCAAAACAACGACGTTCAACCTCAGCAGAATCCGGCTGAACCAGATTGAAATCAGGATTGTCGAACCATTGAATAAGTCATGTAAAATTATTTCAAGCATAGGTTTGAATTCACCTTTTTGAGGTGTTTTAATCTATTTATTTTAACTTTAAAAAAATCACAAAGTACATATAATAAATAAATTATTTAACAAATTGATAATTCAATCAAACAATAAATTTAACTAAAAATTAATAAAAATTGGAGCAAAGGTGGCCACACCTTTGAGGCTTAACTCATTAGATTCTTGTCAACGTGCAGAATAACCTATAAAACGTTATAAAGCTCCGTAGGCTGCAGATGCATCAATTCAATGCAACTTCTTTAGTTAAATTTAATGCCATTTCTGTTACCGATCTTCTTCGTTTTTCTAGCTGACATAAATCATGCTTTTCTATTACCTGTTGCTGTAAAATCCATTTCAAAAGGTAAGTTCATTGAACCTTTGATGACGACAGAGACCCAATTTTGTGGTAGTCAACCAGATCAGATTCAATCTACAGTGAGGAAAAATAGAGCTCTGTCTTAGAAATGCTCCTTTCCGTCTGTCTCAATCTTTTCCAAGTTAGATAAAGGTTCAATTTTAACAACAGAGTCTGAATCTTCGATCTGTCAAAAAAAAAAAGGATCTTTAAAAAGATATGTTTCCAGAAACCTGACCGTGAGGCTCTATATTGAACATTGATTATTGAATCATGTTTCTTTGCCCACAAAATTTTTTTTTTTTTTTTTATTGCTTGGAAGTAAAGATGGCATAGTACCTGGAAGTCACCATTTTCCAGTAGCCCATGCCGTTTTTTCTAAATCTGCCGTATGCAAAAGATGAAGCCCTTATCAGCATGGTGCCTCCTGTTATTAGTTCTGATACACGGAGCAAATTGTTCAATCTCACCACGTAAGTTACAAGAATTTCACCAAAAGTTGCAGGTATTCACTACTCATGGTCCTTTCCCGTCTCGTCAAGCTTCAGTCCCCAAAAGGGTGAGAACATCTTATATTTTCGCTTCTTTGGCTAATTTGTGAATAGTTTGATGATTTTCTCCAAATTTCAATGACAGGCTGGAAAAGTATTTTATCCAATAGGGTATGGAGCAGACCCAAATTGTGTGCAAGAGAGCAGTGAGGCCATATTGAAAACTCTTTACGATGCTTTTCAAGTGCAAAATGAGCTTGAATTGCTGCGAGATGTCCATGACTTGGGTGGTGTTGTTATTGACTTGCAAGGTGGAAATTACAAGATCAGTAGACCAATTAGGTTGCCTTGTGGCAGAGGCAACGTTGTGGTTAGTCTCACAAGTGTTTGTCTGTCATGCCCTTTCCATTTTCTTTAAATTTTTGTGAAGTATAGAAAAACAATTTTAGTGATGCAATTAAGCATATTGACACAGTTCATTTCAGGTGCAGAAAGGGACATTGCGGGCATCAGATACTTTTCCAAGTGATCGTCATTTGGTTGAACTACGGTCTCCAAAATCTACAATCCCAGGCAGAAGAATTTACTACGAGGATATCACCTTCCGCGACATTTTATTCGACTCGAGCCAACGAGGAGGAGGAATTTTGATTGTGGATTCTGTCAGGATTCGTGTTGACAATTGCTTTTTCTTACATTTCAATACGCAGGGAATCTTGGTTCTGAAAGGCCATGAGATCTTCATATCAAGCTGCTTCCTAGGACACCACCCAACAATTGGTGGCGACAAAAGAGAGAGGACATTTTCAGGCACTGCCATCGATCTGGAATCCAACGACAATGTCATTTCAGAAGTTGTAATCTTTTCGGCAGAAGTTGGTGTATTGGTCAGGGGTGAGGCCAATCTAATCTCAGGGGTACACTGTTACAACAAAGCTAACGTTTTTGGTGGCGTAGGAATATTAGTAAAACCAGGTGGAACATTAACTAGGATCAATAACTGTTACTTAGATTACACAAACATTGTCATCGAAGATCCACTTAACGTTCATGTTACAGACGGGTTATTCTTAGGAAATGCCAACGTGTTATTGCGGTCCATTAAAGGTAAAATATCGGGGTTAAATATTGTTGATAACATGTTCAAAGGGGATGAATTCAACATGAATCCTATAGTTGAAGTGGACGGCAACTTCACTAGCATTGATCAGGTGATGATTGACCGTAATAACGTCAGGGGTATGAGCTTGAAGTCTACGATGGGGAGGCTCACGGTGGCTAGAAATGGGACCAAGTGGGTGGCTGATTTCTCGTCATTATTGATTTTCCCTAACAAGATAAACCATTACCAGTACTCGTTTTACGTTCAAGATGTGCCTGTTGAGCTTGTGGGGCATGCAGTGACCATGATAGCGAACAACGTGGTTGTGGTAGAGACCAATATAGTGGTCAATGCGATAGTTTCTGTGGAGGTTGATCAGCACAACTTCATTGGAGAGAATTCCTTTTTTACATGAAAGCCATTTTTTTTATTTTTATTTGGACTAGCCCAAAGATTTTTGGTTGGTTAATGAAAAAAGTTTGATGATCATCATTATTATTATAAATAATAAAAATATTTTTAAATAATTTCCTTTAAACTCATTAAACACCATTTTATTAACAAGAGGTTTTTTTTTTTTTTTGGAATTTAACAAGAGGTAATTTTGATATAACTAATTTCAAATATAATGTTTTTACCATTAAAAATACTTTTATTCTTTTTCTTCAAATTTGAAGGTCTAAAAAATTGTCATTAGGCTTGAATAAGACGGTACATCTTATCTTATTAGCTTCCAGGCTTGAATAAGAAATAAAAAACCCAAGAACTACAAGGAAACTGGGGAACGTCTGAAAGACTGATGTTCTGTTAACAGAGTTGGTGGGATTGCCTGGTTGGTTTCTTTAAGAAGCTGAGATGGCAATATTTGATGATTGATCATTGACTAATTTCTACTTCAAAGTGTGGAAGTTAAGGTGCAGTAGCTGGATTTCAACTGGCCATATCTACTTGCGATTTGCTCAATGTCCATGAAAAGACTATAATGAAGCCTTAGCCTCATTTTGAGAACTTCTATAGTTTGGTTGCATACTGCCAACGTCCGGTAATGACTTTTGAGTCTTTGATGGACATGAATAAATTGTCCACCAATGCGTGCGTTGTTAAATTAGACATATTTAATTTAATAAACACCCAAACCTTTTACTGTTTTACGGTGCTTCTCGCTAACTTCATACGCTGGCTCTGTTCTTAATTTACGAATCCTTCAGTTAGTTTATAATTTTATACAAACAAAATCTTATATTTTGAGTATAGAACCCAAGTTCTATTAGAATAGTTGTCTCTACATTGGTTTCTTGCTGCTTGCTAAATTTTTTAAAAAAAGGACGTAGAAGCTTTCCAAATCAGGTGTCTGCGGAAGGAAAAAAGGAGAAATGTAGGGGATTATGTAGGTAAGGCTAAGGAATAAGCAAAAATAGGAAGAGATACATTGCTGGTACTGAATGAACTTTTCATTGAAAATGCAGCAGTTTAAATACAAAAGGTTGTAACTGAAATTGAGAAATAATAACAAGAAAATCTCCTAATCTCATACTTGTAACTGAAAAAGTTACACAAAAAATCAAAACTGAAAATTGGTCAAAGATATGGAAAACTAAAACAACAAAAATATGGAGAAAAATTTGTAGCTCTTGCATATAATCAAACACTCCTCCTTCCGTCAAACTTGCTTCTTGCAAGAGGTTTTGTAAAAATATCTACAGTCTGGTCTTCAATCTTGCAATACTTTAGATAAACAACATTATCCTTTTGCACACTTCTAAGAAAAAACAATTTAATATTAAAATGCTTTGTTTTTTCATAAAAGATTGGAGTATTTGAGATAGCTATGGCTGCCTTGTTGCCCGCCATTACTTCAGTACTTGTCTTTTGCTCCATTTACAAATCAATCAGCATTTTTCTCACCCACAAAGCATGACTTACAGCTAATGTGACTGTAATAAACTCCGCTTCAGCTATTAATTGTGCAACAATTTCCTTTTTCTTTTAACAACAAGAGAACACTCTTGATCCAAGAATGAAACAATAACTTGATATCATCAATAGAACCTCCCTAATCATTATCAGAAAAAACCCTGCACTAAATTCTGATCAGCACTAAATTTGACACCATAGTTTAGAGTTCCCTTAACATACCTCACCACTCTTTTGGCCTGGGATGTGAGATCTGTACCGTACCGATCAGTATCGCCCGGAAGGTACCGTACCGGTTGGATAACGGTACGGCCGGTACCCAACATACCGGAAAATACAGAGCGATTTCAAAAAATTTTAAAAATTGGAGGACCATTCTGCAATTTTGAAAATTTTAAACCTAAAACTAACCTTACCCCCCGCCCCCCGACCCCGGCTGCTGCAACTCCCTCTTCTTCTCTCTCAAGTTTCACCATCTCTAGCTCTCTCTCTCTCTCACTCTCTCGCTCTCACCTCTCTCTCACCGTCTGGGTCTCCTCATCGCCACCGACGCTTGCTCTCTTCTCTGGTTGCTCTCATCACTCTCCTCCTCGCCCCGTCGTCTTCGAAGTCGCGATCTGGGTTTACATCCCCTAAGATCCACCGCACCACCGCAACACCATCGACAACACGTCGTCGCTGCACCACCACACCACGAGTCACCGTCTCACCGACCCTCCGACGCTCACAGCTGAACAACCCGAAAATCCAAAGCCATAACCCACAACCTGAAGAGTGAAGACCCGACCCCGACGGTTTAAAAAAAAATTTTGGTCTGTTGATGTTGATTTTGTTTCGTTAATCTCTTCTCTTATCTGTTGTTTGGACTTTAGTGTTTCCAAAAATTGCTGCTAAACCGTTACAATTTTTTTGTGATGTGGTCATGTGGATTGGATTGGATTTGGGTTTGTGTAATTGTGTTGATGAATATGGGAATTGTGTTGGCTATCAGTGGGTGGAGGACTTGGAGTCTTGGAGGTTGAATTGAAGATGTTACTGTCACGGTTTTGGATGGAAATTTGGAATGGATTAGTGATTGTTTTGTTTTGTTTTGGAATTGTTTTGGAATGAAATTGCTTACGATGGATTTGTCCGTATGTGAAATAAATTGGTTTGAATTTGATTTAGAATGGAATTGTTGAAGTTGAAAATTTGAAATTGTTGGATTGAAGAAGACCATGGGTTTTGTTATTTTGTTATGAATTTCTTGTATAAAAATTAGAATTGGAATTGAAAATGGAATTGTAAAATAGGGTTAGGAACTTAGTATGTAATTAATTAATTATGTATTATGCAAAGATTGTTAAAACTTAAAATTGAAACTTAGAAAGTTGATAATTAACATATACCAATATGGACTATTTTGTAATTTTTAAAAATTTTAGGGACTATTTTATAAATTAAAAAATTTTCCCGAAATGGTACCCTGTACCGACCGATACCGGTACAGTTCCGTTTCAAAACTCAATCCGGTACCAAGTCCGGTACGGTATTCATAACATTGGCACAAACGTCTATTGGGTACACCTCGGGTTGATACGGTTGCTCCTCCTCACTTTACTGTCCAGATGATTGATATCTTCCCATCGAGACAATGTATCTTGTTGAAATTGTAGAGAATCCTGTCGGATTTGCTGTATATCTTGTTGAAACAGCGGTTGCATATTTTGTTGAAACTGTTGCATCTCCTGTTGAATTTGAAGATTGTTAGTAGTTATAATATTAAGCATTTCTTCTATAGATGTACCTGAGTTTTAACAAGAAGCTTCTAGTCCACGCGGGAATTGTTGTGTGTACTGTAAAATATCATGGAAGTAATTCTGATGATTATCCCATCTATAACAAAAGTTAGGTTGATTAGTCCAAACTAATTATAGGATTGAGAATATAAGTTATAAAAGAAATTACTTCCGTTCATATCGATTTTTTTATTTCGCAAACATGAAATAAAAAATGAAAAGATCACAAAATAACATAATAGAAATCAATTACGAACAAATATATACAAAACATCAATTAAATCACAAATAAAAAATAAAACAACGCACTCCCCAGCAACGAAGCCAAGATTGACTGCACATCGTAATGTTAGTCAAAATAAAATAACTAGACTACTACTATAGCAGTGGTGAGTCTAGGTCGATCCCACAGAGAGTGTTTATAAAGTTGTTGAAATGAAATTAATCGGTATTTAGGCTTTGGGGGGGGTTGTTGTTTGGAATTTTTTTAAAATAAGAAAATAAAATGAAACTAGACTAATAAAAACAAATTAAAGAAAACATGCAAAAAAATGATTAAAGTGGGAAATTCGGTAGGGACCCGGCCTACACCTTAATTAAACATATTTTATTGATTTGTTATTCTCTAACTTCTCCTAACAACTATTAATCGTGGGTTAATTTATTAACTCGAGTTTTCCCATAGCTTTTGTTTAATCAAGATAGATCGTTAATTAAACCTAACCACCAAATAACTTAGCATACAATCTCTATATTTAATTAGGCAGTAGTATTACGAATTAGGAAAACCGATTAATCAAGGCAACAATCACATACGATGCATCATTTAACTTAGATCATGTTATCCCTAATGATTACGAATCATTAATCGCTACACATGAATTGTAACATAACAATTACGGATTATATTAAAATTCTAGCAATGGGTTTGTAATTAAATAATTCAATGAACACATTAAAATCATCTTTTCACAATACCCAACGAGTTCATACACAAATAACCGAACAATAACGAAAATTTGATTATCCATACACAATACCCAAATCAATTAACATAGGATAACATAATCGATTTCTAATAAGAGAACGAAACAACAAAACAATAAAAAATACTTAACTCGAGTTATCGGTGTCGGTGTCGATGTCGCCTCCGAACTGACGTTGAGACATCTAGCCCTTTATAAATCTCTTCCTATAAAATGCTTCGGCCCCTATGTTAGTAACCCTACCAAAGCTCCCTCATCTCTCTTTCACTGCCCATGCTTCTTATTCCTATCTACTGTTCATCAATGTGACAAATAAACTTGGGGATTTTTGGCCCACCCTACTATTCACTCACTTCTCTTCTCTCATGCCTAGCTGTAGCTCTTCTCCATTTCTCTCAGCCACCAAGCCGAAGCCCCCTCTCTTCACGCCCCCTTACTATTTTATTGATGGGACTATTTTATTTCCCCGTTTTCGGTCCAAGCTACTATACACCTAAAACCTTCATCCAACTTACAGAAAACGTTTACATTTCCACAGGTGGTCTGCTTGAACATATCCTTAATTGCTAAGTTTAAATGATTAAATATATCAATAATTAAACATATATCAAGAAGTAAGAGCTGGTGAAGAGAGAAAGGGCTCAGTGAAGGGGCTTTGCTAGAGGAGGTGTCCTCGGGCAAGTGGAGTTGTGAAGGTGTTTCCTCTACACTAAAATTTACTCAAAGATCTGTAGCTCGGGGAAGTTGACAAAACTTTCCCTCATCAACTGCTTCTTGTAGGGGTTCCTCTGTGGGCTGAGGTTCTGGTGCTCCAGAGTGCTCTCATTGCTCCATACATCATTGAGATACTTGTTGAAGGGCTACAGGTGCATGTTTCCGATATGGTAGCACTGAACATCTAATAGCCAATTGTCCTATGAGGCAGTCTCAGACATCACAAGCTAGTAGGGAGGCCTCTCATGCACCTGCTGGAAACAGAGGATGAGGTAGCAGTCGTGGAGGATCTAATCAGATTAGACCTAATCCGAGTTCTCATTCAAAAACTGTTGATCGACCTGCCATACCTTCTGCTCCAACTCGAGCTTCTGCTTTGAAAGCTCGCGAGGATCAGAACGCATCTAAAGTCATTATTGGTACTGTTTCTCGTTTGAACTCTGAAATGCATGCTTTGATTGATCCTAAATCCACTCATTCTGATATCTATGTTGGAGAAATTCCTGATAAAGAGATTCACGTAGATCAGTTAGACTATGACATTCATATGACTAGTCCTTTAGGTAGTAGTGTGTTGGTTAATCAGATGTATAGAAACTGTCCTGTTATGATCAAGGGATGTGAATATATAGTAGATCTGATTAGATTTCCTTTTCATGAATTTGATTTAATTTTGGGTATGGATTGGTTGTCTAAGCATTAGGCGATGGTCGATTGTAGTGGTAAGACAGTTATGCTTAGGAATCCTGAAATAGTATTACATGGCATCAACACTAGTTCTCGAGCTAATATGGTATCTGCTATACAAGATCAGAAGCTCCTTAGGAAGGGATGTGAAGTTTATCTAGCTTTTGTGTTTGATTCTAAGAAGGAGGGTGGTAAATTGCAAGATATTCCAGTGGTGAGTGAATTTCTATATGTGTTTCCTGAAGAGCTACTAGGACTCCCACCTAAAAGGGAAGTGGAGTTGTCTATCGAAGTTATGTCTAGCACTTCTCCTATATCCAGAGCATCATACAGGATGGCTCCCACTAAATTGAAGGAGTTGAAAGTGCAGTTGGAAGAGCTTCTGGATAAGGGATTCATTCAACCTCATGTCTCTCCTTGGGGAGCACCGGTTATTTTTGTTAAGAAGAAAGGTGGTACTCTTCAGATGTGTATCGATTACAAGCAATTGAACAGAGTCACAGTGAAGAATAAGTATTCGTTGCCAAGGATAGAAAATCTGTTTGATCAATTGAAAGGTGCAGGAATATTTTCCAAGATAGATCTGCGATCAGGGCACTATCAATTGCGGGTAAAGGATGTGGATGTTCTGAAAACTACATTCAGGACCCATTATGAACATTATGAATTCTTGGTGATATCATTTGGGCTAACTAATGCTCCAGTTGCATTCATGGATTTGATGAATTGAGTGTTTAGGCCTTATTTAGACCAGTTTGTTATGGTATTCATAGATGATATCCTGGTCTATTGCAAAAATGAACATGATCATGTTCAACATCTCCAGATTATGTTACAAACCCTGCGAGAAAAATAATTGTATGTCAAGCTGAGCAAGTGTGATTTCTGGCTTCATAAAGTATCTTTTCTAAGACATGTTGTCTCTTCTGAAGGGACTAGAGTTGATCTTAGTAAGATTGAAGCAATTATTAGTTGGAAGCTACCACGAAATGTGACAAAAGTGAGAAGTTTTCTGGGTTTGGTTGGATACTATCACCGGTTTATGAAGGGGTTCTCGGTGATAGCATCCCTTTTGACTAAATTGCTACGGAAAGGAGTGAAGTATGAATGGTTTGCTAGTTGTTAAACTAGTTTTGATCAATTAAAAAGAATGCTTACCGAAGCTCCTGTATTGGTTCAACCTACTTCTAGTAAGGAATATGTTATGTATAATGATACATCTAGAAATGGTTTGGGTTGTGTTTTGATGCGGGATAGAAAGGTAGTTGCATATGCCTCTAGGAAACTAAAGTCACATGAATAGAACTACTCTACACATGATCTTGAGCTTGCAGCGATAGTGTTTTCCTTGAAAATTTTGCGACACTATTTATATGGTGAAAAGTGTTGGATCTTCACTGGTCATAAGAGTTTGAAGTATCTTCTTACCAAGAAGGAACTTAATATGAGACAACGACGTTGGTTGGAATTGTTTAAAGACTATGACTGCATTGTGGGTTACCATTCGGGTAAGGCTAATGTCGTGGCTGATGCCTTAAGTCGGAAGACCATTTCGACTTTGTCAGTGCAACAAGGTGAATGGGCACTTGTGTCTGATGGAGCTTTAATAGCTCAGTTGAAAGCTAGGCCTACCTTGAGACAAGAAATCTGTGATGCTTAGAAAGTTGATGATAAGTTACAACAACTTATCTTGGCAACTCGGGAAGGCAAATAACCTGACTTTTCTATGAATGGAGATGGTGATCTGTATTATAAAGATCGATTGTGTGTGCCAACTAATGATGAATTGAATAGAAAGTTATTGCGTGAAAATAAGATGTATCAAGATCTGAAGCAGCATTACTGGTGGTCAGTATGAAACGTGATGTTGTGGATTATGTATCCAAATGTTTGACATGTCAGCAAGTCAAAACTGAGCACCAACTTCCATCTGGTTTATTACATCCTATTTCGATTCCTCAATGAAAATGGGACAACATTACCATAGATTTTGTCACTAGACTCCCTCTCACTTAGAGGAAGCACGACACTGTATGGGTGATTGTAGATAAGTTCACAAAGTTTGCTAACTTTCTGCCATTTCGTCCTGATTATTCCTTGGATAGGCTTGCAGATATATATGTGAATGAGATAGTAAGGTTGCATAGGGTACTAGTATCTAGTATTTCTGATCGTGATCCTTGATTTACTTCGAGATTTTGGAAAAGTCTACAAAAGGCTTTGGGTACTCAAGTCAAGTTTAGTACCTCTTTCCAACCCCATAAAGATGGACAATATGAACGGGTTATCCAGATATTAGAAGATATGCTTTGGAGTTATATGATAGAATTCTTGGGAAGTTGGGATAATTGTCTTGCTCTAATGGAGTTTGCTTACAACAACAGTTATCAAACTAGTATTAGCATAGCACCATATGAAGCTCTATATGGTAGGAAGTGTAGAACTCTGGTTCGTTGGTCTGAATTAAGTGAAAACAAGATGATTGGGCCTGATATTGTGAAAGATACTGAAGAAAAAGTTCAAGTTATTCAACAAAGATTGAAGGCTGCCAGTGATAGGCAGAAATCCTATGCTGACCTAAAAGAAGAAATATTGAGTATCAGGTAGGAGATAAGGTATTCTTGAAAGTATCACCATGGAAACACATACTTTGGTTTGGGAAGAGAGGTAAGCTCAGTCCACGATACATCGATCATTATGAGATTCTTAAGAGAGTTGGACTAGTAGCTTATCAATTAGCTCTTCCTGGAGAGATAGCCAAGTTGCACGATGTGTTTCATGTTTCCATGTTTAGAAAATATCAATCTGATGATACACATAAGATTTCTGTGCAAGAAATTCAAGTACAACCGAATTTGTCTTATGAGGAAGGGCCTGTATCTATTTTATCCAAAGAAGTTCGTCAACTCAAGAACAAGCAAATACCTTTGGTGAAAGTACTCTGGCAACACCATGGGCTCGAGGAAGCAACATGGGAACCAGAAGAGACCATGAGGACTCAATATCCCCTAGTTGAAATGTTACATGTTCATGAAAGTACATGTGCGATAGGTGTTAAAATTGTGCTATGATTTGAATGTGAATTGCATATGTCTAGAATTTTGGTCTAGAGGATTATATTTTGTGATTTGGAATTAAGCGATACCATTAGAGAAGTGAGGTATTAAAATGTACATTAGATTAGAAAAAGGTCAAGTGGCAAGATAAGTTGGTACATGGAAAATTGGATGAGTAAGCCTATGAGTTAGTGACATTTGATATAGCTAATGCATTGACATTTAGCATATTGGTTGAGTGACAAGTGGCCTAATTAAATTGTGGCATTTGCAGCATCATAAGAAGACAAGAGGCTCACTCCTATATTTGCCATGTAGGTCACTCCATGGAAGGACATGTGCCTCTTTAAAGTTAGGATACCTTGCAAAGCAAGAGCTGAATCACTCTAGCTCATTTAGTGTTTTGCTGCCTTGTCATTACTCTCACGACCGAAACCTCTTACTCCCTCTCAACTTCTGAAATTTTGCTTGATTTTAGATCATCTTCACTTGACATCTTTATAAGTTACTGTATCAAGAAGTAGGTTCTGCTATTTTCTGTGTTATTATCTTGTTGGTGCTAAAATTTGCACCTTTATCTTAGATGTGTACTGATTGCTTGGAAGGGCTGGATTAGTTGGTTCTTTGAAGTAGGAACTTAAATCTAAACGAGTAAGGAAATTCTAAACTTGATAGCATGATGTAATATGAATTATAGGATGCTTGAATTGGATAAAATATGTATTAAGTTGATGATGAATTGAGGTCTAGAATATGATACTTGTTTGATAGCTTTTGCTTTGGATTTTGATGTATGTAAGATAATGATTAGTTAGTTGCATAATGAATGATTTTTTATTTGGATTTGAACATGAATTAGATGAGGTATTAAAGCATGAATAAGGTAGAATTCAAGTGAAATTGATGGACTTTGGTGAAGGTGTGTCGAATGGAAGTAAAGAAGTCAAGTTTTGGAAATAAATTGGAGACTGTGGATGAGTGAACCGAACGATTGTGGTATTTATAAGGTTCATTCCCAAGGTCATGGGAAGTATTTAGGAAGGAGAAAAGGTTGGCCTTTGGCATTTGTTGGACTATATAAGGTTAAGATACTTTATAATAGTGTAATTGGACTTAATTAAGGTGTAAAATGAACCTAATTTGATGTGGAATAGTTTAATTAAAGGTTAAATAAGATCTGGATTTTTAATTGAAATAAAAACATAAGAAATGTGTTATTTGGTAACAAAGTATCTAATTTTCGAACTTATAAGTTGTTAAAGGAATGAAGTTTATTTATGAATGCTAATATGATTTAAAGAATAAGAGTAATGTATTAGTTATGAATGTTTGTGAATTGAGAACTTATGTGAATGCATGTAAAATGTAATTACTTAATGCATTCATTGGTGCATTATTACAAATGCTTATGTATATAAGGTATGATAAGTTAATTCAAGTGGAATGAATGTGTTCAATTTGGGCATAAGGAAATGAATTCATACTTATGCATTATTTCGCTGTCATGTGATTCTAATATTGTGATAATTTCGGACTATCAATTGTCCGAGGAGTTTGATAATTGGGATTGTATTGGAAGTACTTTCTAATTATTTGAATACATATAATGTGTGATGACTTAATATTTTTATTGATGCATTATTGCACATGCTTGTATTTATAAGGCATGATAAGTTTGATTAAATGTTAATGAATAAGTTCGATTGGAGCAAAATGAAATAAAGTCATATGTTATGTATTACATCATTTACATGTAATTCTGAAATCCGAAATGTTTTGTTTTAAAACTATCAAGTCCTAGTCATGGGTAAACTGGCATGCCTAGAAGGGTCTACAGTTGCTCCTATAATACTAAGGTGTCTCCTGATACTGACTGTAACACCCACATACCCCCTGAAAGGATATATGAATGTTACATAAAACAGTACAACAAATCAAAGCATACGAAAACTTCCAATAAATAATTCAAGTAAACATACATTAATTTACATAGTACATAGCACAAACTTGCTGAAAATTCCAAACCAAACTGCAGTATCGTTGTTACAAACGTACAAACAAGTCCACATATACATATCAGATACAAGCCCAAAAGTCAACAAAAAAAACATTATTTTCAAAACAACGCTCAGACTCCTTTGGCCATTACGGATGACTTGTCCCAGTCCTTAAGTCCTCTCTGAACCTATATGGGGCAAATCCACCGTGCTAAGTATATAGCTTAGTGAGTAATAACTAATCTATACATAAACTGACAGCAACAACATGCATTAAAAGATTTCTTTAACCGAAAGTCAGATAGAATGCATTTCAGAACAGCTTTTTATAATTCACAGAACTGCATAACACAAGAGGGTATAAACCCTTCAGAATCAGAACATAATTTGGTTTATGTCAAAGTCAAACATATATCAGAGTACAAAATTAGATGACTGCTAAATCCATTTACAGAAGTGGGTAACGGGACTTATACAGAAGAGACCGAAATCTCGACACCGAAGTGTCACAGAAGAGACCGAAGTCTTGACACCGAAGTTTCACAGAAGAGATCGAAGTCTCAACACCGAAGTGTCACTAACAGAAGACACCGAAGTGTCGATAATAAAAGACACCGAAGTGTCACAAAAGCAGCTGCAGACCCTTTTAGGCATGCCTATTTACCCATAACTAGGACTCAACAGTTTTAAAACAAAACAAGGTCATTTCAGACATTATATGTGCAAAGCAACTAGTGAATCATATTCACATGAAAAAGCACTTCTAATGATATAAACATGCATTAAACGCCTCGGTCAATCATTGTCCAAAATTCTGAACACAATCAGCATAAGTCAATTCATCAAGCAGAACAAAGTAAGGTAAATAACACTTCAATATCTCATTCATCAATCAGTACCTCGGACCTTCATGTCCGGAA
>JAOTBA010000006.1:16664587-16675376 GCA_025629845.1 Erythroxylum squamatum | reverse complement strand
CATGTGTGTATGCTGACAATATGCATGAGCATGAAAAATGTATTTTTCTTAATCTCTCATTAATCTCACATGTACCAAATTTTAGGGTTCTAATCCTTATTATGGGAACGGGATGTTACAAACATACTCTCTCTCTCCATCTACATTTACATCCTGCTGTTTTCTACAAAAAGAACTCAAAACCAAGCTTACATTACGTACGTACTAAGCAAGTCTAGCATTCAATATGTAATAATTATAATGTTGCCAACCGTCTAACTGCAACTAACAACTTCCATCTAATGAATAAATCTAAATTACAAATAGAGGTGAAACTATGTTAGAAATGGGGGTCTTTTACTTAACAGAGGCAATACATACAAGAAAGAAGAAGCAAAACCTCCTAACCCCATTTTGCATACAAATTATTAGAAAAGCACAACAGAAGCCAATGGTGGAAGAACATGGATGCAGAGGACAAGCTTCACACTCCAAAGAAGGAATACCAACAAAAAGAAATCATTAAAAATAAAAAATAAAAAAATGCAAACCAGTGACACCTTATTACCAGAAACCATCATTTCTCATAAAACTAAAGAAATTAGTGAGCTTTAGTCAGTAACTCAAAAATATAGAGACTAGTTGTAAAGAATGTTGTTGTTTGATTACCAAAAATTGGAAGAAGAAAAAATGCAAACCTAATAGAAACAAACTCAGAACCTCCAACAACAATTAATATATAATAGAAAGAAACTTACTATAATCAGCAGAAACAATGGATACTGCTAAAAACATAAATAAGCCCATCATATCCAATGAATCTTGACCTCCCCAATCTTCCAAAAACACAAAACCTGGATATGAAAATCTCAAGACTAACCCCAAAAAGCACAAGAGGGATACAAAGAGAAAACAAAAGATGTAATAGGAAATCTGGAGAGAGTAAGTGGAGAGAGAAAAGGAAACTTACTTGCTCCATGAAAAAAGAAAATGTTTAGTTGCTAACATACCTTTGATTGTTCAAGACAAAAAATTGGTAAATCTAGATGGGTTATTATTATTATCTGCATCCATTTTTAGACATACAGTGGTTAACTGAACATAATAGTAAAAGCACAATATTGAGCTGATGAGTAGTTGAGACTCGAGACTCCATGGCAGGAAAATGATGCAATAAAACCTCTCGCGTTTTCAAGTTCTTAGCAAATATATGTCATCAACTTGAACAAAAATGTTGCCCAGAAGAGAGATCAAAAACAAGAAGCATTTAACTATGGTAGACCTTTGTTAAATTGAAATCTTCTAGTCATTTTTTTTACTTTCTATTGCAAAAAGTATATATCTTTTATTCAAAACTCTAGGTAGTTACATATTGATATTAATATGTAATAAAATAAAATCTTAATGAGGGACTTAATTCTTACCATGTTAAACTATAAATTATTAGTTATTAATAAAAATAACTATATTACGAATTTTTTTATACTTTTTGATATAAGTAATGACATGTAAATATGATAAATCTATATATCATAAATCAATTAAATTACTTATTTTTATTTATAAAACTTTTAGAATAAATTTTAGTCATTTAGCTTATTAGTATAATAAATAAAAGACTTAATTTATTATCACAATGAATTAATAAATATTATATTTAAATTAAACTCATTTAATAAAATTTTTATTTTAATAAAAAATTTATATTACATATTAAATATATCCATATAGTTAATATAAGTAACGATATGAAAATATGATAAATTAATTTGTTTAACTCTATGACTATGTAATTTTCTAACTCTGATAGTCTGATCCCTTATAACGTAGTTACTTATATATTAAAAAAATTGTCACATTAATTAGAATCAATGACATAACTTAAAAGAAAGACTAATTTTTGACTTTTCAAAAAATATATAGGCCTCTTATAAACTTTCTAAAAGTATTGATTGAAATTGACATCAAAAGTTGATGTATTTTGTTTTTAAAACAATTTTAAATATGAAACTTGGTACATAAACAAAGTACAAATCCCACGTACAATTTCAGAAAACATTAAGGATACAGTGGAAATATAAGGTGAAATACAAAAATCTAAAAAGCCCTCAATCATCAAAACCAATACCAAGATGATTAAGGAAAAAGAAGCAAAACGATATTTGTTTTGCATAATAAAATTAAGACTGCATATGCTCTTCATTGTCGATTCAACTTCCTTATAATTGTTCCATTTGTTTCAGAACACATGGATATAAAAGGTGATATTAGTTTATGATTTATATAAAAGAATCACAAAGAAAGTTATAGAGAGGAAAATACGTAGGAGGCAATCCCATATGTTTTTGTATGCCTCTCTTCCATCTAAATTTGCTTTTAAGAATGAAGCCAAAATTTTTTTTAAAGACTTCAAATATCAATTAGCTTCTATTATGAAATTTTAACATAATATGTTATTTTCTTCATTTGATCACAACGTTCACATTCGTTGCATCTGCCTAGTTTATCCTCTTTAAAATAGGTGGTGACTTCCTTCACGAGGATACGAGTGAAGAAACATTAATAGCACATACAACAAGTGTACTAAAACACTACAAGAAAATCATAAATTATCGATGGAAAATTACTGATGGAATAAATACTGTAGCTAATTAGAGATGGAAAATCAATATCTATCAGTAACACTGTCGTGAAAATTTTCATTTTACAACGGACAAACTTTTCGTCGGTAAAGGTGGAGGGAAAATATCCCGACAAATCTTTCGATGGAATATAGCAATGAAAAAGTAATACTCGTCAGTAAATTAGGCAGGAACGCTTGCTGCAATAAACTAGCATCAGGGATTTACACGAATCTATGTTCTGTCAGTGAATTTTTGATAGTATAATCGCTCCGTCGATAAATTTACACAAAAATACTTGGTTCAATAATTAAGAGTCGGGGTTTACCGACAGTAATATGTTTCTTCAATGATGTTTCGAAGGTCTGGGAACTTCGTCGTTAGCTTCAGCTTAATCGTTTTAAATAAATAAAAAACGACGTCTTTTTCGTTCGGGGTTAAACCCATCCCAAACCTTCCCCCCTCATTTTCTTCTCTGTGTTTTTGCCATCTTTTCTCCTCATCGTCCCTCATCCTTTTCTCCTCGTCATCGCTCACCCATCACGTGTCATCGTCATCATCTTCCTTTAATTGTCGATTGAGGTAACATTTTATGCTTTAATTGTTTTTTACAACGTCGTTGAGTTTTGTTCGTTACTATGTTTTGTGTACTACTTTGATTGTCATTGTCTTCTTTTCTATGCTTTGGTTATCTTCTTTGGTCGTCAACCCACTTTAGCTCTGTCATCTTCTTCCTTCACGTGCTTTCTTGCTTATTCTGCGTGTCAGTTAAGGTAAGTGGGTTTTATTATTTACTAGGTTTTTATGTACTTGGTTTAATTTGGGTATTTGTTTGTGGTTTGAACCTCCCATTGAAGTTATGGCATTTTTAATGTGAATGGCCTGCACTAACCGAAACTTGTTTGTGGAATTACACTTCGGTTTGTGGCTTTAAATTTTAAGTATTGTTAATCTAAATTTAAGTATTGTTTATCTAAATTATTAGATTTAAATTTTAAGCATTGTTAATCTCTATCATTAATACATTTTCTTATTAGTTGTGTTTGGTTGTTACATTCTTAAAGTTGGGTTTATCAATTAATTAATAGAGGATGGGTTTGAATTATAGTTCCAAATATCTGAATTTTGTCAATGGGTCATTTCATTGATACTGTTTAAATTGATTAGGTTCTCTTTACTTTCATGTTCTCACCTTATTTTTGGTTGGATTTTTTCTGTTTTTCTTTACATAGATTTGTTTTGTGATGGGATTGATAAATGAATGATTTTAGGGGTTTTGAGGAACTTTAATATAGGATATTGGTTGAGTTGTCTTGCAAATGGAATTATGGATTGAGGACTATGGTTTTGTTTATGTATCAATATAGGAGGGGTTTGAATCTTAAACAAATATACTATGATATTATTGCATTTTTAGAGGTTCATATGGTCAATTAGTAACTTCATATAGGAAGCATTTTAACATTTTTATAGTTGCTAAATTGCCATTTTACATAGTTTTGAAATAATGATTTTTATTATGTACACATTTTATAAATCTATTATGTATTATATAAAGACTTATTTACGAGGATTTCTTAATCTAAGTTGAACATCAATTTGTATGATAAGTTGTTGGAAACTTGGATATGGCTTTAGAGATATTGAGAATGATACATTGGATATTCGAATGTAGGGTAAAAATACTACTTATTGTTCTAGTATCTGTATTTCTACCCTATATAGAAACAAAGTTGATGTATGGCTAGCAAAAATCATCATTTCAACGCTCCGCTTGATTAAGGGAATAACACAGTATTGAGGCCTCTGCTTCTCTTTTTACATTATTTGTGTTAATGAATTCAGCTATTAAAAACATGCAACTTTCGTTGATTTTTTAAATCATGTTCACTTTTTTTCTTTTAGTATTAAAATTTTTTGTCAATTTCTCGAAGGGATTAGACTATTATATCAATCTCTTCTTTAATCATCTGATTAATTTATTTAGGCTTATCGGTGAAACAATGCCATATACCATAGTTTTGAAATCAATTGTAGGTGATTAATTCGATTAAATAATACTTCAACTTTGATGTGATTAATACAAACTTAGTATTAACACAAGAAATTAATACATTTTATAGACTAGACCATTTTTTCCATAATAAACCCCCAGGGTGGTATATAGGCTGGAAACCTGTGATGCAACTCTCATGAGGCTTATCAATGAAAATTCCATGAGTTTAGGTGTCACAATGAAAACTTGATTTCTTAATTCACAGGTGTAAACAATGTCACGTATCATAGTTTTGAAATCAATTGTTGGTGATTAATTCAATAGGTTAATACTTAGGGGATGTAGAACTTGTTTTCTTAATTCATAGGTGTAAACAATGCCACTTATCATAGTTTTGAAATCAATTGTAGGTGATTAACTCAATTGGTTAATACTTAGGGGATGTTGTGTAAAGTTTAGATGTTCTGTATACTTTGGGGAACATGAAGGATACTAACTATGGAATCACCGTCTGAAATTAACAGTTTTGCATAAATGAGTAATGTTCGTAGATCTTGGATGTATAGAAGATTGACAGCTGATGGTTTCATTAATCCTGAGTTTGTTGAGGGAGTTGAAGCTTTTATTCATTATGCATGTTCTCAACCTACATATATAGATAGCCCAAAGATTATATGTCCATGTAAAAAGTGCAAACACATTCATTTCCTTCCTATTGATGAAGTTAATAGGCATTTGTTGAGAAAAGGGTTTGTTCCCAATTATTTTGAGTGGACACGACATGGGGAACCATTGATTTGTAGCACCTCAAGGAGTAATGAGTTTGAAGGGGGCATTGGATTTACAACAAATAATGTGGATGCAAATAAAAATCCTCACATGCAAATGGTTTATGATGCAGTCGGTTATACCTTTAAGGAAAATATAGAAAATCTTGAAGAAGAACCAAACTCATATGCAAAGCAATTTTTTGAGTTACTACACTCAACTGACCAAGAATTATAGCCAAATTGTGAGATAATGACCTAATTGTCTTCAATTGCTCGAATACTAAACGTAAAGTCTGAAGGGCATATTTCTGATCATAGTTTTGATAAAATTCTTGAATGGTATAATGAATCATTGCATCCTGATCATACAATGGTTGATAGTTTTTACAATATGAAGAAACCTATTAGAGGTCTTGGTTTGCCTGTTGAAAAGATTGATTGTTACAAATTGGTATGTATGCTATATTAAGTAGATGATGTGGAATTACAAGAGTGCAAATTTTGTGGTCAATCTAGGTTCAAGCCTAGAAAGCGTTCAATGAAATAGAAATTAGTACCATGGAAACAAATGTATTATTTCCCACTAACTCTGAGACTTCAAAGACTATATGCTTCTGATATTATTCCGTCTCACATGAGATGACATAATGAGCACGAATAGGAAGATGGAATAATGAGTCATCCATCAGATGCACTGGCATGGAAACATTTCAATGACATCTATTTTGAGTTTGTAGCTGAAAGTTGAAATGTTAGGTTGGGATTGTCGACGGATGGATTCCAACCTTTTAGTTAATCCGGCCAGCAATATTCATCATGGCCAATCATAATTACTCCTTATAATTTGCCTCCATAGATGTGTATGAAAGAGGCATATATGTTCTTGACTGTGATTGTGCCAGGGCCTGCTTAGAGACATATATGTTCTTAACTATGATTGTGCCAGGGCCTACAAATCCAAAGCATAAAATTGATGTATTCTTACAACCATTGATATCTAAATTGCAGCATCTTCGGGAATCTGGTGTTGAGACATATGATGTGTCTCTGAAACAAAATTTTGTGTTGAGAGTGGCTTTGATGTGAACCATTAGTGATTTTCCGACATATGCCATGTTGTTTGGCTGGAGCACAGCAGGAAAATTTACTTATCCTTATTGTGGCACTGATTCTAATGTGATTTATCTTCCAAACGAGGGCAAAACATGTTGGTTTGATAATCACAGGAAATTTCTTTCTCCAGATCATCCATTTAGACGCAATAAACAAAAGTTAGTTAAGAATATGATGGTAAAAACACCTCCTCTCTTGTTCACTACTGGACTTACCTGGAATTACTTCCTCTTTCTAGGTTAAACAATGCTTGAAGATCTATGTTATTCACCCATATCCCTGTCATTAAACGGATAAATGTTTAAATAGCGGAGTTTCAAAAAAGAAAGGAAGATATAAAAATCTTTAAACCGCGAACCTTTATTGTGGATGAGATCTCCTCTCTATCCCCCCTTTCTGACTAGACTCCGAAGTCTCCGTAGTTCTTTAAGAAAATCAAAACCTGAGGAGTGGAACTCAGATTAGCCATACCCCCTAAAATGATTATAGAGTTTGGTTGAAGAATGGATTCGAGAAAGGATATAAAGTATGAAATCACTACTGAGCTTTACTTGAGCAGTGATCTCCCTCATTGGCTTGTCTAAGAAGAGCTGAGCCCTTAGAGAGTCTTCTCCCTCCACTGAAAATAAAGCAAGTTCTTAGAAAAACACAAACCCTAATCACTAAAGATTGTCTGAGGTGGAGTATACTACCTGAGATGAGTACTTACTTGAGCGAAGAACCAAGAAGGATATGATCCATGGAGCCACCGCAAGCATCGCCATCAGAGCGTCGTCACTCTTCCTCTCTAATCGAGTAATAGTCGAAGATTCGAGAAAGACAAAGATCGTTATACCCTAAATGTTAACGATATGCCTTATTTTGTTGAACATCGCCTTTTTCTGCTATCTTATATGTACTCAGTGAACCAAGTGGGTCTATCCCACGTGGGAGAGTCCCTCTCTAGATGTAATCATCTTTATTATCTAGTGTATTTTTTAATTTCACAAAAAAGAAAAACACCTCCTCCCCCTCACAAAGCTGGTAAAGAGATATTGCAGAAGATTGAGGAATTAGGCTTGCTGAAAGTTACAAAATTTGAAGCTGAAGAAGTTAATACAAATATCAGTAAAAACTTTGGTTTGAGAAAATGAAGCATCTTTTGGGATTTGCCATATTGGAAAACTAATTTGATACGTCATAATTAGATGTGATGCATATTGAAAAAAATATTTTCGACAATTTGTTCAATACCATAATGACCATTGAAGGGAGGACAAAAGACAATGCAAAATCATGAGCTGATTTGAAACTTTTTTGTAGAAGGAATGAATTACATAAAGATCTTCGCACCAGTAAATATCTAAAAGCATGTTACACTTTGGAGAAAAAACAAAAGGAAATATTGTGTGAATGGTTGAACTCGATAATTATGTTTCAAACTTGGTAAGGGGTATAGACATGAGGAAGTACAAATTATTTGGGATGAAAAGTCATGATTGTCATGTATTTATGCAAAGGCTAATTCCAATTACATTTTGAGAGTTGCTACCGAATAAGGTTTGGGAAGTAATAACAAAATTAAGTTTGGTTTTCAAAAGTTTAACATCATCTGAAATCAAGTTGGCTAAAATGACAAAACTAGAAAGGAAAATTCTAGTAATTTTGTGCAAGTTAGAAGAGATTTTTACTCCAAGCTTCTTTGACTGTATGGAGCATCTACCTGTGCATTTAACACATGAGGCAAAACTAGCCAGTCCAGTTCAATATCGATGGATGTATTCGTTTGAGAGGGAATTCAACAAAAATGATTGTAATTGAAGTAATAACATGTTTTCACAACTAAATTGTAATAACCCTATTTGCTAATATAGGTATTTGCATCACTTGAAGAAAAATGTCAAAAACAAGGCTAGAATTGAAGGTTCGATATGCAACGCTTATTTAGTAGAGGAAGCTAGTACATTTTGTTCACATTATTTTGAGCTGCATGTTCACACAAGAGAGAGAAAAACTCCTCGTAATGACGATGGGGGAGGAACGAGTGCTGTTGATGGTAACTTATCAATTTTCACATATCCTGGAAGAACATAAGGATGTCCAACAAGAAGAATGTTAACAGAGGAAGAAATTGAGGTTCCCATGGTTACATTTTGTTGAATTGTCAAGAAGTTCAACCTTTCGTGCAATAAGTTGAAATTGATTACTTAGGTTTTGGAATTTATTGTTATTCATATCTGAAATACATAATAATGTTTTTAGATTATACAAGAAATTTTTATGCGAGTTAGTACCCGACAAAACACAAGATGATATCAATAAAGAAGTTAGAAGACACTTTTCTCGATGGTTTGAGAAATATTTAAGTTTTCACTTACAAATATTGAAATGATCGAATTATAAGATTTAAGTGTTCAAATGACATTATACTGTTTAATATGATAATTTCTTTTGTGTAGGCCTTAGAAAATCTAATAGAGAACAAGTTCATATGTGATCTTGTGAAAGGACCTTTGCGAACTATTAAATCATAGCCGATGTATTTCGTTAATAGATATAAATATCATACAAAATATCATGGTCATAGCATGGCAACAATAAATAGCGGAGTTTGCATATACGGAGAATTGATGGATTACTATGGTAAAATTATTGAAATACTTGAAATTAAGTACCCTACATTGCCATTAAAGTGAAGTATGATATTTAGGTGTGACTGGTTTGATCAAACTCCAAATGTACTTTCACATGGGCAATATACACAGTTGTGTATCTTCTGGTCATGTGGAATTACATGCCAATGTAATCCAATTTCTTCAATCTTCACACGTTTACAGAGACTTACACTATCTCTATACAAGGATGTGTAGGTCTTTAGTTGCTTTAAATCTTCGACTTATGCCATGTTTTCATCTGAATTCTTCTCCTTTTGTTCCATGAAGGCAATTATAACCTATAAATGCATGTGTGCGAATTAAACCTATAAATGCATATGGGTAAATTAAGTACCAAATATACAACAAAACTATAAAATATCAAGCAAAATACATCAAATATAGGTTTATAATTATAGTCAAATTCGCATCTATCAAACATCCCACACATAAAATTTTGTTTTTTCTCAAGCAAATTATCAACTTACAACATCCATCCTTTATTAATCCCAATTTGTCCATCCATACTCTAAATCATCATGTCATATTAGTGAAATTAACAGACAAGTAAAATCAATTTATCCTAAAACCAACTTCATAAGTCAATATTAATAATAATCAAGTCATTAATCTTATAGAAATCAAAAGCATAATCTTACACCCTCACCAAGGCTTCGCTCAAGTGTTTAGGGTGAGAAGTATCAAACTCTCAAACTAATGCATAGCAGAACTATTACTATAGGCTTGTAATATTATCACATCTTCACAACTTATATGTAAACTAGAAACAAAAATCAAAAACTCTTTATAAGGGTTATATTGGGGCTTGGGTAAGGTATGATTAGGGTAATAAAAGTGTATTAAATTTGAAGGAAATTTATAAAAGGAAAACATTACAAGAAATTTGTTCACAAAATATGTAGTCCTTTCATTATAAATCCATTAGTACTATACTTTTTTTTTCTTTTTCTATACTAAGCTTACAATTTGTTTTTTGATATATATATTTTTTAAGCATTCATCATGTACCATAATTAAAAAAATATATTGGACCTTTCAAATTTTCAAGTTTCAAACATTGGACCTTGCAAATTTGCTTTTTATACTCGTATTGTTGATGTTTGACTTATGTTTACATGTAATGTTCATATTTGAGTTATATATATCCAATATAATGGAACCTGGTAGAGACAAAGGAAAGAAGGTGGCAAGTATCAAAGTTATCCCTAGTCAATAACAACCACGTCAATCAGACCCTAGCCGACAACAGCAATCGATTTCATCCACCAATGAAGCCAGTCAGTAACAACCTCCATCTGCCTCAACTAGTACTAATGGATCTGCAGGTGTGTTAATCTTTAACATCTATAATTAGACTTATGCTCAAATATATATTTACATTTTTAATGTGTATTTTCTTATCATTATTCATTTGTTGTTAGGTTCCAATATCGCCATCAAAAAAAGAGGTAGAGGCATAACTAAAAGTTGTGAGTTGCAACACATGAATGTTGCAGATTGAACCCAATTTTGCTATATTATTTATTGACATTTTCATGGTTTTTGTTATACTTTTCGGATCCTTTTGTTTGATATTGTACTTAATTTGATCCAAGAGTACTTGTTTTGAATTAATATGATTTGAGGGTCAAATTGTCATAATTAATTAACAATTGC
>JAOTBA010000006.1:16600544-16612663 GCA_025629845.1 Erythroxylum squamatum | reverse complement strand
TATATTTGAGTATATTTGTTGTGTATAACTTTCCGATTGGAAAAGGTTTTGCAAAAGAAATTGATCAAAGTGTAATAGGTTTTGTTTATGAAATGAGTTAATCGAAATTCTAATATTTGAAAAATATTGGCAAATATTGGCAACTCTTGTAAGTGGAAATGCTTCTGAATAAAAATGGGCCCAAATTTTCTATTATTGATTTTCGCGTACGTTCGAAAAAAAATTTATACTGAGTTTTTGACTGACTAAGTGATCTAGCATGCCACCCTCGCGGGGCACGGACTCGGATATCACCCATCGATGTCAGGTCCGGGTCTTGCGGGAGTGGGGTGTTACAATCCTGGAGATACTATGGAACCATGAACCTAAACAAGATAAGGAAGTTTACATAGTAGCTTTTACAATATACATTTTGGAGATATGGCGGAAAAGGAATAACATAAGATTTGCGGAAAGGGAAAGAGGGTTACTTGCCCTCTCAAAAACCATCTCTAATAATATTAGAGAACAACTAGTCATTAACCAATTAGAGAAGAAATGTAGCAGGAGCCTAGCCACTTCTTGGAGACTCTAACCAGAATCCAAGATTACTTAGTACAAAGAGCAGAAAATTTCTACTCCCTAATCTAGCCAGATACTACACACATAATAGTTATAAAGAAGTCTAAAATCGACATCTTACCTTGTGGAGTACCTCCTCCATGAGAACCTTACATCAGATCCCTCGCGGGTGCTGAAGATGTGCAGTCGGGAGAAGCGAGTTTATAGCCAAAGCCCAAAGATGTAGGAAGACCTTTCGATTATTCAGAATAAGGTAAAATGAGTGAAGAGGTAGTTACTAAGATTAAGCCAGAAAGAGCTTACCTCTATAACCATCTAGAGACGCTGATGAAGGAAACTTGGAGCCCTAATTCGGAAACGTCTGGTGAAACCCCCAAAAGAGGAATTTTGCTTTATCATTTTAGGAACATCTGAGAATACTTGAGAAAGTTTTGTACACAGTGACTTGTATTGAGTTTACGATGTCGTATTATGTATGATATGATATCCTTTTAGAAGGATAATGACTGTACTAAACCTCTTTCTTTTTAATTCAATTTAATTTTTCAAAAAAGAAACTTTTCTTGCTTGTCCAAAGTTGGTGGTTTGTTCCTCATTGCTAACAATAGTATGGTGGAACCTCGAGGTTATTAATAACTAAACCATACAATTTTAGTCCAAGAAAGTGTTTCCAAATTATCAGGAAGAGATTTGCTACATTGATTGGTGAAGATACCATTACAGGTGTGTTTTTATATGATGTTATCATTTTTAGTGTTGATGGTTGTTTAGACAATCTCTAATTTTAGTGGATTGCAGATTGATACTGGTATGATCCTTATTTAAGAGTACTTCAGTAGTTGAAGCTCCTTGTTGTATTATTGGTCTAAGGGCTGAGGCAAAATCCACTTTCTCCAAAGGACCTATTGTTAGCCAGTTATCTTGCTAAAAAATAGTTAATTTACTATTTCTAATGAGGTAAATGAAACCAGATCCAAATTTTTTCCTCATTTTAAAGATGGCTTTCATATTTAAACAAGCATAGTTTTTCACATCCAGGTTCCAGATACTTTTATTCTTTATGAAGAAATTATGAATCCACTTACACCATAAACCTTGGTTGTCAGTTATAAGTCTCCATAAACTCTTGGTGAGCATGACAATATTCATTGTTTTAAGAGATATTATGTTAAGGCCTCCATTATCCTTAAGGACACACACATCCCTCTATTTCATATTGACCATCCTAGTAGTATCCTTCTAGGTAGACTATAGAAACTTACTGAAATCTTGTAAATGGTTTTGATGATGCTAGCAGGAAAGGAAATGTGGGTTGCCCAATAAACATTGATGGAATTTAAAGTAGAGACAATTATATGTGCTCTATTAGCAGCGGAGAGAATTCTTGAGCTCCATAAAGATATTCAATTATTGATTTTATTAATCAAACTACTAAAATCTCTTTTTTTAACCTTCAAGTTATTGCTGGAGTACCAAGATACATTATTGAAAGAGATTTTGTTTGAAACCAATAATCGATTTAATAAGGGTTGAAATAGATATAGGCTCAGCTTTGGAGAGCAAAATGAGACCATCAGCAAAACAAAGATTGGTAATTTGCAAATTCTTGCATTTAGAGTTATATTTGAAATCCTTGGTTCATTCCACAACCCTTTTAAGAAGTCTATTGAATATTTTATAACTGGAACAAAGAGATAAGGAGAAATAGGATCACCTTGGTTGATTCCTTTGTAAAATTTGAATGATTTTGTGGGTTGACCATTGAGAAGAATGTTATAAGTGGGATAAGTGCATTGTTTGATCCACTAAATGAAAGTATTAGGAAACTCCATAACAGTGAGGATATTGATTATAAAATCCTAATCCGTACTATCATAAGCCTTTTAATGATCAATCTTAAGACAACAATTTGATCTACCCTTCTTTTTTGAATAAGCTTTCACTAACTCTTGGAGTAACATAATATTGTTACTTATGATCCTTCAAGAAATGGAAGCACCTTGAGTATGATCAATGTAACTTGAACATAAATTTTTCAATCTATGAGCTAGGATTTGGAAATAAACTTATAAATGGAGTTGCAACAGGCTATGGGATGAAAATATGAGAAGTGTTTAAGCTCACCACATTTAGGAATGAGTATAATGAAAGTTTTGTTAAGTTCTGTAAGTAAGGATCCCTTATTGAAGAATTCCAAAACATCATGTGATACTAGAGTCTTGTGAGGGTCTAGGACTTAATGAAAAAGTTTATGTTGAAACCATCAAGACCATGAGCTTTAAGGGGGATGAAGAGATTTTAGTATTTCATCAATCTTCAGGAGAGAAATAGGTTTACACAGGCTATCTGCTTCTTAGGTTAAGATGCACCACTATAAAATTTCTTTAAATAGGGAACTAGTTGAGTGAGAATTGGTTGACATATTCATCATAGTTGAAAAGTGGTTGAATGCCCTTTCCAGCAACTAAGATTAAGAGTCAAACTTATGATTGTTGCTCTCCAAAGATACAATTTTGTTACTAGATCTTCTGGAAATCATAGCCATGTGGAAAAAAAGAAGAGTTTCTACCTATACTCTTTAGCCATACCATACTAGATCTCTACTTCACAAGGGAAAAATCATATGATAAAGTTTTAAAAAAGTTTTGCAAAGCAATCCTCTCTAAATCCTTTAACTGCGTGGATAGGGGGTGTTATAAAGATCTTGTTGAATTGTCCCCAAGTCTTTCCTAACAACGTTAACTAGATGATGTGCATTACTAATGTTTTCTTTGAAAAGCTGCTTCATTTCTTATTTGATAATTTGGACATAAATGAATTGCTTAAAGCCTCTGATCCTTGCTCTTAAAGCATGACAAATACCCTTATCAAAACCTACTAAATCAATCAAGAAGTCATTAAATCTAAAAGACATTTTGGGGCTTACTGTAGATGTTTGAGTGAGAATGGGCAAGTAGTTCGCAAGATTGCTACAAGAGTAGGTAAAAAAATAGTTTGGGAAGGTTGAAAACCATTGGATATTTGCAAGACTTTGATCCAATTTCTTTCTAATGAAATATACTCCAGATTGCTTATTATGCCAAGTAAAGAAATTCCCACTAAATGGGATGTCAAATAGTTGAGCATCATTTACATAATTCCTCAAGTCTAAATAAGGAATTCCAATAAATCTACATCCTTTAGCCTCATCAACATTGAGGATTGAATTGAAGTTCCTAGTAAGGATCCAAGGATTAGAAATATTTGTAGCAGCATCTCTAATTTGATTCCAAAGAAAAGCCCTCTGATAAAAGTTATTTTGAGCATTTATGAATGAGATGAAGAGTGATTGTTCTGGGTTCTTGAAAGACACCTCTAAAAGTATGATCTGTTTGTAACTAGTCTTATGGATGTAGTCATTACAGAGGAGTCATAAATGACCACAATTTTGCCATTAGAGTAATGGATATGGTTTGTGTTTTCTCTCTATTAAGATGGAAAATATTTTATCAGGTTACAACAACCTCCTTTTAAGTGAGATTCTAAAACACCTTTTACAACAACTTTAATATAAAGACCATATTCCTGATCAAAATATGTTTATTAGGAGCATCTTCTTCTCTAACATTCTAAGCCAAGATATTCCTAAGGTTGGCTCTATAGATGAAGTCTTCTTCTTCCTATTAAATTTTCTCTTGATTACAGGTTAAAAATCTTGTTTGGAATTCTCCACATGCTCAACAGTTTTGCTTAGGGTTTTAATTGAAATGCCCTCATGAGTTATATATTCCAGTCCCCTCTCTATGTTGACGTGATTATTTGTCCATCATCTTTCTTATCTATAGCCTTTTGTGTGTGTTAATGTCTGTACTATTATTTTCCATCCTAGTTATCACTTGCTCATTAGCAGGAGGATGGTTTTCCTTACCTGAATTGATAAATATTTGCAATTGAAGGATAATATTATGCTCCTTAAGTTTTTGGTAATTACCTGTTGCAAATTTTTTTCTAGTAAATATCTAGCAAAATGAAGGGGAGTCCTTATACGAAGCATGGGAGCAATTTAAGGAATTGTAAAGGAGTTGTCCATATCATAATTTGCTAAATGATTTCCTTCTACAAATGTTCTACAATGGAGTGAATTGACATATACGAGGCACCATTGATGCAGTAGTTGGTGGCTCTTTAATGAGGACAATAGTTAAGGCAGTGTATGATATGTTAGAAGAGATAAGAAATAATAGCTGTCTTTAGAAATTAGAAAGAAGTAGATAACAATCAACCTTTCAACATCAAAAGGGAGTACTTGTTATAGATTCAGTAACAACATTGTAGGCTGAGGTGACAAACCTAGCCAAATAATTGAATAGTTTTAAAGCCACACCTTCCAACCCACTTAAGGAAATTCAACACCAATGCGAGCTATGCTAACAAGAGAGTCCTATCACAGCTGATTGCCTCCCAATGGATAACAACAATATAGAGCATATCAACTTTATGGGAGCACAATATGGTTAGAGAGGTAATAATCTCTGCTCAAACACTTACAATCATGGGTGGAAGAACCACCCAAATTTCTATTGATCTAATAATGCAAAAAAATCAAATGAGAGCTTAAGGCCAACCAGGATTTCAGCGAAAAAAAAGCTCAGTTTAATGGAATCAAAGATGGATAAGTTAATGGATAGGCTGAATGTTATGGAAGCAAAATTTGACCAAATTATGAAGAATCATACATCTTCCATTCACAATTTGGAGGTTTAAGTGGGCCAATTAGCCAATGCATTGTCTACACAAAATATGGAGGGTCTCCCACGCAACACAGAAGCAAATCCAAGGGAGCAATCAAAGGCCATCAGACTTAGAAATGAGAAGTAGTTGGAAGAACTATCTAAAAAACAAGTTGAATCCAACCATGTAGAAGAACAAGAGAAAAAAGGAAAATGATGATAAGACGAAAGAGGATAGTCCTTATGTTAGATGTACAATTTGCAAAGTTTATGGAAAATCTAAAGAAATTGCAAATGAACTTGTCTTTTGTGGAGGTTCTGGAAACATGCACAAGTATGCAAAGTTCCTCAAGAATATACTATCAAACAAGCAAACTTGGGAGGACAATCAAACAGTTTCTCTGACTGAAATTTATAGTTTCATAATCACTAACCATATACCTTCAAAATTGAAAGACCCAGGGAGTTTTCACTTTACTTTGTGGAGTTGTTGATTTACAATTTGTTAAATGTTTATGTGACTTAGGTGTAAGTATTAATCTTATATCTTTGTTGATTTTCAAGAAATGGGCTAGGCGATGTGAAACAAATATCCATTCTTATTTATTTGGCGAATCAATCAATAAAGAAACAATTTGGTGTGGTGGAGGACATCTTCGGACTGGAGATGAGCAATTATAATTTAATATAAACAAAGTATTAAAGAATCCAAAGGAAGGTAGCTCTTGCATGAAGATAGATATAGTGGATGAGTGTATAAAAGAGTAAGAGGAGAGTTGTAATGAAAAAGTGATTTTTAAGAAATTGAAACTGATTGAGAAAGAGAAAAGGCGGATTCAAGTGTTCAATAAAATCAAGAGATCTTAATGAGAACAGAAGCACCCTTTCCACCCTCCATTGTAAAACCACCAACTCTTAAGTTGAAGCCCTAACCTAAACATGTTTGGTATACCTTTCTAGGCAAGGGTCAAACTTTACCCATCACTATTTCAAATAAGCTAAATAGGGAATAAGAGACTAGAGTAGTGGAAATGATTAACAAGAGGATGAAGGCCATGGGTTGGAAAATATCAGATATGAGAGGAATAAGTCCTAATGTAGTGATGCATAAGATAAATCTCGAGGAAAGAAGTAAAATGGTGAGGGAAAGACAAAGAAGGTTAACCATCATATGAAAGAAGTGGTCAAAAAGAAGGTAGTGAAGTTATTAGATACGGGTACCCTCATATGAAGGAAGTGGTCAAAAAGAAGATAGTGAAGTTGTTAGATGTGAGTATCATTTACCCAATTTTGGATAGTGAACGGTTCAGCCCAGTGCAATGTGTACCTAAGAAAGGAGGTATGATAGTGATGGAGAGTGAAAGTGGTGAGACGATCTCTACTTGCACAGTCACAAGTTGGAGATTATGTATTGATTATAGGAAGCTCAACTTGAACACTAAAAAGGATCACTTTCCTATTCCATTCGTAGACCAAATGATCAAAAGGGTGGCTGGCTATACATTATATTGTTTCTTTGATGGATACTTTGGAAAATCTATCTGGAAGATCAAAAGAAGACCACTTTCCTTTTATATTCAGGTTACCTTTATTAATTATATAATTATGAGAAATTTTATTCAACTTAATAATGTTAATAACATACATTTCTTAAAGCTTTAAGTTATATCAAATAAATACCAAATTATTTTAATCTTTTATTTTCCAATATATTTTTAATAGATAAATTCAAATGTGCCCTTTCATCATCAAATGCACATATATATTTACTAAGAATTCAAATTTAAACCTTTATAATTCTAAAACATGATTCCCAAATTGGTCCCTCCTAGTAACTATAAGACAATAAAATTATTATAAATAAAATAAAGTGATGATTAAGTTTAAATAAGTAATAAAAGTGAAGAAATATATAATTGGATTAAGTTTGTCTGTTTGATGTATTACATTGGACATCTAAAAATCACTGCATGCATCTTTTTATACCTTCATTTATGAGCTAAGGAGGTCTTGCATAAGCTCTTGTGAAACAAACATGATAGTTAATAGTATTTCCCTATTAATTTTAGCATTCTTTGGAAAACCTAGTCTAAAATAGATACTCAAAATAAAAAATGCCCTAACAACAAACAATAAAAAGTAAATTTATCTTTTTTCATTTTTCAATAATGACTGCAAGATAAGTTATGTATAAAGATAATTTGTTTTTCATATTGACCTCAATTGTTTCTTTCACCCTCTCTATGTTAACATGAAAATAACTTATTGTTGTCTTTTCATCACCATCAAACAGATACTTTCATCAAAGGATCACAAATTCAGACAAAAAATTGACATTAGGACCAAAATTCATGATCTTCAGGTTTAATCCTAGAAGCCTCCATTTTAGCACTAAACTTGGTATGCTGAGATGTAACACACTTATCACTTGTAATCATTTGTCTCAACTCCTTCTTTATTTTTACAAAGCATTAAAGTGATAAGAAATTATTTGCAAATCTTCTAATAACAGGATGACATAAATTCCTACCAGTGGCGAAATTCTTTCTCATCAAATTCAGAACCTGTGCATAATTATAGATGAACTTTGTCACTTTTCTCACTTTTTGCATAGTTTCATCAATGATATGAAAGTATCTAACATCTCTTATATTTTTAAGAGTCGGGTCAACATAATGTGAAGAACAAGGATCCCAATAAAAAGAATTATACTTACTTTGTAACCTTTTTCCCAAGCTACTTTATAACTTGCATCATTATCAGTGATTAATTGTATAATATTTTAAAACCCAACTTCATCAAATAACTCAAATAGGGTATCAACACTTCATATAAGGCTAGATGCATCAATAAACTTTAAGAATAATGTCCTCGTAGTAAAATAAACTAAAAATTGATAATAGTCTCTTATCTTCTATTTTTCTATTACAAATTATTAAATACTCATAAGTTATCCAAGTCATTTTTCTTTCATTCATATAACTTTTTATTTCATAAAAAAGTTGCTCAAAAGATTGCCTCTCTAATTGTCAATTGAAGGAGCTTTATATTATAGATCATAAGAGACAATAGCTTCCACTATAAGCTGGTAATAATAAGACTAAGCAACAAGGAATGATATACCTGCACTATACAACTATCTAGTCATTGTCATATTTATATTATATACTTCTTCTTTAGATTATAATGCACTATGAATTGAAAGTTGAGCTCCAAAATTTGTTTATGGAGCAAAAAGGTTACACACTTGTCTTCTTCTCTTTTTCACATTAGTTACAGTAATCTCTTTTTATTGGAACTTTAACATTGCAAGTATCATCCTAACCAATACAAAAAGAACTTCCACTACCAATTTCGTAGTTCATTATTTACCTACTTTCTTTCTCATTTTAATACTCTTCAAGAAAAGTTTTCGTTTGCTATTTTACATCATGCCTAACTTTCTTATAGAGCTCTATATCCCTTTTGATCCTAGTTGAATTTTCTTTAATCTAGTAACTCCTCTACCGTTAAAGTATTTGTTACATTACAAATAAATAATATGGTTCTTCATACTAGGAACCAATCTTACATAAGTCTAAGCTATATCATTGACTCTCCTTGAAGAGGTTGAATTATTAAATGTACTTAAACTTCCCTCAATTTATTTATAAAAAATAAAGACATATGTCAAATTAAATACATAAATCAAAAATAAAGTTTTTATATATGAAAGATATAAAACACTAGTTTGAATTATAGAATAGAAAAATCTTTAATGCTGATGTCTGTAAAATTCAAAAGAAATTACTTAATTATAAAAATTCAAATGTCAATTATGAGAACATTGACCATATATAAATAGTTGAAAATATAAAATTCATAAAACTAATGTATTGAGAATGTTATTAATATATTCATAAATGTTCAAAATTATTCTTTACTAATGTAAAGGATACAGACATATTAAAAAGTCAAACGGATATTATAGAGGAAATGGGAAAAAATCATATATAGGTACATTAAAAACATACAACAATTTCGATCTTACATCTATCTTTAGTAATCTATAGTGTAAAAATGGCTTTCTTATAAAAAATCAAAAGAAAAAACTATTAATTAAATTCACAATTTCATATTATGTTGAGTAAAGAGTATATTCTCATAAATCAAGTCATATCTTAAAAGCCATTTTAATATAATCATAGAGAAATCAAATTATCTTATGTTAAATATAATTGTGAAGAAATTAAATTACCTAAACTCTCTCTTTCTAGTTCTTATAAACTATTTATCTACTATATCTTTAACAACTCATAAGATATGATACTAGTACCTACAAGATGTTAATCAATATTTGATAAATACTTATGACACTACCCTTTAAGATAACTATTCTATGATGTCTTATATATTCAATAAGAGAATTATGTTATTACTTCTTTTAAAGGAGTTAGAGGTTTGAAGTGAATCGTCCAATATTTATTGTACATGATTATGCATTTATAAGTTCTCCATCATATTGAAAATATTACTTTTCAACGTTTAATTTTTAATGACAACAATATAAGAAGAATGTAAATATTTCATTTTCTAACCTTGTTGAATAGAAAAAGAAGAAGAGGATAAAAGAAGCTAATAAAGAAGCAGTATACAATAGAGTGGCAACAATAGAGCAGACAGAGTAGTGTATGACAATAGAAAAGTGGTAAAACAGATGGAGCAGCATGCAACAAAGAAGCAATGACAATAGTCGGCTATGAGTTAAGAGGAAAGTAGAGGCACTGAGACTAATGCTAGTGAGGGTAAGGCAATTAGCTTCCTCAGTTCTTCTACCAGACAAAATTATTATTTTAATTTAGTCTAGATGATCTTGTTCCCAAGCACGAGATTTGGCATTCCCCAAGCCCTCTAACCAAGGGTAGCTGACATGATGAGATTTGGTAATTCCTGAGCCCTCCGACTAGGGGTAGCTAGCTTAGTATCAAAATCATAAGTGTTATTGATCGTGACTACATTATTCTTCATAAGAGCGAGAAGATAGTGGATTATAAGCCATGAATACATTACTAAGTAATCTTGTTCATCTTTTTTAACCCTCTCTATAGCTAATCTTCCTTCTAGTGTGAAATATACATTATCTAATCGTATAGAACACCTTATAGAAATAACCCATCTCTTTGAAGAAAATCGAATTTCTAATACTTCCTTACCTTTGCTAAGTCCCTATAGTAGATATTCTCGTGAACGTGCTAGGACAAAAAGCATACGCACTATACTCTCCATACATCATCCCAAAGTAAAAGAAATCATCCAGAGTTCTCATTTAGAACAATGTGTCTTGTAAGCAACTTCAACAGAACAATACGTAAAGCTCGAGATTCTCAAGGAGCTATTCCTTCTTTGGAAAGAGTAGAACCATACACACCTTCACGTTGGAGCTATTCATCTTGTTCCCACCCTCCATGGAAGAAGGGGAATACCTACTATAGCTAGGATATCTCTTCTAGACACTGCTTATACGACGTACCAAAATGCACTAATTGGTACCCTGTTGACAACTCTTAACAATGAAAGTGTCATCCTCACCATCACCCATAATTTCAATATCAAGCTAGATGATCCCACTTTGTTTGAATGACTCCTCTGACTAAGGGTAGCTAGCATGGTATAAGAATCATAAGTGTTATTGATCTTGACTACAGTATTTTTGATATGAGTGAGAAGAGAGTAGATCATATGCCATGAATACGTTACCAAGTGATCTTGTTCATCTTTTTTCAACCCTCTCTATATCTAATATCCCTTCTAGTGTGAAACGTACCTTATCTAATCGTATGAAACACCTTGTAGAAATAACCAATCTCCGTGAAGAAAATTGTATTTTTAACACTTCCTTACCTCCTCTGACTAGGGGCAGCTAGCTTAGTATCCTCTGACTAGGGGTAGCTAGCTTGGTATCAGAATCATAAGTGTTATTAATCATGACTACAGTATTCTTGATAAGAGTGAGAAGAGAGTGGATCATAAGCCCCGAATACGTTACCAAGTGATCTTGTTCATCTTTCTTCAACACTCTCTATAGCTAATGTTCCTTCTAGTGTGAAACGTACCTTATCTAATCGTATAGAACACCTTGTAGAAATAAGCCATCTCCCTAAAGAAAATTGTATTTCTAATACTTCCTTACCTCCTCTGACTAGGGGTAGCTAGCTTGGTATCCCCTGACTAGTGGTAGCTAGCTTGGTATCCCCTGACTAGGGGTAGCTAGCTTAGTATTAAAATCATAAGTGTTATTGATCGTGACTACAGTATTCTTAATGAGAGTGAGAAGAGAGTGGATCATAAGCCATAAATACGTTACCAAGTGATCTTGTCATCTTTTTTCAACCCTCTCTATAGTTAATCTTCCTTCTAGTATGAAACATACCTTATCTAATCGTATAGAACACCTTGTAGAAATAACCCATCTCCTTGAAGAAAATTGTATTTCTAATACTTCCTCACCTCCTCTGACTAGGGTAGCTAGCTTGGTATCCTCTAACTAGGGGTAGCTGACATGATGGGATCTGGTAATCCCTGAGCCCTCCGACTAGGGGTAGCTAGCTTAGTATCACAATCATAAGTGTTATTAATCGTGACTACAGTATTCTTGATAAGAGTGAGAAGAGAGTGAATTATAAGCCATGAATACGTTTCTAATGTTAAGTCAAAATGACTTTACGTAGATTGTTGGATCCCGTTACCGGAACCCAACTTACATAACCGAATCATAACGAACATCCATTCGTTTACTTGCTCTGATACCACTAATGTTGGGACCGACCCCAACTACTTAACGAAACGAATCGAATCGCAGCTTAACTAACT
>JAOTBA010000006.1:16587957-16600444 GCA_025629845.1 Erythroxylum squamatum | reverse complement strand
AATTATGAAATTATGTATGGAATTGAAATATGTAAGTAAATATTGGAATTGTATGTTGTAGTGAGGTGAGTATGATTAGATTGAGTTCGGATTGAAGTATGAATTATGGATTTTGTTTATTAAATTGAGTTTGTGTATGACTTGGGATATGAATGTGTTTGTATATGAATGGAGTTTGATTTTGAGTATGGTTTATGATTTCGAGAATTTTGAAGTGTTAGGTATAGACTTGCGTTTGGTTGTTGCTGCTGAAATTCCGGACGGGAGGTCCGATGATGATTTGTGCTGATTGGTTGTGATATTAGAAGTGTATTTTTGCCTTTGCAGATTTTTTGGGCTGTTCAAAATACAGCCGTTATGCTGCCCGATTTTCGAGAAAATCGGGTTATGGCAAAGTTAAAATAAGAATAAGAGTTTTAAAGATGTGATTAGAATATGTCTGATTAAGACCAATTCTAGTGATTTTGAGATTTTGGAAAATACGTGGCAAAAGATAGTGAGATTGGAATGGTTAAGTTTCCAAATGGGAATATGTGTTGTTTGAATTGTATGAGATTGATTAAAGAGAAAAGGAATGAATAAGACGAAAAAAAAATTATACCGGTTTTCAGGTTTGGATTAGTCTAGGGTATCCAACGCGACTTATGTCTGAAAGTTTTTCTTTCGCGGATGTCGGTTATCCGTTTCGGTTCGATTGGAATCCGTTTCGTTTCGTTCCGTTCCTTCGATTCCGCTTTTCGAATAAGCGATTCGTTTTCGTTGTTTCCGATCCAGTCGTTGCTTCCGGATTCGTATCCGATCAGACTTGGTACTTTCGCTTTTTGTTTCGCTTTCCGGTTGGGATCCGATTTCGAGATTGGGGCCCAACACCATTTAAGTCCACGCTTATAAACATTGTGAGATTCAAATACCTACAAGCTAAGAAATCAATTTCCTGCATAAAAGGACATTATATGAGCTTTTTGTGAAAATAAATGTGTTGATGAGCTTTTTGTGAAAATAAATGTGTTACAACAACAGTCCTTGTTTACAGAAACATATTAAACAATTAAAAAGGAAGTTGAATACTTATAAATTTTCATAGTTCATCTTTGAAAACGGACATGGAATGACTATTAACAACAAGAAATTATCATTTCCATGACATTCTCCTACAATTTATTTTATAAAAAGAAAAAACTTATAGATCTATAGAAGTTAATAGCTCATAATCGCTATCCACCATTATATATAAAAGACTATAGATCCAAGTAGCATATGTTTCATTCCATACAAACAATACAAATTTGATCAATAATTATTAGTCTATTTTGACAATTAACGGCTTAAAAGACTATAGATCTAACCAAAAATTGTTGCAAACTAACTAATGTAGAATTAAATGTCATTTATACTCTATTGACTTCTAATTTAAGTATTAGTTGCTTATTGGCTTGAATTTCTAGCATCCCTACAACTTAAAGTTCTCTCTTATAATTGGTGTGATGTAATAGTTAAGTGCCCTTCAATCTTAACCCTTTTAATTGGAATTATAATTGGCAAGTATTTGGGTTAAGTAAACCAAAAAAATTTTAATTAGGTTAGGTTTAAATTATTTTAGCATTTCTTTGATTCTTGAAGTTTTATGAACTTTCATTTGAATATGGATTAAATAGAAATTAGTTTATTTGAAGGGAATCAAGAAAACCTTACTTAAGAGCAAGAGGAAAGGCAATCTTGAGCTTGGATTTTCAACAAAAATTAGGTGGGTAATATGTTTATAGTTGTTGTGTGATGGGCAAATGCCCTACGTATGTGTTCATGCTTAAATTGCGTGTATTTTGAATTGTTGTGAATATTTGAAAATGTATGATGAAATATGACAATGTTATACCTTGAAAAAGGTTTTGAAATTTTGAATTGAATGAAAAGAAGAAAAGCATGAAAATATGAGAATATGATGAAATGAAAGAAGCATGAGAGTACGGATTTGTGATTTATTAAATTGGGCATAAATTTGTTTATGAGTGCGCAAGAGAGGAACCTATTTCGCTAGTTACGTGCACGTTGACCTATAGCCTTTTCCCGGCTGCCCGCTTGAGGCCATGAGATCCTGAGAAATCGGACTTATTTTGTTCACGATGTAAACTTCGGTTTCTCCGTTTCGTTCCATGGAACTCTCCAGCCATTTGTTGTGCATTTCATCATTACTTTGTTGAGTATGATGCATAATTGAGTGTTATGCTTGATAGATAATTTCATGATATGCTTTATGTGATGACATTTGGTTAATTATGAGTTGTGAGATGAATTGTGAATTATTTGAATTGCTAGACATACGTGTAAATGTGTTTGATTGTATCGCTCATTGCCGATGGCTATAAATCTATTAGCCACTGAGCTTTGTAGCTTATCCCATATTTTTCCACTCCTCAGGTGCAAAACAAGACGAGTGTTAAACCTTGCAAGGCATCGGAAAAATCCCAAATATTAGAGACTTTTGTACTAAGTACTAAGTTAGTGGCTAGACTTTTGGATAGTTTTATAAGCATATCAAACATTGAGCATCTCATGTATTTTGTATCTTGTGCTAAGTTAGTAATGTGTTTGTTGATATGTAGATAAAGCTTGTTAAAATATGTACTTTGCTTACTAATGAGAATGAGAATTTAAGGATTTCCTTTTTGTGTATGATTATGCTAGTTTATAGGTTGAGTGTGATAGTTGTGGAAGAGGAATGTGTATGTGCATATTCTTCTTTGTTGAAATTGCCAATGGGTGTTTGTTTTAGAATAGAATGTTAGAAGTTGGAAAGGTTGTATAGGATGAATTACTTGAGGTGAGGTTCAAGGGTTACCGAAAGGTACCAAGTTGTGGGTTGATATGAAGAGATATTGTATTTTGCAAGTTTCCATAGGTGTAGAGGTTGTGTTCGGAACTCAAAGGAAAAACTGTATCGATCTAGGTAGAATTAGCTAAAGTTGTCTTCATGGAAGTTGTAGCTTATCTTTTTAGCTTTCTAACGCTATAAAGTATAAAATTTTTCGATATCGGAGCTGGAAGTTATGATGGTTTGAAGTTTGTGTTGCTGCATAGGGTAAACTTTCAGGACAACTACATTGATTGGAAATTTTAACCCTTATAGAGGCTAAAATTGTTTGTGAGGTCTTCTGGAAAGTTGTAGATCTTTCTTTTATCTTTCCAACGGTATATAGTATGAAAATTTTGGACATCTAAGATGAAAGTTATGATCTTTATAAGTTGAGATGTTCTGGAGACAAAACTAAAACAAAGTTTTAAGACGAAGTTTTAAGACAAAGTTTTAAGACAAAGTTCTAAGACGAAGTTCTAAGATGAAGTTCTAAGACGAAATTTTAAGACGAAGTTACTGTTCATCTTTTGTCTTCTATTCCATTTTTTATCCTCCAAAAGATCGAATTTGTCTTTGAGGTCTCCATGAAAGTTGTAGATCTTGCCGTCCTCTTTCAAACCGTCTAAACACAAAATTGATCCGACATCTATAGCAAAAGTTATGGCACTTGCACCAAGATATATACAATATGAGTAAGGACAAAGACATGTTTGATTCTTTTGACCATAACTTTTTCTCTAGACCTCCAAATGACTTGATTCTTGAACCATTGGATTCGTAAGACTTTGCTCTAAATCTCCACCAAAAATTGAAGCTATCTGAAATGAAGTAAGAAATATTGAGTGAAAAACATGGGACGGGTACAATGAGTGTGCTCTTAAAGGACATGAACTGGTGTTATTCCACTGAACATACTTCAGTATTTTGATGATTTTTAGAGCTCTACTGGTGTTATTCCACTGAACATACTTCAGTATTTTGATGATTTCTAGAGCTCTACTAATCCAAATGAGATGATTTCTAATTTTTAGGAAACTAGAGACATGGAGCTACAAATGGTATGAAGAAATTGGAATCTAATTTTAGACTCTAAGATGTTTAAATTTCAGATGGAAGTTGTGTATAGTATATTGTTATGGACAAGAGCAGTCCAAAATATTTGAAGTAAATTTTTTGAATCTCTGAATCAAATTGAATGTTCTTGCTGTCATTAGAAACTTAAGACAATGGAGAACAAATGTTCTAAAGAAGCCAAACTGAAATTCCAATTAGAAGTTTCCCAAAATCTGTTCTGAAATAGAAGAATGAGTTTGCTCACGTTTTGTAACTCCGAATGTTGGGCTCCGAAAATGGAGTCCAACAAGATCCTTACATCAGATCCCTCGCAGGTGTTGAAGATGTGTAGTCGGGAGAAGCGAGTTTGTAACTAGAGCCTTAACATGTAGGAAGACCTTTCGAGTATTCATGAGAAGGTAAAATGGGTGAAGACGAAAAGAGAAGACGTAGTTACTAAGATCAAGCTAGAAATAGTTACCTCCATAACCATCTAGAGACGTTGATGAAGGAGACATGGAGCCCTAATTTGGAAACGTCTGGTGAAACCTCGAAAGAGGAATTTTGCTTTCTCATTTTATGAACATCTGAGAATACTTGGGAAAGTTTTGTACACAGTGACATGTATTGAGTTTATGATGTTGTTTTATGTATGTTATGATATCCTTTTAGAAGGATAATGGTTGTACTAAACTTCTTTCTTTTTAATTCAATTTAATTTTTCAAAAAAAAAGTTTTTGGTGTCGTTACGGGAGACTTTGATATTTGGAAAGCTTGAATGTTATTACTCTAGTCATTTTCAATTTATTTTGTTTTATCTTTTTCTTTTCTTTTCTTTTCTTTTTAATTTTGCCTTTTGTATTTATTTTATTTTATTGTATCTTATTCTACTTCTGGCTTATTAATTTAATTATCTCTTGAATTTCTCTATTTGAAGTGGATAGTACTTTTATGGGAGTCAGAATATGTCATCGTGAACTATATCATCACCATAATGGAGAGAGAGATGCCTTATGGTGCAGTATACAAGAGCAGCTACAATTCAGAGTGGAGCAACTCTTATGCCTATGGATGGAATAATCACACTCCAACTGAATACTTACAACATCAAGCACCTCCAATTAACAAGCCAACTCTGGAAGATAAATTAATGGAAATCCTTGCTGAAATGAAAGTTGATCGACACAAATTTGAGAGTGAAGAAAAGACAAGGTTTAGCTTTATAAATGGAGGGATATTTCAAAAAGAGCTTCCGGAAGAAAAAGAAAGTGTTACAAATAAATTAATGGAATACCTTGCTAAGAGAGTAGCTAGTCAACATGAATTCGATGAGAGAATTTCTTCACCTACATATGATGAGCATAATTTGAGCTTCTAACAATTTCATAGTGAAGAAGAGACAACAATCGATTTCATGAATGAAGATACATGTCAAAAAGGTGAGGAGGTAACTGCTGTTCTGAAAAATATGATGACCAAATTTATTCAAGATTCAACCACGAGGCATCAGAAAATGGAGGCTCGTATATAGAATATGGTGAATCAAATCAATCAGCTAGTGGATATATTATCTGAAAAGATGCAAGGGAGTTTGCCTAGTTCTACTGAAACTGATATTATCGACCTAGAGGCAATCGCCCTTAGTAGTGAAAAAGAGCCTCCTGAAGAAGAAGACAAAGAAACCTTCATCCAATAAGAGAAATTAGAGGAGTGGAGGAAGATAATTGAAGAAAATGAGCTAGAAACCTCTATCTAGGAAGAAGAAGAAGAGTGGGTTGAGGGGGTTAAGGAAGAACTGATGGATGAACCAAGTAAGAAAACTATTGATGAGGTGTTGGTAGTGACCTTAAATACGGAGGATTCCCAATTCCTTAAAGACAAGTTGTTCGAGCCAACCGATGGTTCTTAGAATTTCATTATCCCTCATTTTATTAACAATTTGTCATTAAAAAGGACATTATTGCTTGAAATTGGATTTATTAATTTGATAAATTATGTCCTTGTTATTATCTTGCAATAGGCGGCTTGTTTACAAGTTATGAAATCGCTTTGTGGAGAAAAAGCTGGAAGCAAGCCGCTAATTATTGATCCAGGAAGATGCTAAACGTGTAGGTCACATTGCGCTACTAACGTTAAAGAAGGGCTGCATAGGAGGCAAACCATGAGTTAGTAATAATTTTATTTCAATTTCTATATTATTTTCTTTTTGCTTTCATGTTAGTATAGGATTTTATTTCTTTTATGTTATTTCTTTTGTTTCTTTTTAACCTTTTCTTTCATATTTTGCAAAGATGTTGGTTTCATATTAGATGGATCAGAATAGGAGAAATCTTTATATGTTTCCTATTAGATGGATCAGAATAAGAGAAATCTTTATATTCAGGAAAGTACCAACTCAACCCTCTCACTCATTACACATGTTTATATTGTGTACATTGAGGACAATGTATGACTTTAAGTGTGGGGCTGAGTTTAATGAATCTTAACATGATTTCTTTAAGCTTATCATAATCTTGATTATAAATTTTAGTAGTTGATATCTTGAATTGGTTGAAATCTGTCAATGAATACTAGATGTCCTTATTAAATATTAATTTGAATTGGTGTGTAAAAGGATGATGGTTAGAATAAAATTAGTTTTCTATATCATATTTCTTGTAATTATTTAAACATTCAAGTTGAATGAGATTGCATATTATTTACACACATATACCCATTCTTTTTTCGTGAGCTTTTGAGCCTAAAGAGCATATTTTCAAATATTTTTAAAAGATTTTGTTATTCTTTCATGTGTTTGATATCATGTATAATATGATAATTTTATAACTTGCTTTTATTATGCATATTGAGACCATATTTGTTAAATTAGAAGCATTAACATAATAATGGAACTTAGATTCACCAACTTGCTTAACCTATTTCTTTGAAATTACTATACCCTAAAATTTACCTTTAGGAATAGCTAAGTTCAGCCTTAGCCTTTTTCATTGTTTAAACCCAAATTATAAACCTTTATCATATTTTTCTTTGAAGATATTTTTATTGTTATAAACCTTGAAGGTTATTTACATTATTTACTTGTTGAGACTTGAAATTTGTGAAATGGCCAATATTTGTTGAATTATGATACCACTTGAAATTTTGTAAAAAGAAACCATAAAAAAACAAGAAAAAAAGAAAAAGCTTATGGTACTAATACATTTATGATGAAATGACCTATATGTTTCGTAAAGAAGTCTTGTAATATTTCTTTGAGTACATTTCCCTCACTTAAACCCTTCTTATTATCTCAATCATACAGTACCTAAACCCCTATTACAACCTCTACAGAGACCTTTTGATTTTTGTTTCTTATTTGTACATAAGTGGTGGAGATGTGATTTTATTGCAAGTCGATAATTAGAATTCTACTATGCATTGATTAAGAGTTCTGATACTTTTCACCTTAAATACTTGAGTGTATTGAGTGAAATCTTGGTAAAGGTGTAAAGATATATGTTTTGGATTTCAATGCGACTATTGAGGTGACTATTATTAATATTTCTTACGAAATTAATTTTAGGATAATTTGATTTTTCTTGTATATTAATTTGATTTAATAGATATGATGATGTATAGTATAAATAGACAGGTTGCAATCGATGATGGATTGATGTTGTAAATTTATAAATTTGATCGTTGATTTCTTGAGGATAAGTAAAAGCTTAAGTGTGAGGATGTTTAATAGATGGATATTTGACTCTATGTTACCACCCATGTTTGATGTATTTTGCTTGATATTTTATAATTTTATTGTACATTAAGTACTTAATTCGCTTCAAGTATATACAAAGTATAATTGCCTTCATGGATTTAAAGAAGAAGAATCTGGACGAAAACATGACATAAAACAAATAGCCGAGGCGCAGAAGAGATGCACAGTCATGCAGATGTATTTCATTTCTCCCAAGCTGTGCACTTTCACCATATTTAGAGATTTTTGGTTATGCACGGTCTAGTGCACAACCATGCAAGAGACTGTGCATCTCCTTAGAACCCTAAATTTCTTTATAAAGAGACATTTTGGGAGGTGAAAGAGGAGGCAGTCAGTAGCGGGTAGCTAGAGCAAACTCTTGGAGGTGATTCCAGACGTGGAGTTCGTTCCCAAGTGACGATTTTGGTTCAGAAAAGTAGAAAAATATGAAGAAATCATCGAAAGATCCGTCGAAATACAAAATCAAGCCTCTACATCGCAAGAACATTCGATAGAAGACAATTAGGGAGATTTAGATTTATTATCCCATTATTTTTTATTCGTATTTCAGTTTTTGTATGTTTGATTTCGTATTCAATCTTATGTAACTAAATGTCCAGATAGTATTTAGGTTAGATGAATCTTATGTTAATACTTTGATATAATTTGATTCTTTTATTAATGCAATTGGTTGTTTAATATATTGTGAACTGATTACGCGTTTTATTTATGTTCTCATAACCCAATAATATTATATCATAATCTGATTTCATACATAGAGATTGAGAAATCATAGTGGGAATAAATCTACTATAATTAGAAAGAGTTGACTGCAACCTAGAAATAGGATGACATAAATCTTCTAAATTAGGGTCAAACCTAATAGTGGGACTCATAAATTGGTAATGCAATTCTTAAAGAATTAACCTGAGTAATTTGGTTAGAAACCTTACGATTATTTGTTAGTAGACTCAAAGTCGGCTATAAGCATAGGAGTCTCTACAGTCTAACTAATCAACAAAACAATTGCATGATAAAAGATCAATCTGTTAAGGGTTTAAGGGAATTCTTGGTTAGTAATTCTCGATATCGATAATTTTCTAAGTGTTTCCGTAATCCTTTGTTCACCTAGGTCTTTTTGGGATACATGTTCCTCTAAAATTGTCAAAACTTCTCCAAATTAGATCTAACTTACTCAAATTCATTCCTTTTTCATTGTGAAGCTAAAACAATGTTTGTAAATAAAATACAAGTTCCATTAAGTACCAAATCCAAGAAAAACATCCAAACACAAGTAAAATGCTCTCAAAATTATGCTAAAAATATAATATAATTAACACTTATCACTTGTTAACATTAACAATAGATAGTGCAAAAATAGCTCGATACATACCCAATTGCATCACACTACACATGTCGACCATTGGGCACATTCATTATCGCAGACTGCACCAATCGTACTCACACCATCGTTACACGTCATCGCAGCCACAACGATCATACTTACACCATCATTACACCTCCTTGTAGCCACAACAATCATTCAATTACAAACCATTGATTGTTGCACCATCACGAGTCTTCCACAAAAGAATTTTAAGAAAAATGGAGGAAATAATGGCTATGAGGATGAAATGGTTTTTGGGCTAGTAGAAAATAAAATTTAAGAAAATGATAATAAAAACGACTTGAATAAAAAATTGATGAGCGATCAAGTAGGTATTGCGTACATGAAATTTATTATTTTATTTATAAAGTAGGTCTTACTATATTGATATGACATTATAGGTCATTTCAATAGCACTTAATGAGAAAGATAATAAAAATGATTTATTTTAAAATTTTCATAAAATACACTACGCTCACGAAATTTCTAAATTACAGGAAAATTTAAAAAAATTCATAAAAGCACTGTTAGTGTTGTCTTTTATCTAAAAAGAAGAAAGAAGACAAGGACTTGGCTTCATTATTCAATTCGTTTTTCTTTCTTTCAATTAGTAAGATATGATTATATTTTTCAGGCAGTGGATGTTGCAAACGGTGGTTGTATACTATCACTCGAGATTTTACATAAAATAGTGAGCAAATTTTTAGTTGTTATTACTTCCTCAACATTCAATACTTTTAGAGACTTGGAGGAAATTCGTTTAAGTGATGCGTTTGAATCATTGCTTCTTGGTGTCTCTTTCATGCAACTTGTGTCGCGGCAATAATATTCTCCGACCTCATCAAACTATGTTGTTATCATTTGATTAACTGATTATTGGATTCAGTATTGTAATATCGCCCTCAAGGGGTGTGGCTAGATGGTTGAGAGCGGGGCTTGACTTCGGTTAGATTCCAGGTTCGATTCTTTGCTAGCCCCTCTTGTAAGAGTCTGGGACAGCCGAGGTTTTACCTATGGGTGGAAAACTAGTGAGGCCCTCTGTGATGGGATGTAGCCGCTTGGCCCTCTGTTGGAGTGTAGCCACTTGGCCCTCTGAGAGGTGTGCCCGCTTGGCCCGCCTGTGGGATTTCCTCGAATCCCAAAAAAAAAAAAAAAGTATTGTAATATCATCCTTGTTATCGAATAAATCGGCTCCTTAAACGCCACACAAGGCACTTACACCAATGATTATTTTTGCTTGCTAAATTTACATTAATTTGCAACAATAGATATTAAAGAGCGAAATGTTAAAGCACCTGTTCCTCTTTGTTTCTTCAAAATGTTTAATTCAGGTATTGTAGCAAGCATGTTAATCATCAGTTATTGCTTTCCGCTCCATCCAGGTAGCATTTCAAAAGCCTCTTTTCTGGCTCATAACCTTCATCTCGCATAGGTTCAAACAACTTCGCCAAAACTAAATTTATGATTTCAGATTGCGGATGCATCCTGTCCCCAACAACAAACTTGTGAACTTTATTTTCAATCTCAATCCAACTTATACCTGTTTCTTTTGCCACCCTAGCTTCTTTCATTCTTTTAATAGTTCTTGCTCTTTCCTTCCACCTACCTTCGGAAGAATACATATTTGCCAGCAGAATGTATGGTGCTGGCTTACCAGGTTCTAACAGGAACAACTGCTCAGCAGCATATTTTCCTATTTCAGCGTTTCCATAGACACTGCAAGCACCAAGCAAGGCCTGCCAAACAAGTGCATCAGATTTCACAGGTAATCCCTCAATGAAATTCTTGGCTTCACTGAGATGACCAGCCCGGCCAAGCATGTCAACAACACAAGAATAGTGCTCTGATCGAGGTCTAATTCCATAAACTTCAGTCATGGACTTTAAGAACTCCATACCCTTATCAACCAAACCCACATGGCTACAAGCATGAAGCAAGGACAGGAATGTGACATCTGTTGGCTCTACTCGTTCTAATCTCATCACTTCATAAAGTTGCAGGGCTCTAATGCCAACCCCATGACAAGCAAAAGTAGCAATCATAGAATTCCAAGAAACTAAATTCCTTCTTTGCATTAGATTAAAGATTTTCACTGACTCATCAATTTCTCCACATTTTGAATACATATTGATAAGACCATTTCCAACAAACACATTTGAGCCAAAGCTTCGTTTGACAATAAGTGAATGAATTTGTTTACCAAGAGCTAAAGAAGTATCTTCACCAAATACTCCAAGGATAGCTGAAACCATGTTTGGATCAATTTCATATCCTGCCTTCATTATTTTCACAAACATGTGTACAGCTTGTTCCTCAAAACCATTTTGCACAAAGCCTGTAAGAATTACAGTCATGGAAACCTCATCAAATTCTTCAGCGCACTGGAAGATTTGCCATGCATCTTCCACAATGCCACATTTTGCGTACATATCCATGAGTGCACTCTCGATGCACATTTCTGATTCAATTCCAAGTTTGCAAACAAGACCATGAATTTGACGCCCTCCCATTAATGCTTGCAAGCCAGAACATGCCACCAATGAACTCAAATATGTCAAAAGATTAGGTTCAACCAATTGGCGACGCATTTTGACAAGCATTCTCAGGCTATCCTCATACAATTTATTTCGCGCCAACCCCGACATAATGGCAGTCCACGTGACCACATTCCTTTCAAGCATCTCATCAAATACTTGCCTCCCAGAACCATAACACCCACATCTGAAGTAGGACGTTATCAATGCATTCCCGACAGTTATTTCCCACTCAAGGCCAATTGAAAAAGCTAAACCATGCAGCATCTTACTCGTATAAATGAACTCAGTCCTGTCACATGCTGATAACGTAGTAGTTAAAGTGGCTCGATCTAACCGATATATACCTAAGTGCTGCATCTGTTTAAAGAAACTAAAACCCACACTCATGTCCCCATGCCGTAAAAATCCTGAAATAATGGTATTCCACGACACAGTATCTCTCTTAGGTATTTCCTCAAACAACTTAACAGCATCTACTAGAACCCCACATTTCGAATACATCGACAAGATGGAGTTCCATATAACAACAGCATTACGAGAACCAGAGTGGTCGTGAAGATCAAATTCATGGTTTTTGACAATGGATGCATGAAGAGAAGAACCCAGGCGGAGATAGCCTTCTCTTGAACAAAGGGACAAGAGGAGGCTTATATCTACATGGTCTAGCACAAAAGTGGAAGTCTTTGAAGATAGGTTGCCAAGGATTTCGGTCTTGAATGGAGACCTGAGGGAATTTGGGCAAAAGGGAAGATAGGTATTGAGTTTGTGAATGACCCATTTGGATTTCATCCATGAAAATGGCGCATCAGAGACAAAGCTTCAGCTTTGTGTTGGTTTATGCCCATGCAACCAATTTTGGTTGTACTTTAATTGTATAAAATTTGTTTTATTCAATAAAGGCATTCTTTATCTTTATGTATTTTTAA
>JAOTBA010000006.1:16543803-16567339 GCA_025629845.1 Erythroxylum squamatum | reverse complement strand
TACAACTGTATAATATACCAATATGGACTATTTTGCAATTTTTAAAAATTTTAGGGACTATTTCATAAATTTAAAAATTTTTTCAAAACGATACCCGGTACTAACCAGTACTAATACAGTTCTGTTTCAGAACTTAATTCGATACCAAGCCTGGTACGATATTCATAACATTGCTCTAGAGACTCGAGATTAATTATCCAATTTTACGGAATTGCAAAACAAATAATAGTCTAGAAATTAAATAAAAAGAACAAAAAATTGAATGTGACGCTTCTTCTACAATCCTCCAGCATTCTGTATAAAAACTGAATCAAACATTCACCGTGGCGCCAAATAGAGACCCTACTCGTTTCATTTCCAATTTCCTCTTCTTCTTTATTTCATGTGATCCGTTTATAATAAACTATGGCGGATTCCAAGGTTTTTAGTGTTCGAATCGTTTCTATCGACTATTGGATGGCACCGCCGATCCCCGGACTCGATGTCTGTTACAGTAGCTTCCAAGGTACTGCTACTGTTACTCCTGCCAAACCAACATTTTTATATGATCTTTGCCTTTGGAAGTACGTGTTGTTTCCTTAGTTCTATATATTAGGTGTTTTAGTTTCCATGGATTTGTTGGCTGCCCGAAAGATATCGTCACTGTTGTATTAATGGTGTATCTGAGATTGAGTTAGTGGCAAAATTGAAGGTGGCAAAGTGAATGAGGTGCCGGTGATTAGGATTTATGGGTCGACGCCTGCTGGTCAGAAGACTTGCTTGCACGTTCATCGGGTAAGGCTTACTTCTTTCTTTTAACCACGAAATGGCACTAGATAGTTTTTATTCATCTGTATGCATTTTCGGTATCTCTTTCACGCTTTACTGTTCAGAAGACTTGCTTGGACGTGCATCGGGTAAGGTTTACTTCTTTCTTTTAACCACGAAATGACACTAGATAGTTTTTATTCATCTGTATGCATTTTCGGTATCTCTTTCACGCTTTACTGTTTTTTATAAGTGTTTGGAGTCGAATTTGTGATGAGTCAAACTTGGATAACTCTGTGAATGGCAGGAGAATAATCGGCCCGAGATTGTATGGAGTTTAATTCACTGTGGTGTAGTTCTGTTATGGAACGCATTGTTAATTAATTTTGAACTTTTCCTGTCATGAGTTCTGTAATTGTTCTTTTTTCCTTGCTTGTAGGCTTTTCCCTATTTATATGTTCCGTGTTCAGATATACCATTAAATTCAAATCAGGAAGGTATTGCTTTCAGGAATAAGTTGCAATCTTTCTTTAGTGTTTGATAGAATTATTCCTGAGATGTTAAATTGATGTTTTAACTAGTTCAAATTATGCAGGTGATGCTTGCACAAATTCATTAGCTTTTTCTCTTGAAAAAGCCTTAAAGGTATATTTTATTAATCCTACTTTTGAGTTGCCCCCTTTTTTTAATCTGGCAGTTTCAGTTTGCATAACTGACACCGTTCATATGATTTGGATATGTAACTGTTTTGAATTTACAGCTTAAAGGCAGTGCTGGCTTGAAAAGACAACACGTACATGGGTGTAGTCTTGTGCGGGCAAGGAAATTTTATGGTTACCATCCATCAGAGGAGTTGTTTGTCAAAATATACCTGTATCCAAATAGTTTGCCTCTGCTACTGTTGCATATTTTCAAATTTTTAATTACATTTTGGAACTCCTTGACATAATTGCAGTTATTACCCACATGATGTGTTGCGTGCTGCCAATCTTCTTTTGGTATGGCTTATATGAAGAAACTCCTATAACCTGCAAAAAATAGCTCTGCACTTCAATTCATAGAGAAAAACAATTCTCTAAATTTATCAACCTGATATTAAAAGCCAAAGATGCTTCCAATTTTTATCAAACAGATGCATCTACTAGGATAAATTATTCAAAACTTACAATAGTATAATCTTCTTGTGATAATCATATAATGAGATTGATTTTGATCATGCTTGCTGTTTCTTGTTTAGAGTGGTGCAGTGCTTGAGAGAAGCGTGCAGCCTCACGAATCTCATATTCCTTTTATACTTCAGTTTATGGTAAAATAAGTACTTACCTGTGAATTATTGCGTGAGACTCATTGTTTCTTAAACTTGTAGCTAGGTTGATAATTTTCTTTTGCCACATTGTTTAGTTGTTCCAAACCCATTTAAGCACCATGTTGCTGTCTTTTTAAATTGTTCATCTTGGTCACGGGAGCTACGCCCTAAACTTTAATTGTTGAATCAGGTTTTAGCACGCATTAAACAGACCTTTCCTTATAATCATGGTGACAATTCTTCTAACCATCTCGTTCTATCCATCGTTATCCCTCGTTAAATGCTTGACCACTTCTAAACTGAAAAAGTTGTTTCAAACAACGATAACGCTTCCAGTTCTAACTATGGATTTAACTCTATTGGTTGCACTTTCAATTACATTGTTTGTTGGTTCAGACTTTCAGTACTCAAGTCTTTCTTAGGCTGGATATTGACTTCCATTACTTTGTGGGCCTTAAGTATTTGTTGTTGTATGCTCCACCTTTTTGTTATGAAGTATCTAATTATTGGTGTCTTCACATTGACTTGTGTATTTTACTTGGATCATCATTAATTATCAATATTGAATTTTTATTACTTGGCCTTGCTTAGCTGTGTCTTGTATGCTCTGTGAAGTTTTTTGGGGTGTGCTTGGACATCATTGTCTTGTGACTTTGCATCTATATTTCATTTGTAAACTCACACCTTCTCTTATTTGTAGGTTGATTACAACTTATCTGGAATGGGTCATGTACATTTATCGAAAATTAAATTTCGTAATCCTGTTCCAAGTAATTTTACTCCCAGAACATTTATATCCAGTGATCCATATGGGCAGGATTTGGACAAGCCACTGCCATTTTCTTCTGATACTCAGGTCATATTTGTATGCCTTTTGTGTCAATTAGGCATGTTGAAGTACCAGTACACTGAAAAATTCTTTAGTTTGTTCCTGATGCTCTATGACATTGTGGCCCATTCATATTAGGCAGACTTGGGTGGTTTTGAGGGTTTGGGTCTCCCATCTTGGACATCTTCTACCATTCCAACTGACTGGATGTGGCGCAGTTCTGGTGAATTTGATGAAACTTTCCTTTTTCAGCGTCAAAGTGTTTGTGAACTCGAGGGAGATGCTGTTGTTGATGGTTTGCGTTACTACCCTTTTGTGTGTGAACTATATATATTCATGATTTTCATCAACATGATCGCCTATCTTTAATTTGCAGAAATTCTAAATCAGCAATTCAAAGTGTACAAATCTCTCTCACAAGGACATTCTGATGTCAAAATGGTGCAATCACTTGTACCAATTTGGGAGGTTTGCTCTTACAACGCTTCTTCTTTGTAACTATTATAAGAATGACAATATTTTTGCTAGTTATCCCATGTTAACCATTGTATTTTGATGCAGGAGGAGTATGAAAGAACTGGCATACATGGATCAGCTATGCTTCCTGATCCAAGCAAACCACACCCTTTAGATGTTTTGAAAACTTTGTCACATGACCTTGAATTTGATAAGAAAATTAAACATTGGTGTAGCAAATTAGTAGACAATGAATTTTCAACTCCAAATAATTTGGAAGCTCTGGTCTCAATGACAACTTCCTCTAACAAAGAAAATGGTGTCAAATGTGAAAATCTCATTTACAAAGGTGATGGTGTAGAATCGGTGAATTGTTCTGTACAAGATGCTGTTGGTTCTGCATATTTGGAAATCAAGGATGCACATAATATGCCATTGTCTCGAGGTGAAATGTCGTCATGTGGTAGAGTTGGAAATCGAGATCCAGAGGTAGTTATTTGAATTTCATATTAAACTAAATGAAAGCCATTTTTATTAGGATATCTATCTATTTTTCCTTCATCTTTCTAAGTGGAGCCTAAAATTTTGGTGTGCTAATCAGCCTCCTCTTAGGTTTTCATTGGCTGCTATAATCAAATGAATTTGGCAGAGAAGCATCTCCAACATTCATTACAATCTAAATTGCTACTGTGATCAATTTCAACAGAGGGGATGATATAAAATTATTTTCATTGTTAATATCCATGTGATAAGTATTGCCAAATGGCATAAGAACTAAGTACATGGATAATCCTTCATCACTTGACAAACGAGTATAGAACATTTGCTAGCTATGTAATAGAAAGGAGGGACTTTGTTTAACGTTAGCATGAAATTGTAATAAAGGGGGCATAATATGGTATTAAAAATGGTTTGTTTCCAGGTTGCAGATACAGAAGCCTTGGGCCTTTTAAAATGGCTTGCCACTTACCAAACTGCTGAGGAGATGCATTCGGATGATGAACTTGTTTGTGAAACCATTCTGAGTCCCTTGTTACCTGCAACAAGCTTGGATAAAGTGCTGGAAAAGGCTAACATGGATTATGAGAGTGAATCCCAAAGAGAATGCCAGGATATTCTTGATTCAGTTGAGGATATTGTTGACTTTGAGAAATTTCAGACAAAAACTTCGGATTCTTCTGATTTTAGCCATTGTTCTCCAACATCATCTGACAAGCACACCACTCAGGTGGATCTCAAGCACTTAGCTCCTTCATCCGTGATAGAGATGAAAGATGACTACCAAAGTTGTACACCAGAGAGGGCATGGAAGAATCCTGGCACAAGGTTTACCAAGAAGAACAAAGGGAAGGAGTCATTATGGGGTTCTTTACCATTCAACACGACTAAAGAAGTTAATGATGAGTTAGAAACCAAGAGGCCCCACATTACTGATGTAGAAGTTTGTGAAAATAAATGTTGTGTTGATACAAGAGTAAAAAATGTTGGGAGGAAACTTTCTGATGCCTTGATGACACATCCAAAAATGGATATATTTGAATCAAATTCTGTGGGTGGATGCTCTTTGCGGGACTTGATGAGGATTAAACGATGTCGACATGTAGTTGAGGAGGATTATGGGCATCTTAGGGCTAGTAAAGTTAATTCAGGAGGAGGAGATGAAGATAATGGTCTTTTGCTAAAACAATTGGATTTAGGTAGACATGTTAATAAGCATGTTCATTATCCCAACAATGTTCTACCAGCTTCCAAATCACAAATAAACCATTTGGAGGGTTGTGTCATTCAGTCCCAGATCTCATGTTCTTCAAAAGAGCGAGCAGATTCTGATTTGCACATAGCTGACAACTCACCTTCTCCAGACACTATTGGCTTGACTCTCAAAAACCCCCCTATGGCAGATTGGGAAGGTGTTGCATGTGAAAATGCTTCAACGTCACCTGCTGTATCCTCCTACCCTTCTTTTGTCAATGAGGACAATAAAGATGACATGTTAGGTTGCACTTTTCACACTCTTATTAGACCCTTTAGCTTTCACTTCCTCTCTGATATATGTGTAGAATTTTAGTTGGTCAAACTAATAGTCTCTTGTGGTCTACGACTGAGAGTTTTTATAGAAAAAAGCCTTGGATGCTATGTAAATATGCCTCTAGATTTTGTTGATTACCTTGGTCAAACTAATAGTCTCTTGTAGTCTACAACTGAGTTTTTATAGAAAAAAGCCTTGGATCCTATGTACGTATGCTTCTAGATTTTGTTGATTTCCTTATTGGAAATATTGCTGATCGATTTTTTTTTTTCCATTTGTTTTGTATATGTTATTAGTTAAAGGAAGTACTTTGGATCATCTTCTTCCATTTTTTGGAGAGTATGGTCTAGGGAAAAATGCAATTGAAAAGCACTTTTGGAGTGATGAGTCCAAAACTCTGCAAGAAGCTAGCATAGGTGTTCCAACTCATGTTCAAAATGATGGTTCAGTTTTGTATCTTTTGACACCCGTCTTTTCACCCCCTTCGGCAGATTGTGTATATAGATCATTTTTACAAGGTAAGGAATGAGTTAGTGGGAATTTTGTTAGTCTACACAAATTTCTTTTATATATCATTTGAACTTTTTGGTTCTGGTTGTTCAGATGCTTCTCGAGAGCCTAAAGAGGCATCAGTTAAGCCTGTGCTGATGAAAGGTAACTTGTTTTGTTAGTCCAATGGGCTTGAAAGTTTAGAAGTCTTTCTCAACACTGAGCATTTTGCAGGCCCTTTTGAGATTGGTTTGCATAATTCATCACCCATAGTTGGCAACAAGGCCTCAACTAAATCAGGTTCTGCATCACATTTGATGCCTACACTTGATGAAATTCAACAGGGAAATGATGATCATGATGTAGGATTTGACCATAGCGGTGGTAGGACTGAAAAAATGTTGCAAAATGAAGGAAATGTTGTACCACGAAATGTATGTGCTCATGAACTTGTAGATATGTTTCATATTTCGGGGCCAGAGCAGAGATCAAGGCCTACTCCCTTGAGTCAAATTGGATTTCGAGATCCTTCCAGTGTTGGTGCCGGACAACAACTAACATTGTTAAGTGTGGAGGTATTTCTAACGTCAAGGAAATGCTTTCTCCATTTTTTTGTTCTTTGTGTTTGTATTTTTCATGTCCCTTTAGTTGCATGCCCTTTGACATGTTATTTAGAACTTAATACTTGATGTTACCTGGTGGTGCATGCTTTATTGGTTTTAACTGGAGAAGAAAATAATCCTATGCATCTTCCTTATGCTACACTTGTTGATAGGTGCATGCGAATTCTAGAGGAGATCTTCGGCCAGATCCTTGCTTTGATTCCATCAACGTTTTAGCTCTTGCTTTTCAACACGATAATGATGTGACTTTTGAGCATTACATACTTTTGTACAGTAATAGTGATGCTGATCACAGGTATTGGAATTTGTTCGTTTGCTATCTATTTTGTTTTTATTACATATAGACGACTATCTGCATTGAGAGAGTCCTTTGCTTAACATTTGTCTTTAACTACTTTAAGGTATATGATTAGTAGGAATTTGCTATTATCTCTTGGTCTTTTCTTCTTTATATGTACATGGATTGTTGAATAGTAAGATTTGCATATTTGTTACTATTAGTCTATGGAAAACTGATTTCAGGGTTAGTATTTTTAAGTTGTTTTGAAATGTGAATGTTGGTTGATTATTTGGGTTTGGTGTGTGTGAACCTTTGATTGTTTGCACAGTTTAGATCTCATTGGTCAAAACTTTGTTTTTGCTGAACATGACTAACAAAATCTAGATTGGACAGCTCTCATCCTTTTTCTTGTGACAAGATAAATCCCTTTTTTCACCTGTGATTCTACGTCATGTAAAAAAAAAAATCGTTTCCACAACAAATATGTCTTACCATTCATAATAAATTGATTGTATGCAGGAGTTTTGATGGAATTTCTGCGAAAAAGATACTCTTTTTCTCTCAAGAGAAGGAACTGTTTGACCATTTTATAACAGTCGTTGGTTCATTGGATCCTGACATCATTGTGGGTTGGGATATACAAGGTGGTTCACTTGGCTTTTTGGCTGAGAGGGCTGGCCATCTTGGTATTGGCTTACTTAATGACATTTCTCGGATACCAATGAAAAGTGACAAAGGCCCTACCAAGAAGAAAACTTCCAACATGGATACCATTTTGCAAGAGAATTTGGTTGCTGACCCTGCTTTGTCAGACGATGCAATAGTTGAGGATGAGTGGGGTCGGACTCATGCTAGTGGTATCCATGTTGGTGGCAGAATCATCCTCAATGTATGGCGGCTCATGCGTGGAGAAGTTAAACTTAATATGTATACTGTTGAAGCTGTTGGCAAAGCTGTTTTAAGACGAAAAATTCCCTCTATTCCCTACAAGGTTTTAACAAATTGGTTTTGTAGTGGTCCTGGGAGAGCAAGATATAAATGTATTGGATATGTGATAGAAAGAGCAAAACTAAACCTTGAGATCATGAATCAACTTGATATGGTAGAGCACCATTCTGAATTCTCATCCCATTGACATTTTGTATTTGCTACAACATTGTTGTTAATTTTTTGTGGTTCCTTTCATTTTCCATAATAGATTAACTACGTCCATGAAGCTTTTATTAGCTTAATCACACAGTTTCTAGTGATATAAAATAACATAGGCTAAATCTGTATGTTTCAATATTTTTGTTTTCTAGATGACGTTTGGTTATTATTCATATATTGGTTGTCATGTTGAATAAGATATTAAGAATGATTTCATGAGATTATAACATTTTTGGTAGGCTCCTAGTAAAAACTTGGAAAAGAATGCCTTCTTTTATTTCTGTTAGATGCAATAGGTCAACTTGTTGTCTATTGCTTGTCTGCAATTAATCAAAGTATATTAAAAATCAACCCTTTCAATGTTAAGGAATGTCTTTACAACTTAATTTTTTGAACTATTGAAAGGATATAGTGCTAGATAAATATATGAATGTACTGACAAGGATGGTTTGGTTTCAAACAATTAAATCTATGAACTTTCACGTGATTATGATGTGCATGCTTTTTCAGATCAATCGGACATCAGAACTTGCTCGCATATTTGGCATTGACTTCTTTTCAGTTATCTCTCGAGGTTCACAATACCGTGTCGAATCCATGCTTCTAAGATTGGCACATACTCAAAATTATCTGGCCATTTCTCCGGGGAATCAACAGGTTATGATTATCCCAAGCAAGTCTTGCTTTCTAGATTTGTATTTTTACATCATTTAGGTTCCTTATACTTGTATGGATTTTATTTGTACTTGTTTTATCTTCTTTGTGTCCAATACTGGGAAGTATTGGAGGCCACTAAATTTTAAAAAATGGTCAAAATTTTCCCTCATTGTTTGTTCAATGAGTACCCAAGTTATTTGCTGTGAGTTTGTCTGTAGCAAATTCTTCTTAATGATGCTTCATTCTGCCTTTTTCTTTTCTTGTAATACTTTACAAACTTTTTTTGGCATCAAAGCAGTGACTGTATTTGCATTTACCTTAAGCATCTGTACAATAGTTTGAGTTAACCATTCACCCTGCATAGATAAACTCACACAAGATCCAAACTTATTTGATAGATCCTAAATTTTTTCCGCATAATTTTGGGAGCTGGTAAGGGGAGGGTCATGTTGCATTGTGGCTGCTGATGACCTTCACAGTTTTCATGAAATGATGAGAAGCTTTGGTTCTGAATATCAAATTGTCCATCTGTTATACAGGTTGCGTCTCAACCAGCAATGGAGTGTTTGCCACTTGTGATGGAGCCAGAATCTGGTTTTTATGCAGATCCAGTTGTTGTCCTTGACTTTCAGTCTCTTTATCCCTCAATGATTATTGCCTACAACCTTTGTTTTTGTACTTGTCTTGGAAATATTTCACCTTCAAAGGTAAATACTCTAGGGGTTTCTTCATTTTCACCAGATCCAAATGTTGTGCGCAACTTGAAAGACAAAATGTTGATTACTCCCAATGGAGTGTTGTATGTTCCAGCTGAAGTAAGTACTATCAATGTATTTTCTTTTGTCTTTTTCCCTATTTTACCACCTTCTTTGAAAATTTTCTTGTAAAAACTTTTAGCAGACACATCAATCATTTTTCATATATCTTAGTGAATAAGATTGCAAACGTAAAAGCTTTAATATTAGCTTATATGCTCAATTGAACTACTTTTTTTTTTTTTTTGTCTCTTACATAATAACTTGTTATCTATGTGGCTGATTGAACTATTATTTATCCTTTATAAACATCATCTGGCCTTGATTTAGTTTCTTTGGGTACTCGTGGTTCATCACTTTGTCTCCTTTTTCATTGAGGCATATGTAAAAGTTGCTTCTTTTCACTCCTTTCTCCATTCTTGATTGTGGTCTCCTACTCATGGCCTCCCTTCTTTGCTGTTGGCCATTCATTCTTATGTGGATTTCTATTCACTTTTTAGTTGTGGGAGATAAGTCATATGAAATTTATTCAACGCCTTAATTGTCCACTGTTTCTGTATTGCTAAATGGAGATTGTTATAGACGCATTATGGAAGAAGACAAAATAGATCAAGTAGATTCAAGGGAGATCAAGCTCACAAAGGAAAGAAGATGATACGGCAAAACATAATCAAGACAATGATGGCAAGAATCAAGGATGTAATCAAGTGCCCATAAATTAAGGCAACGATGAAGAGGATAGCAATTAATCATGCTGCAAAAGTATTCTACAAAATATTCTAGAATTCTATTATGATTGTGTCTTTATTTCCTAGTGAAGTCTTATAAACTATTATTATGTACTACCTAAAATAGTAGCCTAGCTTTTTTATTTAAACAGCTGAACATAATGAAAGAGCTATCAGAAAAGTTTAGCTCTCTCTTCCTTTAAGCTCCAAGGTAGGTAGCCCACTTTGATAAGCTCCACCTTTACAACACTTTTTTGACCATAGGTCCCCTAGAAAATTCTGCACCCAAGCAGAATTGTCATGTGACTAGATCCCAATCTAAGTCTTTCAACATTTTGGTATCAAAGCTTGGAGTCAAAGGAGATTCAAGCAACTTAATGAACCAAATAATAAAGATGATAAACCATATGTTGGAGGAAAACAAAGTTGAGCGTTAAGCGGCAGTTGATGCCCTTATCGCCATAATTGACAATATGTCTATAGTCAAGAAGGCTCAGTAAGCCAAAGACTTGAGCAGGGAACCAGCAACAAGGTACCAATGCTTGCTTGACTAGAATATGCATTAGGGGGACATTCATACAATAACATTGTTTTGGTCTTAAGTTTCTATGAACTTAGGTCCAAATGATGTTTTGGGTAAGTGGTTGGGCCATCCAAGCTTGTTCGAAGTTTGATCAAATCAAGCTTGGTCTACTGACTTCGGGTCAGGTAAGGCCGAGCCTGACCCAATTGCGATACCTAACTAGGATGTTTATGTAGATGTAATTAGTTCTTTCACAACCAACAAACAATTGAGTAGGACAAGGACCAAACTCAATTGCGATACCTAACTGGATGTTTATATAGATGTGATTAGTTCTTTTACAACCAACAAATAATTGAGTAGGACAAGGTTGGATTCACTTCATTCTATATAACTAGAGACACCAACTATGGTTTTTAATTTATCCTATGAAAATTGGGATTTATCATTGGAGCATTTCAAGGAATTGTGCCATCTTCGTTCTGGACCACCAATGTGAAGCATTCCCTTTGGAGAATTCATCACCCTTCAACGAACAGGGGCAAAGAAAGATGCATGAGCAAATTTTAGAGTTTGCTTGTGCAGGCCAATAGGACGCACCTGGATCAGCAGGTGGATATTTTCATAGTGGGATTGTTTCAATCCATCTCCCTCGATGTGGAAATTTATCGCCCTATAAATTTTATTTTAGCCATGAGCCTTGCTAGGGCGTTCGAGAGGAAGCTACAACTTAATAAAGGGGCACACCAAGGTTATAACTGGATAGCATTGAGACAAACTCAGATTATCATGGGAAGTCAGAGAGGACTACCGTAGAATAGCAATATGGAGTTAGTAGGAGGTGCACCAACCAGCCTTTATCAAATGTCTAAATCAAGTTGAAATGGCAAAAAGAAGGGCCAAGGGTTGTGTTACAATTGCGATGAGGCATACACTAGTGGCCATAAAGGCAAATGCCTTTTTTTTGTTAGAAGTAGCAGACTTCAAACAAGGTGAAGTTGAGGATAAAGTTATGTTGCCTTAGAGACTAAGGTCTTTCCATGCAATTATAAGTTAAACGCACAAACTATGCATATTAAGGCATGCATACAAGGGCGATGGGTTTTGTTTTTAGTGGATTATGGAAGCATTCGTAATTTTGTAAGTGAAGGAGTAGTGCATTAGCTTGGTCTTCCTTACCAAAAACAACCAAGCCTTCAAGTCTCTGTAGCACATGGTGAAGAAATTCCAAGTCCCAACATGTGTGAAGGGGTGTGCTTACAAGTTCCCTTTGACTCTTTGTGTTGATTTTTATATGATATTACTGGATGATTTTGATGTTGTGTTAAGTATGAATTGGAAGCCCACATTGGATACAATTGTGTGGGATTTTTCCTCCTTGACAATGTCCTTTGGCTCAATGATAAAAAGGTGACATGGTAGGGGAAAGTATGAAAGTCATGCCTAAGGTGTTCTCAATTTAGTATTTAACAAGTTCTCATCTGGTGTTAGAGAAGTTATTGGTGTAGTATTAGGATTTGTTTTGGGAATTAGAAGGACTGCCACTATAGAAGACCACTACATTCCCTTCTTGTTGCGAACGAGTCATATGAAGACATGCTTAATAAAGGAATCATTCATCCTAGTCAATCCCCTTTTCCCTCGGTAGTTTTATTGGTAAAAGGAATAATATGGATTATAGTGTTTTTATGTGACTACAGGGAGTTTAATGCAAAAATGGTGAAGGAGAAGTTTCCAATTCCTTTGATGGATGAGTTATTAGATGAATTTCATGGTCTCTTTGAGTCCATTATTGGTGATTGTAATCTTGTGTTCGCAAGTAAATTTTGGTTAGAGTTGTTTCGACTCAATAGGTTCAAGCTCAATCTCTCATTTGCACATCCACAATTAGTTGGGCAAACTGAGGTGGTCATTTGGATCTTTGATATGTACTAAAGATGCTTTGTAGAGGATCACTATCTTACATGCTATTTCATTTCAGGTGGTTTATGGGAGGGGCCCTATATGCCTTCTCTCTTATACTAAGGGTCACAATTAAGTTGAGAGCAATGGAGGACATCTTACAACAGTGTGACTAGATTTTGATGGGGTTTCCAGTTGGCTTCATTAAAACCTTGTTCAAATGAAGAGGTAGTATGATGCGGCAAATAGGGAGTTGTCCTTCAACCTTGGTTTTGTGAGGTTGCACCCACACAAAAAAGCTCTATCTACTGTGCCATTGACATCATAAATTGACACAATGTTTTTATGTGCCCTCTGCCACATTGAGTAGGTTGCCTATCAACTAGAGCTTCCTCTCAATAGTTGCATACATGATGTCTTCCATGTTTCTCTCAAGTTCTTTGGTGAGCTACCTTTTGCAATACTACCACTATTAGCCTTAATGAAAAGATGTGTGAAGCCTATTTCTCTCCACATTCTCCACTCTTTCCTCAATCGTGGTGCCTTAGAAATTTTGGTTCAATGGGATGCTATACCACCTGCTGTGGTCACTTGGGAACCCTTGGATTGATTTCACCAACTTTACCCAAATTTGAGTTTAAGGACAAGCTCATGATTGAGGCCGGGGGTGTTGGTATAGACACGTTTTGGGGCAAGCATTTAAGTGGAATCATGAGTGATCAAGCTCAGAAAGGAAAGAAGGATGATAGGGTAAAACAAAATCAAGAAGGATGAGACAAATCAGGGTTGCAACCATGGGTCCATAAATTGAGGAAACAATGAAGATGATATTAGTAATCATATTGCAAAATTATCCTACAAAACATTATAGAATTTTATTAGGATTATGCCTTTTATTTCTTATTCAAGTCCTATAATAAAGGGATTAAAATTCCTATTATCATGTATCATCTAAAATACCGGCCTAGCTTGGTTATTCAAACAGCTGAACATAATGAGAAAGTCAATCAGAAAAGTTTATCAACTTGAGATATGCATCTTTCTTTTCCTTCAAGCTCCAACGTATGTAGCCCCTTTGATTAGTTCTACCCTTCCACCACTCCTCTCACGATAGGTTTCCATAAAGAAAAAAAGAACCCAAGTAGAATCGTCCTGTGACTAGATCGTAATCCAAGGCTTGCAAGAGATTGCTAGTCTTTGTAGCTTTAATGTTTTAGCCTTAGCGTAACAGATTTTTTTTATCCTCATTCTTTATTTCAGATTTGGTTTTCTTCATGGACCCTTTTGTGCTTTCTCTTCCTATCCCAGCATGATGGTTAAAAAAAGTGGGAATCTTACTTTCATGTCATATGCTTAACAGATTCGTCAGGGCATACTACCTAGGTTACTGGAAGAAATACTATCAACCAGAGTCATGGTGAAACAAGCGATGAAGAAATTGGCTCCAGCACAGCAAGTCCTATGCAGGGTATGACTGGGATCCAAATTCCTATTAGAAGCAAACTCAAGTTTTCTGAGTTTTTTTCTGCTTGAATTTACATGGTTTTTCTATTTTTTTTTTCATTTTCTTATGGGAAATTTTTGACATTTTGAATATTGTGTCATTTTTACTTGGCGGTAAATAAGTTACTATGCAGTATCCTGAAGTGGATAATGTGTAGGGTATTATGCTTGTCCAAAAAGTGATCAATTATTGCTGGATTGTCTTAGCAGGTCCTATAATCCACATCTTTATTTTTAATTATTTTTTTATTTGAGCATGTAAGTACCCGCATGAGGTTATATTATTTATTGCTCAGTGCAAATTTAGCATTTAGTGGTTGTTGCATGAAATCTTCTCACTGCTATATATGACCTGGACTGGATGAATTGCTTTTCTGACATCTAAACCAATTTCTGTCATGGTGTGCATTTCTAACTTTTGCACGTTGATCTGTTTCAGATATTTAATGCAAGACAGCTTGCTTTAAAGCTGATTGCAAATGTAACTTATGGTTATACTGCTGCTGGGTTTAGTGGTCGTATGCCTTGTGCAGAGCTTGCTGATAGTATAGTCCAATGTGGACGTAGCACACTAGAAAACGCTATTTCCTTAGTAAATGCAAATGATAAGTGGAAAGCTAGAGTTGTCTATGGTGATACTGACAGGTATAGCATACCTTTTTACTGTTTAGTGATTTACCTTTTTACTGTTTAGTGATTGGCCATGTTATACAAAAGCAAATCTGTGATCCAATTGACATTAATAAGATCTTTTTTAGTCATTCCTGATTGATGCTGTCTGAGAAATATGGCACGATTAAAAAAAACTGTTAAATTCTAGCGAGTCAGATTTTTGAACTGGATATTTCTATCAGCTTCACTTTCCTGAAAATTTTCTATCCCAACTATGGCTTAAAATGAAATTGTTGATGGCAGGTTTAAGAAGTTAGATGCTGCAAGTGTGCTTGTATCATTGCAACTTGTGTGGTGACTTGCATGTTATTTGCACTTACTTACCTAGACAGTAAAGTTTAGGCTTGTCTGACTTCAGTGATAACTGTTACTTTCTCGGTATTCATTTTGAGCTGAAACTATGTTTAGATGGTTGGATGGGTATTATACTATTATGTAACAAACTTGTGGTTTAGTTGCTTCACACCACCACTCTCTTAATGTAATCATTGTCATAATTTTGAAATTCAATTGAATTTATTCTCTGAACGTGATTTCCACATCAGCTACTAACATTTAAAGGATCCAATTGCACAGGAACACTTAAACACAATTATCTGAATGATTAAACTGACTGGTGCTGCAAAAGTTTTTAGAAAGACTGAATTTTTAGAAATGGTTTTTAATTTATGATTTAACTCTGTTTTTTCCCTTTACTTCTAATTTTTTATGTTTGCTTTATGCAGCATGTTCGTCCTTCTCAAGGGACGCTCTATCAAAGAATCTTTCAAAATTGGCCAAGAGATAGCATCTGCAGTAACAGCAATGAACCCAAATCCAGTCACATTGAAATTGGAGAAAGTATATCATCCGTGCTTCCTCCTCACCAAGAAACGCTATGTTGGATACAGTTATGAAAGTGCTGATCAGGTTAAACCTATATTTGATGCCAAAGGTATTGAGACAGTTCGCAGGGACAGTTGTGATGCTGTTGCCAAAATAGTGGAGCAATCCTTAAGGCTCTTTTTTGAACATAAGGATATCTCTGAGGTGTGAACACTTATTCATCTTCATAATGATCTAAAACTTTGTTAATGAATGGCTTTATTTAGTAGTATGTGCTTCCTTGCCAAGCTACGTTTGTCAGATTTACGGAAGTCCACAGAAAAATTATTGCTAATTGCCCAAAGTGAGAAGCAAAAATTATTCTGAAAAAGGCCTTCCTCCATACTATCATCATGACTATCGAAGTCATGTGCGGTAGCCCTATCTAGGCATATTTCTTCATATTTTGACTTCTATGAAACTTTTTTCTTTGCTACAGCTGATCTTGTCCTCTTATATTATTAGGTATGTTTTCTTTTTCTTTGGATTTTAAGTGTCCATATTCCTTGTACAGGTTAAAGAATATCTGCAGCGGCAGTGGGCACGAATTCTATCAGGCAGGGTTTCACTTCAAGATTTTGTTTTTGCAAAGGAGGTTCGCTTGGGTACCTACAGTACAAGGTCATCTTCATCACTGCCACCAGCAGCGATTGTAGCTACTAAAGCAATGAGAGTTGATCCCCGGGCAGAACCACGATATGCAGAGCGAGTTCCTTACGTTGTGATCAATGCAGAGCCTGGTGCCCGCTTGGTTGATATGGTTGTGGACCCGTTGGACCTTTTGGCTGTTGATTCACCATATAGATTAAACAATTTATATTACATCAATAAACAAATAATTCCAGCATTGCAGAGAGTATTTGGACTGGTTGGTGCCGACTTAAACCAGTGGTTTTCTCAAACACCCCGCCCTTCTAGGGAAGCTTTTGCTAAGCGACCATTATCTGTTCAGAATCCTCAAAAAACCAGAATTGACTATTACTATCTGTCAAAACATTGTTTTTTGTGTGGTGAGTTAGTTCGAGCATCCACACATATATGTGATCAATGTGCAGGGAAAGAAACTGCTATTGCTGCAGCTCTTATTGGAAGAACTTCAAAATTGGAGAGGGAGATGCAACATCTTGCTGTTGTAAGTATTACTACTATTCTCTCATGCATTGTACATGGTTGGTGTTTATTGTTAAACGTGCCAGATCCATGTCAATGCTTCATGTCGTCTATAATTTTCCTAGCATCATTGAGTGGATCGTGAGATATATAGGATACTTAAGGATTTTCAATTGCTATCCTTGAACCGATGTCTCCTCAAATTATTTTGGAAGATTACTACTGTGATTATTTTATCCTCATTTAGAAAATGTTATATGGCATGAATTCGTGGATTGCAAAACTTAGTTCACAACTGAAACATTGGATTAATTGAGACTATCGATACTTTTGCAGATATGCCGACATTGTGGAGGTGGTGACTGGCTGGTGGAATGTGGGGTCAAGTGCACCTCACTTGCGTGCTCGGTGTTCTATGAGAGACGCAAGGTTCAGAAGGAACTTCAAGGCCTGTCTTCTGTTGCTACAGATAAAGGTTTATACCCAAAGTGTATGGTCGAGTGGTTTTGAATACATAAATCAATTCAATGCAGAAAAAAGACGATGCTAAGTTATTACTTGTATTGATCCTGCTGTTGAATAGTGAATAGTACTGTTGTTTAGTTTTTTGCATGTACGAACTGCTGAGTAGAAATCTGCGAACGAGCCAAGTCGCCAGTGCGAAAGTGAAAATTGGTGACTTGCTTGGAATTTGCTTTGCTGCTTGCTTTCTACTCTTTTGTAGCCTGGTGGTAGATTAAAGGTTGCTTGGTACAATAAAAATATTGGTGCCTTCAATTCTATCAAGAGCTCATTTATATCTTTATAATTTAAATGGAATTTGAGATTAATCAAATTAGATTTATAGTCAGGAAAATAAGTCCGGATTATCATTCTATAAAGTCCATACGCATTTCATTAGTTGTTCATCTTCAGCAAACTAGTGATCCAAACTCTGGTAAATCCAGTAGTTGTAATGTTTTCTTTTTCTCGTCACAATCTTGTTTTTCTTTCCTTTTTGCTCACGCTTATTGCTATTTATTAGTTTGCTATTTTTGTCATATTTCCTGAACCCTTTGCTCTTCAAAGTAAAAATACCTTCAAATTTCTTGAAGTAAAAATTTAATAATGGCTTTCGTGTTTGGTTGGGTCTCTAAGATATTTTTAATGACATGTTTGTGTTGAAGTGATATCTATTTGATCCGATCACTTGCATAAAGCATGCAGAAGCACCGGAATTGGGAAAAAAAATGCAGAATAGACAGTTTATATTTTCTATTATATTAGTGTTAATTAGTGATCTTAGCTCGATGAATCTTTTATGAATTGTTGGCACTAATCTTATATTTTGTATTTGTGGACTAAGGAAAAAGGGTTCATAGAAAAGAGGATTGTACCATAAGAGGTTAACCTTTTTTTTAAATATACAATATAGATTTTGGCAATGTAATGTAGTTAGATTCTCGTGACGACCTAAATGAATAATCCTTTTTATATTTAAAATTAGTAAATAATAAAAATGACTTAAATTTCTTTTCAAATAACTGATTTTTAAAGCTCTTTACCGTAAAGCATAGGAAGACAAATTAATCATTAAAGCTCTTTAATGATTAATTTGTTAATCATTAAAGCTTAATTTCTTCAATTGAATTTTATTAATTTAGATAATACTTAATTGATTGGATGGTAACAATAATAAAATTGATAACAGGCCAATGTTGTCTAACCTAATTGATGTCCGGTCGAACGACGGCGTTGTACTAACTTCCAGTAGAGTAAATCTTTCGCTAAAGCCCTTCAAGAACCCAACCCCCGCAAGCCTTGGAGCTGAAATGGCGTCCCTATTTTTATCTGGCTTATATACGCCTTTCTCAGCCGCGAATCCCCGTATTCACGTAATTATTCCTATCTCCAACCTTTGTGTACTTCATTTTATTTTATAACTTTCTGTTGATTAACAAAAAATCATTTTATTTTTCTTCTTATGAGTAGTGGGTAATGGATACTCTTGACGCAGGTAAGCAAGTATGAACTTTTTTTGGAACAAATTGTACTGAATTTAAGTGCTGATGGCGGTTTAGACACGTCTTAGACGTCTATGAATTGTTCCATCGACTTGGAATTCATTTTTTCTTATTAATAACAACGCGTTTTGCTGTTGAAAATGTGATTGATTGGTATTTTGTCTATACCCTATTGCTTGTACTGAAGGTAGTTATGAGATGGGCAATGGGGAATGAATTGGTTAGTCTTGTTCTGACCTAGCATCAGCCACCATCACCGAGCGTGAGAAATTCTATCTTGTTTCTCCAGCGTCAGTTTTATGGTTCTCGGAGAAGCATCAATTCTATACTTCCTAATTGTTACTTGCAAGGGAAACCGTGCAGGGACTATGTTGTTGCTGCAACCTTTTAACAAATTGTGGGACATGAAAACATTACATTTTTGGTCCATTACCATCCGGAATTTCAGTGTTAAGTCCTTTCCTGTCATCAATCAGATACGATTTTAATTGCTCAAGCTTTTGCAATGCAATGCCATTAGAAGCTGACTATGGCCAGAGTGTAACACCGTGTTACTGTTTATTGATTCTGGGCGTTAAGTTCTTGCATGTTTATTTATGAATGCTTAGGTGAAACTTTTACACATAATTGAGTGACTTAACTCCTGATAATTTTCTCGTCCTTCTATACTACCCTTACATGGATTATGCTCTTATCAATTACATTGACTGCAGATGGAGCATACCTGCGTAAGATTCATATATAATATTGGACAATTTTCCCAAATATTTGGGACATGAAATTTGTTGGTCATTAAAATAAGAAACAACCTGCTCTTCATATTCTCATAATGAGTCCGTCTCTTTGTTACCTTCTTGTGCTCTCATTATGGCAATTGTATGAGTTTCAATACTCACATTTGGTTCGTTAGTCATGGCTTCAGTTATGATAAGACTCAATATCTGTTGATAGTTGGGTGCCTGATCTCTGTTACTCTTTCATTTACAAGTTTGATGTCTGTTCTGACAAGCAATTATGACAGAAGAAAGGAGCTGTGGCCACAATTCCAAGGAAAGCAACCAATGGAACTGGTACCCTCTTCTAATCTGCCGGAATCTATGTATTTTATGTGACAATCAAGAAACATAAATATAGTTTTCTGGCCCCGGCTCAGCATCAAAAACATCATATAGGAAGTTGCCACTTCATTAAAAACTATGTTTGACTGGAGTTTATTTGAAAGTTGACATCAGGTTAACCGGAGAAACTTCAAGTACTGTATATGTGTAAAATGTAAAGTCATGTCAAATCATTTCTTTAACTTTTGCTTTCTTCTAAATCTAGAGCAGCTGTCGATGCCACCTCGGCTGTAACTGTATTGTTTTTTATTGTGCAAAGGAACTTGCTAATATAGCAGCCAAAATCTGTGTGTCATGGAAACCTTTATAATCTAATTGAATTTATGGGTGAATTTCTAATGCTGCAGTAGATAGACACATGTTACTATTTTATTTAGTCTACTTTTCCCTTATAACTGACAATATCAATTTCATGTGCTGCAGCCAGCCATCATGCTATCCGCAACAGAAACAGGTGTCAATTTCTTTTGATCCAAAGCTCTTGTTGGTACTCAACAACTTGCTTTTGTAGTGAATTTTTTTCTTCCTGTATGAACATAAGTAGCCATAATCATAGTATAAATGGTTATTGGGAGGGGCCGGATATTGAGGATGGTTGGGGATATGTGGAGGCTTTTGTTAATCTTGTTGCTCGATTATGATATGAACGATCCAGAATGGTTGCATGATCTCTTTTTCCCTTTCCATCTTTTAAAATTGTTGTTGGATGTGTAATGTCAGGGAAGTGATTGTTTGAATATTTGACTAACGTAACTGCCATAATTATCTATCTCTTCACGATAACAAGTTTGTATTAAGTTGATGAAATAATCCTAATGTTTACATCTGGAAATAAGTTGTAACTTAATGTTTGACGCTGTTCATATTAAACCTTATGGTTTAATAAATGTTTACGTTAAATCTTAAGTAGACAGAAAATCTGACGACTGCGTTAGTTGTTTATCATGTCATTAATGATGTAATAGAAATGTATAATTTTTTAAATTTACCAATCGTAATTATTAATTAATCAAATTATTTTCTTAATTTTAATATCTTTATTAAAATTAATTAAACTAAATTCTTAATTTTTAAACCCCTAATTTTAAATATCCCTAACTCTAAAATTATAAATTCCTGTCATTTTACTATCCTCCCATCATTGTCATCTACATCAACATTTGGCCATCCTATTAATTGTCGCCAATTTTCCTATCCGCCGTTGTCTTCTTTCTAGAACATCCTCTTACTTGCCTCGCCCTTTACCGTGGTCATCTTCTTTCTTCGTCTTCACCCCCAATCTTCCTATGTAGTTTTCGCATTTAACATTGAAGACTCCTTGAAAATTCATGATAAGATTATAGAAAATATGAAAGAAGGTAATCAATCACACCATTTAACGGATTCTTGACATGTTTTGTGATCAATCACACCATTTAACTCTTAACGGATTCTTGACATGTTTTAAAGTTATATGTTTTGGAATAGGATGATTTCTTACCACGCTTAACGATTACTTTGGGAGACATTTTCAAGTCAATTACATGGTAAGGTTTTATATGTCTAAGGAACCTCTTATTTAGTACTTGTTGGAAATTCACAACCAGAGTAATCTCATATCAGGAAGAGACGTAAGGATGAAGTGAGTTATATACAAAAATAAGACTCATAATTTACTATCTTAAAATTTTGGGTTGAGATATAATGTTATGATTGTATATAGGCTCAATTGGACCTGGTCCAACTTTTTAAAGGCCCCCTCAAAAACCTACCTTAATATCAGAGCTAGGTTCGATGAATAAAGATTTATGAATTCATGTTAGATGAATGGGTGATTTACGGAGTAACTTAAATGGCTTTTCATGAGGTATGAGTTGAGGAGGAGCTAGTCCGATATGTATACATTTACTTGTAAGGGGGAGATTTGAAAATTCACAAGCGGAGTAATCTTACATTGAAAAAAAAAACATAAGGATGAAGTGAGTTACATACAAAAATAAGACTTATAACCCTAAGATGTGATATCCTGATTGTATGACCTCAATTGGATCCGGTATAATTTCTCTCCAAGCCCCCTTAAAACCCTTCACTTCTATCTCACTTGCATGTCATGTATATATTTAGAAACTTTACAAATATGATCTAGATATTTTCTCATTATCTTCCATATTAGTTAAGAACTCAGTAAGTCAGTATTATGCACAATGACGACTCTCTAAAGTCGATTTTCCTATTTTTTAAATTGTATGTCATATCTGTTACGATTCACGTTCTTAAAGGAAACATACTCTATAGGATAAAATGCTCAAAGTGTTAGATACTTTCCTATGGAGTTGACAACAATTAATAACATTTTTAATGTTTTTAAATAACTTATCGGTTAAACTACTCAAGTTTGATCCAGATAAGGATAATAAAGTAGCCCAATAAAAGATTTGGGTTAGTGGGCTGAAGTCCAGTGAAGAAAATGGACCTCAATCAGTGTGAACCAAATATGTTTTGACTTATGATGGGGAAGCCCGATATGGATGCTATATAAATATAAGGTTAAGGTCTGCTATAGCTGATTAAGTAAATTGTGAGCATATAGATACTCTGACTCATTCAGAGGTTCAAGTATTAAGAAAGCTATAGAAAGACATTAATTACATCTCCGTGAGAAACTCTCGTGAAGGTGTCGGCGGAATAGCGCTCATTTCGGCTTCAAAAAGCTCGTTTAAAGTCATGGAACCAAAATTAGATATTTTCCACATTTCTTCATTTTTTCCCTTTCACGTTCGATCTAAGATATGTAACTAAGGCTTGTGTTATGCAATACATGTGGTATCAAAGCAGTTAAGTGATCGGGTGAACGAAAACGAATATTTTTTTGTTTTTTCTCTATAAAGAATTTGAAGAAAAATAATTCATTTTTCAGTTTTTTTTCTTACATGTGGATGCTTGAATATGTGTAGCACCCCACTTCTGCAATGACCCGAACCCGACATCGATGGTGATATCCGAGTTTGTGCATCGCGAGGGTGGCGTGCTAAAGCACTCAATCAGTCAGAAATCGGTATAAATTTTTTTTTGGTCACAAACACAATATGCGAAAATCGACACTCAAATTGGTCCCACATTCACTCAAACATTTTCAATCAACGCCATACAATCATTGGAATTTCAATAGCCAATTGGGCCTTTTTTCAAAATACAAAACAATAGAGTCATTTAGAAATACAAATTTCTACAAAAGTTGCGAAAAAAAAAACAGTTCAATACAAATAAAGAAATGTAATGCAGACGCGAACTGATCCCGACCTCTATCCTTCACTTGAATGCTGTAAGTATACTCTCGTTGGCCTAACGGGGTATTCTTCTGAATCCTGAAAATATTTGCAAAATTTGGGTGAGTTTTTGCGAACTCAGTGAGTGACCATCATTGATGGCTCACTCATCACATAACATATACGATTTACATAATTCACATCATTTCATTAACAATCATAATGAGTCACATACACTTAATCAGTCATTTCACATATTACATTAAACACATATTACATTCAGAAATCATTCAAACCATTCTAATCATTCATATCATGAATATGCAGTGCACAGGAGACTCTCTTTCTATTTATTATTTTGTTGTGACCGAGTGCCTAAACTGTCCCGTATCTATTGGATACTGGGCTCATTGATAACTATCTCATATAGGGCTCATTAAACGTTGAGCCTAAGGCTCTGAATCGCTTTTAAGCTCGAGGCTCTTTTTCAGACGTTGAGCTTGTAGCTCTGATCGGTGGCTACTCTGGTCACAACTGCCATTATGTTT
>JAOTBA010000006.1:16533546-16543703 GCA_025629845.1 Erythroxylum squamatum | reverse complement strand
TTTGATCCGAAATTAGAGCATGTTCCGCCCACGCTTTGTGATCACGCTTTTTGACTTTTGTGTTCGCTTTTTGATTCTATTTGATTTCTTTTGTTTCCGCCTATTTGTTTTTCGATTTTGTTTCTGCTTTATGATTTCAGAGCCTTTCGATTTTCTATGGCTCATTAAGAATTCAATTTCTTTTGGTTTCCGTACGCTTTTTGGTTTCGTTTTGTGTTTCGCATTTTGTTTTGGCCCACTTTCAGGTTTAGGATCCGTTCTTTTGTTTCGCTTTTCGTTTTCGTTTTTCGTTTTTCCGATTAGGATCCAGTTCCAAAATTGGGTCCCAATAATAGCGGGATGAAGGACACATGTTGTGCATGTGACACACGTGCTAGCTCGTGAACAGTGCCCACCGGAGGCGGTAGGAAAGGTGCATGCATTGTATGCACAAACCACTTGTCTCAACACATGGCGTGCGTGGGTGAGGACATGTGTCTAGCGCGCGTGATACATGATCCAGAACAGTGAAGTGTGTTTGTGTGCGTAAGGTGTATGTGTCATACATGCCATTAGGACCCAAGCACGCTAATGCATTTGCCCTCAAGGTCCGCACGCACTTTGATGTCAGTCTGACGTTACGCTAATGTCAACGCTACAGTACATGACGTTAACCAAAAAAACTCAAAAAAATATTTAAAAATTTTCGTAATGATACCACGGGTCAACTTTCAGGTTTGTGGATCTCATAAAGTAAGTTTTTATTTTTTTGGATTTATTACATTGGTAATAAATGAATTTTAACTCAAAAAAAGAAAATACAACATTCTAAAGCCAGTATTGAGTGAATTTTCATGCTTCAACCTTGACATAGGGGAGATACACGAAGTTTTTGTGTCTCATGTGGTAAGTTTAGTGTTTGACATCGCATAATAGTCACTCTAATTGAGATTTTTCAGGAAAGAAAGTCTCAATTAAAGTTCATTGATAATGTTTTCAGCACTAGTATGTGATAATGAGAATATGCATCCGGATTTTGCATTTATTAATGACATATTATCACATATTGTATGCCCATACAGAATGTGAGGATAACACACAGGTGTATCCCTTGTGTTTGTGGATCTTTTTGAGTACTGATGAGAATGCAATCATTAGATGATCATTCAAGTTAATATTTGAGTATTGATGAGAATGCAGTCACCAACGTAAATTTAAAGAGAGACTTTCTTCACCCAAATACATTGAGCTGAATATAACATATTATTTGAGCTTATTAATGGCTCAGAGTGAAAAAGAGACAAAGGACAACTTTATAAATGAAGTTGCATTTCAAGAATATGAGGAGGTAACTGCTGCTTTAGAAGAGAGAGACAAAGAGATGACAGAGGAAGTAGAGGAAGAAGGAGAAGTGGAAGCCTTTGTCTAAAACGAGGAATTAGAAGAGTGGAAAAAGATGATAGAGGAAGAAGAAGAGGAGGGAAACCTTGTCAAAGAAGATAAAGTAGAAGAGTAAACAAAGGTGTTTGAGGAAGAACAAGGGGAGGAGTCAAATAAGGATACTACTGATGAATTATTAGTGGTCATCTTAACTAAGGATGGTTTCTGCTTCTTACAAGACAAAATATTTGAGTCAATTGAAGATTCAAGAAGTTTTATTATTCCTTATTTTATTGACAGTTTGTTATCAAAAATTGTATTAATGAAGTCAATTGGATTCTTAATTTGATAAATTATGCCCTTATTATTATCTTACAACATGTGGCTTATTCACAGGCTATTAAACCACTATGTAGAGAAACAGGTTAAAGTAAGCCACTAATTATAGACCTAGGTTTATGGATTGAGCTAGTGACGTTAAATAAGAACTTCTTGGGAGGCAACCCATGAATTATTATATGTTTCATTTTTATTTCATTTTGTTTCCAATTTTTATATTAGCATAGGACTTTATTTCATGTTATTTTATCTTATGATGATCTTTATTATTATTATTATTTTACTTTCTTTTATCTTTTTATCCCTTTTTGTTTATATTTTTGCAAGGATGGATGTATCTAATATCAGATGGACCCTTCATCAAATTCAAAACTTTGTAATTCTTATTATTCAGGGCAATACCAATTTTGAACCTTTATTTTTTTATTTTATTGATATTTTACTTATTGTGTATGTTGGGGACAATGTGAGATTTTAAGTGTGAGAAAGGAATTTCTTAAGTTTATTAAAATATTTTTTAAGTGTTATTAATTGATATCCGTAGTGGTTAAAATATGTCCTAAATACTTGAGATCATTATTGACTATTGAATTGAATTAGTATGTAAAAGGATGAAAGTTAGAATAAACTTGCCTTTCTAAGTCATATTTTTAATAATCATCGAGATAATTAATTTGAATGAAAATTACATATTGTTTACACACAAAAGACCTTTTTATGAGATTTTGTACCTAATAGCAAATACATCATTAGTTAAGCTCTTTTATTCTTTCATATGTGTTATTATACATAGTGGGATAATTATAGAACTTGCTTTTATTATTCATATTGAGACCACATTTGTTAAATTGGATGCATTAAAATGATAAAGGCATTTAGATTGGACCTTGTTTAGCCTATTTTCATGATAATCATCCTACCATATTTTATCCCTTATGAGTAACTAATTTTGACACTTAGCCTTTTTTATTGATTATAACCACATTATTAGCCTTTACCTTATTTTTCTTGAAGTCTTGTTCCCTAAAGGTTATTTACATTTACTTGATTGCTAAAAACTTGAATTTTATTGAAGAAATTTAAAGAGGTCAAATATTTCTTTAATTGTTGGTACTTGATAAATGATTTTTAAAAATGGGTGTTTTAAGTTATGGTACCAATGGATTTATGGTATGAAGGACCTATATTGTGAAGAATTAAGTTTCTTGTAATTTTTAAAAATTTTCTTCAATTTTATCACCCTTTTTATTATCCCTATTATACCTTATCTAAGCCTCACCAAAACCTTGTAATAAGACCTTTTGATTTTTGTTTCTAGTTTACTTATAAGTGGAGGAGATATGATTTTTAATGTGAGCCTATGGTTAAGAATTAGTCTATATATTGATTTGAGAGTTCTTACACCTTTCACCCTAAATACTTTGAGGGCATTAAGTGAATCTTTGGTGAGGGTGTGAAATTTTATGCTTTTGATTTCAAAAAGATTACCAATGTGATTATTCTTGATATCAACTTATGAAGGTTGGTTCTAGGATAACTTGAATATAATTGTATGTTAGTTTGATTGATATGATATAATCATGTAAAGTGTAAGTAGATAGGTTGAGATTAATAAGGGATGGTTGTTTGTAAGATTGATGATTTAGATTATAATTTGCTTGAGGACAAGCAAAAGCTTAAGTGTGGGGATGTCTAATAAATGATTATTTGTCTATATTTATATACCCATATTTAATGTGTATTGCTTGTTATTTAAGAATTTTATAGTATTTTTGGTACTAATTTGCTTAAAGTGTGTTTGTAGGTGATGATTACCTTCATGGACCAAAAGGAGAAGAATTTGGATGAAATAATGGCATAAAACAAAGATTTGAAGCAACTTGGAGATACACAGTCACCTGTATGATCATATAATTAATCAAGTATATCCCAAAAATCCTAGCTTTTACTATAAAAGGATGTTATTAGAGGCAGATGAGGAGGCAAGTTTAGAAGAATTTTTTAGTCATAAGAAACATAAAGAAGAGGCATCTCTAAACAGAGGACAAGGAAAACAAAAAGATTTCGTCACAAGATCTGATAGAGAGCATCATTCAATCCAAATTGTAAGAAGATTCATTCGAGACAAAAGGGAGATTTAGAATATGATTTCTTTGATTTCTATTTGGTCTCCTGAATGTTTGTTATTGGTTTTGTTATCTATATATAAGAACTAAATTGTTTAGTTCCTAGGCATGAATACTAGTACTTACAATCCTTATGGGATTAACTTATACTTGTTAGTCCTAACTACAGCTTCGCCGTACACTTGCGGTTAAAACTGATAAATCTTTATAACCATAGAAATCATCAATTAGTACTAGTACCAAAGTAGCCATGGAATCTATTAAAGAGGAGCTTACTACTTTGCAATCCTAGCTTACAACCAATCCTAGTGATCCATTTTTAATTTCTATAGAGAAACTGATCACATAAAACTATCTGTAAGCGCTTAATAACCATAATTCTCTACTTAAATAGGGATCTAGAGTGAAATGGTTGAATAAGGGTGACAAGTGTTTTAGATTTTTCTTTAATTTTGCCCTTGATAGAAGAAATCAGAGCAAAATCAGCAATATCCTATTTAGTGATTACATCTTACCCCAGGAACATCAGGATATCCAACAAAAGTTGTGAATTTTATATATGTCTGCTTTGATCTTTAGGATCTTCCTCTTCCACTATTTCTCATTTGAAGAAATTCATTTCTAAAAGATCTACATTGATGAGGTTGTAACTTATAGCAGATAAATAGATAAAGGATATTGTTTTTAAAATGAATGGAATAAAAGCTCCTGGTCCATATGGGTGGTTATTTTCTTTAACAAATCCCGGGAAGTGATAGGTTAGTAAGTGAAGGATGCAGTGCATGAATTATTTACAAATGGCATCCTACTAAAGGAAATCAATAAAGGCCTCAATCGTTCCTGTTTTGGTGACATTAAGCCTATAGCATGCTCCAACTTCCTTTATAAGATTATTTCCAAAATTATGGATGCTAGATTGAAAAGTGCCATATCACATTTGATCAGTGATAACCAAGGTGCATTTATGGAGAATACAAATATAGGAGATAATATTTTGATAGTTCAGGAGTTAATTAAGGGTTGTTCAAAAAGTAAATCCACTTCAAATTGCACCATAAAAATGGATTTTCCCAAGGATTTTGACAGTATAAGCTAGGATTTTCTATTAAAGCTACTTAAGTTGTTTAGTTTCCTTGGAGTATTTATTGGTTGGATTAAGGAGTGTATCACATCAACCTCTCATTGTGTTTTGGTGAATGGCAACCCCTCAGAGATTAGCAAAGGTGCAAAAGAGTTAAGATAGGGGGACCCCTTATCCCCCTACCTCTTAATATTGTGCATGGAAGCTCTTAATTTTCTTATCAAACGTGAAGTTGGAAGAAACACGAAGTTTAGATATCACTCTAAATGTAGGAAAGTTGAGTGAATAAATTTAAGTTTTGTAGATGATCTTTCATCATTTTATAGAGCTCATATGGAATTAGTTCTGATAATAATAAATATTTTGGATGAGTTCCAAGGAATTTTTTGGATTGGAAATCAATTTCAACAAAAGTCTTCTGATATTAATAATATTAATAAATATTCTGGATGAGGTCAAAGGAATTTTTTGAATGGAAATCAATTTCAACAAAATTCACTTCATAATCTCTAAAGGGATAACTCAACTAGAGACTTATATAATAAGAATCACTAGTTTGAAAAGGAAACAACCCCCTATGATGTATCTGGGACTTCTAATATTCACAAGAAGACTAAACTTCAATGAATGCTTTCCTCTGGTAGAGAAAGTTCAAAGAAGGCTTAACTCTTAGGTGAATAAATCTCTATTCTATGCAGGTAAACTTCAGTTGATCAAATTTGTCCTTTGTTCTCTTCATATATATTGGTGCTTTTATATGTTTTTATCTAAAAGTCTCATCAAGTCTCTTAAGAGAATGCTAATAAAATTATTATGGGGCCATTTTAATGGTGAAGGGGGAGTTGCAAAAGTCAAATAGTTTAATATTTGTTTCCCTAAAGAAGAAGGAGGGTTAGGAATTAATTCTATCAAAACTACTAATCTTGCTTTAATTCATAAGAGGCTTTGGTGGATACTAAAGAATAAGAACTCCTTATGGTTAAAGTGGATGCATAGCTACTTTCTTAAAGGAAAGAGTATTTCAGCTATTGAAAAGAGTTCCTTATTCTCCTGCTTCTTGAGTCAATTGCCTAGATGAGAATATGGTTAAGCTAGAAATGAGTTGTAAAATTGGTAATGGAGAAACTAAATTTGTGTGGTTTGACAGTTGGTTAGGCTATGGACAACTTATCCAACTCCATAGGATTCATAATGCTATGCAGATTTATCCTCTAGATGCTAAAGTAAGCACATTGATTAGGTAAGGTGTTTGGCAATTGCTTGAAGAAATAAGGGATCTCCAACCTAATTACTCACCTAATCACTCTGCACCAAACATATACTTTTGACAAGGAAAGTTACATTTAACTACCAAGAACACCAAGGAATTAATAAACCAGAAACCCTAGAGTAGCTTGGCATAAAATGATATAGAGTAAATGCTTACTGCCTAAAAACTTTTTTCTTCTATAGCTGACCATCAAAAATAGGTTGAGAACAACATGCAGAATAAGTTATATGACTACAAGCAAAATTTTCCCCTTATGCCTAGAATTGGATGAAACTTAGGACCATTTGTTTTTTGTGTGCAACTTTGTAGCTAGCATCCTCAATGTAGTGAAAGGGATGTGCATATGGAACATTAATGGGAATTCAATAACACAAACTATCCAATGACTCATATATCATACCACTTATTAGAAGCAACTTTGAAAGTATATACAATTGCATTAGGGACTTGTGTGCAAACCATCTGGAAGGAAAGGAAATCCAAGAGATTTAAAAATAAAGCTACTTCTCCAGATGGATTAATCTCAAAAGTGTTTAATAGTGTAAGGGAGTTGATTTTGCTTAAGGACATTGCTAAAAATTGCAATTCTAGTTTGGTCTCTTCTCTAGGAATATAATTTGCAACATTTTCTTCAATATGCTATGCTTGTAAGAGTTTATAGTGAGTTTTGAACTATCTTGGAAGGGTAATACTAACATTTATATGACCAATGAATTTCTTTAATTTTTTTCAAAACTAATCAGAGAAAGATGGAGATCTTAGGCAATAATTTCTTATCTCATATAATATACGCCCATAGCTGCTTAGTTAGATGAGGTTTAAAAAAATCTTTCCTAAGATTGAAAGCTAAATTTCTCTGATGGATGATTTGTTAAAAAAATAAGAGTCCTTTGAATTAGGATGGGATTGGTGCAATAGACTAGATATACCAAGCCTTTGTAAAAATAAACTTTGCCGTTCTTCATTCCTAATAATAGAGCTAAGCTTTGCAGCAGACAGGCAAAATAAAGCAGTGGTTTATTAGGAACCATGATTGATAATTATCAAATCACAAGGAATCCAGTTCTACGTTGAATATTAACATTTGGTACAATTTTTGGTCAAAGTTTTAAATATTAAAAATATTAAAAATAATTATCAATTACGAAGATATGTTCATTTTTTGTGGAATTAACTCCCATTTCTTTTGACAACATCACAAAACAATCTGCTACATTTTTATCTAATTTTATAAAATAAAAGTTGAATATATTTGAATGATATGAATTCCTTCCGTTCCGGTTAGTACTAGCCGGAACCGGAACGAAACGAGCAACCATCGGTATCGGCCAAAAATACCGGTCGGTACCGGTGGTTTTCGGTCGGTACTGGACGGTACCAACAGTACCAGACCATACCGACCAGTACCGTAAAATTAAAAAATCCTAGGGACCTAATTGCAATTTTGAAAAATTTTAAACCTAAAAATTTTAACCTAACCGGCCTACTCCCCATCCTGACTCTTTCGGTCTCTCTTCTCCCCACGTCATCTTCTCTCCTTCTTCTCTCATCTGTGCCACGTCGCCTGCTCCTCGCTGCCGACGCCTGCCTCTGCTCTTCTCACCGTCGCCATTGGTCGCCTCCTCCTCGACGCTCGCCTCCCTTGGACGTTCTCCCTTCGGTTCGTCATTCCTCCACGCCGTCACCAACGCCACCACCTTCTCCACTCCTCTCCGTCGCACCATAGCACCGCGACACCGCAGGGAAGCCACCGGAGACACAACTGAAGCCACCGGAGATGGTTCGATGCTCTGACCCGTGACAAAACCCGAAGACCTGCCCATACCGAAGTTGGTTTATGAATTTTGTTTCTGATTTCAAAAATTTCATGCTTAATTAAATTTATTGTTGTGTTTGGATACTTGGATAGTTGGATTGTGAATTTCTGATGGATTTTGTTGGATCGGTGTTGGAGACTTGGATGGTGGTTTTTGTGTTGTTGGCTTGTTGCGTGATCTGGGTTTTGAAATTTTGGTTGGATCATGGATGATGCACGGTGTTGGTTGGATGATGCACTGTGTATGTGTTGGACCCCGTTTTCGGAGCCCAACATCGGACACGAAATCATGAAACTTGAGCGTGGAGGAAAGACTTAGAAGTTGAAAGTTTAGAAAAAAATATCCTTTGGAAGCAAAGGCGGCCGTCGCCGCGGCGAAACCCTTCGGGGATTTCACGCCGCAACGAACCTGCGATTTTATCGTCGCCGCAGCGAAAGCCTCTGCAGCAGAACCCACAACTTAAAAACAAAAGTAAACTTAAACATAAACTCAAGCAATCTTCCAAAACCTTATTCTCATTCCCATAATCGGATGCTTTGCGAAAACTTGAAGAAATCATAGACAAAATTTCCAAACACATATTTCATTAATATCGAAAGTAAGAGTTTTACAAAGCGGTAATGGCATTTTAAGCCATAATACATCAGTTGAGTTCAAGAACCAAAAATACAAAATACACTTGAACTACTAAAACTTGAAATGTGGCTAAAGCCTTGAATTCCAAAACATATAACTTGAAAATACAAAAATATGCCAATTCGGAGTGATGTCGTAACTCTTGACCTACTCGATCTCTTGCTCATCACCTGATTAGGGGGAGGAGAATGGGGGTGAGCTATGAAGCTCGTGGGTAACAATTTTTATAACCGATAACAAGCAAAAACCATTGAAAAATATTCATCTTCTTTGTATAATGCACATTGAATCATGAAGCACATATTTCTCAAAATTCTCTTTTATCAAACAAAACATAAGCAACATATATCATGCGTTCATCATCTTGTTCACAAATCATAAACACATAGGCACATCGAGATGGTTTGGGTGGATCCAAAACAGAACGTACTACACATTTATCCTAAAGGTCCTGTGTAGCCGTGAACAGAACATACTATCGCAGTCCCACTTAATAGTCTTGCGTAGCCGTGAACTTATGGGAGTCTATGAAGGAGCTCCATGCCACTAGCGAGCAGGCGGGAGAAGCCTTTTGTCAAAGTGCACTTGACTTAACTTAGGGGACCACCACAAACCCACATAACATGTAATTCATGAGTTGAAAACCAATTGCCCAAATGGCAACATTTCGAAAACTTGTTTTTCATGAACATGCAATTTTTTGAAAACCCTTTCATCTAGCAATTCACAATTTAACATCAAAATTTCATACACCAAATGTGTAGCAATTTCTCAAATCAATCACAAGAAATAAAAGCAACATTTATGAAGTAATTGAAATCATTTTATTCTCTTGATTTAAAAGAAAACGTTAGTGGCTCATTAATCAATTATAAACATGGAACCCACCTTGATTTCCTTGCTTAAACTTTGCTCAAATTGCCTCCCCTTGCCTTTTCTTGATTCCTTTTGCCTCTCTTGATCTCCTTCATCAATGGCAAAATTCCCAAATTAATAGGCATTCCAATTGAGAAACCCATTAGACATATTCACTAAAATGGATCCTAGAAAACTTAAACCCATGCATTTCCTAAGCTCTTTGAGCCAAAACCCTTCCAAAAATCCAAAAGATTTAACACAAACTTACTTTGAATCTTCACCAAATAAAGAGTTTCTTGGCTTGAATGAAAGCTCTAATCCTCCTCCTCATTTTTCCCTTCTTGAACAACTTGAAAATCTCTCTTGAAAACCAAGAAATAATGAAACCCTATCTTTTCCTTCTTCCTTTCTCTTAAAATCGAACCCTCTCCTTGCTTTCTCTCTAAATTTTCGTTTCTTCTCTTCTTCTCCCTTTCAATCCATATTTTCCACTTCTTAAAAGCAAGACAACTCCTCCTTTTTCCTATAATACCCTTAATGAGTATGCAAAGACCCTTCTACCCTTCCTTATATGCCTTGTAACTTAAATGCTTTAGTGAACTACCAAAAACACCCTTATACAATCTTACTATCTTAACTAATGATCATGGGAAAATTGAAGGAATTTGATA
>JAOTBA010000006.1:16469598-16494101 GCA_025629845.1 Erythroxylum squamatum | reverse complement strand
CCTCAGTGAGAGCAACATCAACATTAGAAACCGCCAAAAATAGATTTAAAGATTCAAGCCAGTCCTCATAATTGGTCTCATTCAGCTTAATCAAAGAATTCAAAGCTGGAAATTGATACAAAGCAGGGAGATTTAGCAAATGTATCAATAACTAGCAAAATTGGGCAAACAACACAGCTGAGTTCTCATACAATTGCAATCCTTCCTAAGAGTCCCGAATTACAACACAGATCACTCAGAACATTAAATTATGTCCTAAAGCTAATATCGATAGGATACTGAAGCCATAAGACATAATTTAATGAATTAAACAAAACATTAGAAACCACATTGATAAAGACAAACTGATAGAGTAAGTGCATCATTAACGTAGTATCTAATATATGCCCAATAACAATATCATAATAGCATTTTGTAATAATTGGTCTCACGATAGACGAACTCACAATTACACAAAGTAAATGATAATAGTCCAATAACATTCCCCAAGATTGTCCCCACAGGTTCCAGTTAGCACCACAATTACAAAATTAACCATATTAATCATACAATATAACATTATATGCATAAACTACATCCAAAATTAATTTTGGTGCATAACTATATAATACTGAGAGTACATAAGACCTCACAAGCCCAAATAATACCATAAACAAATACAAAAATTTTCAAGAAAAAACGGAGAGTACATTATATTTTTATTAATTTTAAATTTAGGAAAAATAGCAATAAATATGTATGTTATCCAAAAATTCCAGAAAAATATCATTAATTAGAATTGAGCAAATGGAACAAACTGGAAAAATTTGGGACAAAATGACCAATGGAGCAGGTGACACGTGCCTGCACGTGCCACCGTTGCTTGTGGGAAAGCGTCAGCCGGATCAGGTTGCGTCTTCTCCACTCGAAACTCTTTAATTCGAGTCGTCCGACCCGGTTCGGATAAATGTCCATAACTTGCTTAATCTTGATCCGTTTTTAACGAAATTAGTGTCATTAGATTCAGAATTTAACGATCTATTAAAGCCCTCATCCAATTTCACGAAACAGGCTACTAAAAGGGATCGAAAAAATAAAAAAGGAACGGTTATGGTTTGTGATTTTTCGAGTTCTTGAGTTTTCAAAAGACAACAACAAATTTAACAAACTTACCAAACGTTTTGACACTAAATCGAAACAAATCAACAACAACAAAACCAATTTCACAAAAAATAATTAACAAATTAATTTTGTAATTAATCAACACAATTAGACTAACCCTATGATTGCAACATGCTAGATTCAAGAATTGTATAGATAAATACCCAGAAATTGAGGAACAATTGAGTCCATTGTTGTTTTCTATGAAGCAAAGTGATAGAGATGCAGAGAATTGACTACTGCGATTTCAAACCCTGATTAGAAACCCGTACAGTTCTCAATGGGGCGACTGTATTTAAGGTAAGTAGTTATTCTATTTTAGTTAATGAAAAGTTGATTATTCTTAATTCTTGGGTTCAAGAATTCCTATCTAACTTAAGTGACAAAATAGCAATAAGGCCTCCTGTGCACTGCAAAACATGGACCAAGCTTACCCATCATAGCAAGTCTATGAACACAGGCACAATGACACGTATGATAGAAGTACCATTGACGTTTAATTAATTGAAGTTTATACAAAATTATTTTTATTATGCTTGTCCACAAAATTATGATAAAATTATATCAAAGCCCCTCCAAAACCCGAAGTTCCGCCAATGACCGTATTTTTCAATGGCTTTGATCACTTCTCCTTTAGCAAAATCTAGACCTTACCCATTTTTACCTATTCGCCCCTCGAATATTCTGAATGGAGTATCTTCAGCTCTGAATGGAGTATTCTTTGCTTCTGCAACCAAGTATGTTGTGAAGTTACTTCAAGTTGTGGGTTTGGCAACTGAAGTAAAATTACCTACTTGGTTGCAGAAGCAAAGAATGGCGGTGGCGTTCAAATAATATTAACTAATCTATATATGTAGTTGTAATTTCATCAGTTGTTTTTGCAGTTAAAATTTCAACATTACTTTCTTATCGATACCAAAAATCATTACAGAAGAATTAATGTGCAAAAAACACACCATTTGTTTCAACTACTGAACTAAATTGTTCTAGGCAACATAACTGGTTCAAAATCTTCGTAACAGTAATGAGGGACAACGTGGCAGGAATACCTTCTGGTCCTAATCTGGGTTGTAATATCGAGTCCATACAAACACCCTTCATAAATGGATGGATTCATATCAAACTCCATCATCATCATTGCAAGAACCATGGCCGTGAGTAAACTATCCGATCCTGCATTATGCGACCCTCCAGTCCTCTTGATACCAAGAACAGCTCCCAACCTCTGTAGCGCCAACTCACCGCCATGAAGCCCTTCACAGAACTTGGCCATATATTTCGATCACCAAACCCAGGACACGTTGTGTAAGAACGGCAAACTCGGCGACAGACTCCGGCAGAGGGGTGAGCGTCACGGCATGCAGGATATACGCCAAATCGTACAAACCCTGAAACGTAACCCAATGAATATTCCTATGCCGACTCAGCATATAGGAGACAGCCGCCGAAAACCTCTCCATCTCTATCCCGTCGTTTTTCAGGCGGGGGAAGTCAATCCCATGTTATTTCAAGAACTCGATGGAGTCCTTCGAGTATCTGTCCTCGTCAACATCGAACCGGAAGTTGAACTCCCATATCGCGAAAATAGTGCCTCTTTCAGAAGACACGGTTACTCCGAGTTGGATCATCTTGGATTTCTTGAAGTTGAACTTCAAGTTGGTGTAACGAACATCATCGGACGCAGTTTTTGATGTCTTCAAGAGACAACCTGGGAACTCCGTATCAACGGAAAGCACCGGAAACTTGAACAATGACGCATCCAGCATAATGAGTTCCACCTCCAAGTTGTGACTCCACACTTCTCTGATTTTGAAGTAAGGGTGTTGCATGATTCCAAATGATCAATTGCTGGTAAGAAGCAAGAACTTCAACGGCTTCGAAATTACTATTGATAAGCTGTTGAGTCACTTAATTATATAAACGAATAATCCATTTTGTGAAAGGAAAACAATTTACAGAGGATTCAAATAAAGAAAAGGAAAATTACTTTCAATTAGGATTCAAAAAAAAGGAAAACTATTTTTAATTAGGATTGAAATAAAATACAAAAACTATTTTCAATTAGGATTGTAATAATTTATTAATTACAAATATTAGACTCATTAGTTGATAAACAATTATTGTTTTTTAAATATTAAATAAGGTTGAGAATAAATTATTCTTGAGTTCAAACTTTATCTATTTTTAAATCCAATTAAATTTACTTTAAAGAAATCAACAAAGTCGATTAAAAATACAATGGAACATTTCTTCAGTGTTCTTGAAAGGAATCAATTCAACAAAAAAAAAAGAACATCAATCCAATACCTTTTGTAACGAACGTGCTAATATAAAACTTTATCTATTTTTAACATGATTATATGATATTATAATTTATCTATTTTTAAATCCAATTAAATTAAAATTAAATTATTAATTTTTATTGATTTGATTCAAATTAAATAATTTATTATATTTAATTAAATTTGAAATTATTTTATAAGTACTCAAACTATTTTTTAATAAACTCTTCGGATCCCAATCCTTTCCTTGTTTTTGTGGTATGATCACATGGAGATCCTATTTTGAGGACAAGGGTTCAAGGAATGGTAGAAACAGAAACCTCCTTTAGTGACAATGATGATGGTGAATTATATTCATACAAATAAGGTATTCTAAAATACCTTTTCTTTTTCCTATTGATCACATTATTAATAATACATAATGCAAGGTTAAGTGAAACTGAAAAAAAAAACCAGAAGAAGTTTTTTCGAGAATATCCATCATATTTATATCACCAATATTATATGAACTTCAAATCATAAGATTTACATCTTACATAACCTAACACAATCTTTACATACATTATTTATCATATGCATAGATCATGTTGGCTTAAATCTCACATTGGTAAAGAGAGAATATAGAAGCCTTCATTAAGACTATATAATGAGGCATATGTTTAAGGTTTTATATATCCCAAAATCCTTTTCCCATAACCTTGTGTATAGCTTTTGGGTTGGATTGTGAGATATTCCTCTTGTAATATTTGTTTTCTATAGTAGAAAGTTTTCTATTCTTGTTCGTGGTTTTTTCCCATATTTGTTAGGGGATTTTTCACGTTAAATCTTATGTGTCCCTTTTTTTATCTCAATTTCTTTTATTGAAGTGTTTGCTCTATCCGGGTGGAGTCCATCTCTTATCAGTGATATCAGAGCCAAAGGTTGCTCAAGTATGCTCTGTGGTTGCAACATAGCCTGATCTTCTACATTAGAAAATAAGTTTTTCTTTGGTGTTCTTGCAGGTTAAGGGTAGTTATATTCTCAAGTTATTGTTGTCGTTTTTTAGGCATTTTTTTGCTAGTATTTGACGTGATTGAGTGCATGTCTAGGAAAGCTCTATCTAAGGAGACTGAGTTTTAAGTGGGACCATTTGTGACCAGCCTTTCCTGGGAACTTTTTTCGTGTACTACAGTCTTATTACATACTCAGTGAAGGTAATTAGAGGCAGTTTTCCTTTTTCACGTGAGAGAGTGGGAGTCAATTCTTGTGATGGAAGCAATGTCAACCAAAATTGATATTACAAAGTTTGACGGGACAAAGTTCTCGTTATAAAAATTGAAGATGAAGGTAGTATTAGTAAAAGATAACTGCTTGGACGCCATCAGTGCTAGGCTGGCGGATTTCACAGATGACATCAAATGGAAACAAATAGATGTCTTGGCCATGTCAGATTTGCATCTTGTTTTATCAGATGATATCTTGCAAGGTGTAGAGGAAAAGAAAACAACCAAGGAGATATGAGATCATCTCACAAAGTTATACGAAGCTAAGTCTCTTCACAACAAATTTTTTCTGAAGAGGAGAATTTACACACTTCGAATGTCTGAATCTACTTCAGTAACAGAGCATATCAATTCTCTGACCTCTATATGCTCTCAAGTTTCAAAGTTGGGACATAATGTAAATCCAATTGAACGTGCGAAGATTCTACTTCAAAGTCTTCCAAATTCATATGACCAACTCATCATTAATTTAACCAGTAATATCCTTATATATACTTTGGTATTTGATGATGTAGCTGCTTCGGTTCTTGAAGAAGAAAGTAGATGCTTCAACAAGGAAGAAAGGAGTTCGCATAAAGTGGAAGCCTTATCGATGACAAAAGGATGGTCAATGGAGTGTGATTCTAATGGGAGTCACAAACAAGGAAGGTCAAATCCATAAGTAAGAAACATATCAAGTGTTACAACTGTGATAAGAGAGGATACTTTAAAAGTGAATGTCGATTCAGGAAAGGTGGAGACAAGGCCTCTGAAGCATCAACTTCTCAGGGATGTGTTATGAATGGAGAAATCTTATACAGTGAAATAGCAACGGTGTTCAAGGATAGAGTAGAGCTCAACGATGCTTGGATAATGGATTCAGGAGCAACGTGACATATAACTCCTTGTAGAGATTGGTTTCACACTTATAAATCTATCTCTGCAGGATCTGTGTACATAGGAAATGATCATGCCTTGGAGATTGTTGGGATTGGCACCATCAAGATGAAAATATATGATGGTATAGTTCACACTATTCAAAATGTGCTACATGTGAAGGGCTTGAAGAAGAATTTAATGTCTTTAGGACAATTAGATGAAATTGGGAGTAAGACCTCCATTCAAAATGGAGTCATAAAGGTGATCAAAGGAGCGCTTGTAGTCATAAAGGTGGAAAGGATAGCTGCAGACTTATACAAGCTTACGGGAGAGACGTATATGGAAGCAAATGCATCAGTTGCATCTGTTAGTTCTGCAAAAAATGCGACAAAGTTGTGGCACGGTAAACTTGGCCATATGTCAGAACAAGGATTGAAGAATCTTGCTGAGCAAAAACTGTACCCTGGTCTTATGAAGGTATCATTACCCTTTTGTGAGTATTGCGTTACAAGTAAGCAGCATAGACTGAAATTTAATGCATCAATTTTTAGAAGTAAAGATATTCTAAAATTGATTCACTCTAATGTATAGAAAGCACTGGTTATGTCTCTGGGTGGAGCAAGGTACTTTGTGACCTTTATTGATGATTACAAGGAAAACCCCAACACGGGGAAAAACCTCAGACGACAAGCCAGAAAAATTTTCACTAAGAAGGAGGAGTACAAAAGCTCTTTTACAATAGAGTGGTTAAACACTTGTATTACTAACATCCACCAAGTAGTAACTTATCGTCTAAAAGCCACCACTAGACTCCTTACATAGGAGTTAAAGACAAAAGGCTTATGTTATCTAGTCAATATAGAATAAGGACCATAAATATAAGAGACCAAAAACTTAAAGCCTATTTCCACAAACAATGTAGGATGAAGGCTAACATAGAAAATTGAGGCAAACATAACAATTATGACTCACACAAGCTCCAAGTAGAGTTCTCCATATTGTTGTAGACTAATAAACTTATGTAAACTTGCACAGAAGACAAACAAGCATTTAATGAAGACAAGATATAAAGTTTTTGCAGAAAACTTATCTCAATGTTCTGTCACATCTTATTAAAAATAAAATTGCCTATTAAGTAGGCACAATTACAAACAAAAATTTAGAAAAGTTACTATTCATATGTGCATATCTATAACAAATTTGAGAAAGAATAGGAACCAATAATGCTAACATGTAGTAGAGAGATAGGGGTGGAAGTTTGAATCAATTCTCAACACACCCCTCTGATTCAAACTTGCAGACTCCTAACAGTGATTTTAATTATTCATGCTTGTTTCTTGGTAAGGATTTTGTCAGGATATCTGCCAATTGTTCATCTGTATTGTAGTGTTTCAAGACTATAGTTCCTTCAGCAACAAGATCCATGACGAAGTGAGCCATTATGTCAATATGCTTTGTTATATATCGTGATATTGACATTGCAATGGTTGCTTTATTGTCGCAATAGACTTCAGTTGCTTCACGTTGGACTTGACCGAGATCAGTCATCACCCTCCTTAGCTAAATTACTTGGCATACAGAAGAAGTGGCTACCATATATTTAGCTTCTGATGACGATAAGGCCTTGGTAGTTTGCTTCTTTGAACTCCAGGAGATAACGCCTGAACCAAGACTGAACATGTAGCCCAAGATACTCTTCTTGTCGTGTATCATCCTACCCAATCACTATCGATGAAGCCAATCAATTTAAAATTAGATGTATAATAATATCATATGCCAAGATCCACAGTTCCAGCCACATAGCACATGCATCATTTAGCTGCACTGAAATGATGTTTAGAGGGAAAATGCATGAACCTTGAGAACGCCCCTACTGAGAAAGCAATATCCAGCCTTATGTGAGTCAAGTAGCTTAGGCCGCCAACCATACTTCTAAAAAAATTTTCTTCCATTGAACCAATCCCATCATCAACATGTAGTTTCTCATTTGCATTCATTAGTGTGGGTGTTGTTTTACAATTCATCATATTGAACTGTTTGAGAAGATCTTCCGTTGAGAGATGAATACTCCTCCTTCAACTTGTTTAACTACTACTTCAAGAAAGTAATGCAGTACACCTAAATCTGTCATCTCAAACTCCTTCTTCATGCATACTCAAAAATCATCAATAAGTGAAGCAGAAGAACTCATATAAATCATATCATCAACATAGAGATATACAAAAAGGAAATTGGTACCTTTCCATTTTATATAAAGAGTAGGCTCATTCTTGCTTCTCTCAAAGCCATTTTGCAGGAAGTAGGAGTCATTGTTTGCATACCAAGTTCGAGGTGCTTGCTTTAAACCATACATAGCCTTCCTCTACTTCTTCCTTCCCATAGACTATGAAACATTCAAGATGTGATACATAAACTTCCTGTTGTAATTCACCATTCAAAAAAGCTGACTTAATGTCAAACTGATAAATCGACAATCTTAATTGAGTAGTTAAGGCAAGTAGGGTTCTTATAGTCTCAAATCGTGCAATAGGAGAGAAGGTATCTTCGTAGTCCACAACTTGTTGTTGGGAGAATCCCTTTGCCACTAGTCGGGCTTTATGTTTTTGAATGCTCACATCCGCATAAAACTTGGTTATAAAGACCCACTTTACTCCGATGGCCTTTTTTTCTCTGGAAAGGTCCATCAACTCTCAAGTCTTGTTTTTTTCTATTGCAGCAATTTCTTCATTCATGGACTTGATCCATTCTTTTTTTTTTCGGCTGCTTCTTCATAGGTACTTAGATTAACAACAAAATATAGCTTGTTTCATTTCATATATCTCAATAAGGGATTGTGTTTTCCATGGTGGGGTGTCATCTGCCGAGCTTGATTTGGTAGAGTTGTTCCCTTCACTTGATGAGGTTGAAGGGCTTAAAGAAGTCAAGACTGAAGCAAAGCTTAAAGGTGTCTGTGGTGCTCTCTCATTTGGTTGAGCTTCTACACTTGTTAGAACCTCAAATGTCACAATTCCTTCTTCATTTTCATGCCAATCCCACCTTGCCTCTTCATCAAAAATCACGTTCCTACTTATAATAATAGGATCATACTGTCTATAAGCTTTGTTAGTACAATAATCCACAAAGATACATTTGACGGATTTCTCATCAAGTTTGCTATGTTTGTGTGCATCAACCAATGCATATGCAATGCAACCAAATATTCTCAAGTGACTTACCTAAGATCTTCTATCTATTTAAGCTTAATGGGGTGTTTGATTTGGTACTGCTCCTGTCGGACATAAATTCAATGTATAGATAGTCATAGCCATTGCTTCTCCCCATAATTGCGTCAACATGCTTTTTGCCATTTTTACAATTGTATGATTCTTCCGTTCTGCTACTTCGTTTTGTTCAGGTGTATAAGGTGAAATTAGCTCCTTTTGAATTCCATTTTCTTAACATAAAATATTGAATACTTTAGAAGTGAATTTGCCACCTCTGTCCGTTCGTAACACCTTGATACTCTTGCCAGTTTGCTTCTCCATTAAAGGCTTGAACTTTTTGAACATGCTCAGGGCTTTTGATTTTAATCGTAGGAAATACACCCAGCTCATCCGAGTGCAATCATCTAGAAACAACAAGAAACGACGACTTCCTCCAAATGATTCAGTTTTCATCGGGACATAAAAATCAGCATTGACAAGCTCTAAATTAATTTCTGCTCTCCATGATTGTCCAACATAAAAATACACATGCTTCACAGAAATCTAACGAGTTAATACTAGGTAATCCAAATACCATTTCTTTTTGATGCAGCAACTTTAACCCTTTCATATTCAAGTGCCCATATCTTAAATGCCACAATCCTTTGCTTTAACAGCCAAGGCATGTTTGTCAATGCACGAAAAAACTAAAGGAAATAACTTATTTTGTGTCATATTTACCTCAGCTATAACCTGATTCGTCTTCAGCTTCTTGATCCCGCGTGAGAAATTTTCAAACAACACTGAGAAGCCACTGGATGCCAACTGTCCCACACTTAAAAGGTTATGCATTAAATCAAGCACAAAGAGTACATTGTGAAGAAGCTTGCTACCTCCACCACTATTAACAGCTACAATACCTCTTCCCTCAGCTTGCGTTTGTTTGTCATCTCCCAGCCTTACCTTGAGCTTGTATGAATCATCTAGCTCCTTAAACAATGAGCACAACCCTGTCATGTGGTTTGATCAACCACTATCCAAAAGTCAAATATAACTTAAGCTTTCAGTTTGTTCTAATTTGGCCATAAATATTTGAACTCCTCCCTTTCTTCTGCTTCTGCTTCTTCCACATAATTAGCCTGATTTTTCATTCTCCAACAGTTCGCCTTGATGTGCCCATATCATTTGCAATAGTGACACTGACCTGATTGTCTTTGCCCATCTCAAAACCGACCACGTCCATGTCCTCGAGTGCCTCTGCCAGGATAGCCTCCTCTTTCTCAGCTCTAGGACTGTTCGTTGTTGTAACAAAGGACTTCCTGTTGATATGAGGCATCTCCCTTTACATGAAAAGCTTTCTCCTCACTCAACTTCATTGTGTGATTTTCTTCAAATGAAAAAACATCAAAATCCTACATACTTTTGCAACCACTGTTTGATCGCTACATTGCTCACTGAAGGATCTCATATTGTTGACAATGGCATAAACTTTAGATAAAAATGTAAGACTATTTTATGTCCCATGTCAGTTATAAATTTGAGACCAATTAAAGCACCCAAGATAATGGTTATTGGGTATTATAGACTGGGTCTCAAATGGGTTACGGACCCTTTTCCTCTCTCTTCTACTTACCAAAAGACATATCCGTTGGAGATGCTATATAAGTTGAAACAACTTATTGCATCATAACGATTCTGAAACTTTTCTGAACCATTGAGGAAATCACTGAAAGAAGAAGACGAGAGGAAATAAAAGCTTTTCCACAACGAATACGAAATCATGGATACAGGTACACAAAATCATTCGATCCGATAAATGATTTACAAAAAAATCCTGCACAGACTCATCAGACATTATAACTGCAGTTTCAAAATCTTGTCGAAGAGACTGTAATTTTGCAACAATAACTTTTGCGTCCCCTTGGAACCTCTTTTGCAAAAATCTCCTGGCGTCCTTGGATGTTATTACTCCTATAATTCTTAAGAAGATACTCTCATGAACTGCTTGCTGAATAAAAAACAGTGCCTTAATTAAGAGTCTTTCTTCTTATTTTCCTTCAATCGAGCTTCTTCATTCGAATCAAGATATCCGCGCTCAACCTAAGTCCCAAAGAACTTGAGACTTAGAAGATCATTCCTCACTTAAATAAATTAAAAGACCATTCCTCACTTTCTTTCCTTCTTTCTTTTGCTTCCTTTGAACCAACGTAATTTAATTTAATATTTTTATAATTTATACATTAATTAAAAATTTTAATAAATAAATTAATTTTTAAAAATTAATTTTTTATCTTATAAATTTTAGTTTAAAAAATAAAAATAAAATCAAAAATCAAAATATGTACATGTTTTCTAAATGATAATTTATAAATTATAGAAAAAATTGATCAAAACAAAATAAATGATAATTTTTTTTTTGAATTTAAATTTTTTATCTTAAAATTTTTATTTAAAAATACTAAAATTAAAATAATAAAAAATCAAAATACATTTCACCGAGGTGAATTAGAACTTGGCTAAGTAACTATCAACGAATTCCCGAGCTATTTTCAACCAACATATGCGATTCATTCCGCTCCTAAGATCAGGATGATTAGGGAGAGGCGAATGAATGGATTTTCACTCGGTGGCTCATTAGGAGAGATTGGAGCGGACCTTTTTGGATATGTAATCTAAGTCGAGAGTGGAGTTACGGGACAGTCGTCTGATCGAAAATGACTTTCATGTTCGATTTAGAGAGTACTTTTTTTTAATGAAAAATCCTAGTTCCCTTTCGTGTTCATTCCCCGGCGGCGAATTCAAAACTTGTGGGGTCCTATTTATTCTATCTCTCGAGCCCCCAAGAAAACCCCCTTCCCCAAACTTCATATCTGAAATAACTAAGTTGTCAATAAATTCGCAGGCTATCCAAAATTAATTTTTTCGCACAAGTAAATCAACAATCACAAAAGCAAAATACCAAAGACGCCAACGTTTGGTAACGCAGTTCGGCACACTTTGCCTACGTCTGCGAGGCCCTCACCCAGATTAATTTCTTTCACTTTAGTTCTCAAAAATTACATAAGATTGATCTACCCCGTAAGACCCAATCTATGTAACCGACCCACAGCCTAACTACCGGTGAAAGATCTTCACGCCCAATAACACGACCGACTCGTGTTAACCTCGTCAGAGGATTTTCCTAACAACTTTACTCAACCAAAGGAACAATTAAACCCAGTAAAAATAAAAACTCTAAATCAGAAATTTCCCACTGACACAAACAAACCACTACACATGTTCTTCATACAACCATCAACATCAACGACACCTTTGTGCAGTACTAATCAACCACTTCATAAACTTAGAAAGATACCGCAACACTCCAACAGCGTGGACTACTTGTCAGAGTTGAAAAATCAAAGAGATCTGCACAAAGAAACTAAGAACCTCAACTCAATAATCCTTCAACACACCAACCGAAAATAACAGCCCATTAAAAACCGATTTTCAACAGCCGTTTTTCTCACAGAAAAAAAACACTGCACTTTATGTCACCGCCGCACAGCCATCAAATCACCAACCTCAAAGAAAAAACCTTACAAAATATTCCACGTCAGCAATAAAGACAATATCCCAAAACAAAAGATCACGCAATCTCATCTATTTCCTTGTTAAGTATATTTTTAAAATCAACCACCGTGACAGTCTATTACCAATGGAGTCCAATTGATGTGCCAAAAATAAAAAAGAATTAAAACTAAATCCTAACAGTTATAAATGGTTTATTGAACATTTCTCGCATATTGGAGTCTAAGTTTTAACAGTATCTCCATCATTATGCAAAAGTATATCCAATCATCAAGAGACTCAGACGCAGGAATACTGTGGAACAAATAAAACATTTCACCAACATGCCAGTTCAAAAGATTATTACTTTATGTGTGACGGGACGTATTTAATCCGATTCTTCTTTATCGCTTTATATTTATAAACTATGTTTTGTATACTGATTTTGAATGGATTGAGAGCCCTCGAAAATGGTTCGAGACTTGGAAGTGAATCGTTCAAATTTTGTACAAAGAACATGTAACGCTTTCTTTTGTTTTTTTCCATGTTTTGTATTGTACTAGCATCAGAAGATGACGTAAGAGTAGAAGCATTTATCCATTTCTATTTCTACCACTGACTTATTAGACTTGTTATTGCCTCTCAAGCTCCATTAATTGAATTATGAAGTATGCAAGTGGTCGTCGATTCCCACGTCTCCAGACTTTTAAATACAAGAATGGTACAGCTTCCTTTAATTGAAAATCCATATGACTATTTTAATGAAGTTAGCTAACACTCGATCGTTGAAATGAGAGCCATTTCTTTAAACCATTTTCATCTGCATGCGATTTTCTATTATTAGTTCTAGATATGATCAGTGCAGGTTGAAACCTTTGCAAAACCCCTTAATTAATGAGAACCCCACGACACTGTTCAATTTAATTGAAGAGTGCTTCGTAGTATCTATACAAGTTTTGTTGTCTTGCACAAGATAAAGTGACTTTTATAACGCACCCACCAAAACCTTCTTTCTCATCACACAAGTTTTCTACTTGTATTAAAGCATCTTTACCAGTTTAGTGGATCACACTATAATTTGAACCCACCAAAACTCTTGATGCATGTCAGCATCTTAACTTCTCTCCTTATAAATCTTTTATCTTTTTATTTACTCAGCACCATTGGAGAGCTTTTTGAAATGAAAATGACAAGGAAGCCGGCTTAGGAAAAACAAAGCAGCCTTCAAAAACTACAGCACTGAGTCGAAATGTCAATTGATGACGACGACTTTGCTTTGTCCCAAATTACAATCAGAATCTCTTCAGAGCCATCAAATAAACACCTCTGAATTGTAAGGACTATTCAAATCATAACATAAATAGATGAGAACTATATGGTGATCCACAAGTTCTTGTTGAAATCATCGATATGAGACATATAAAAGTAGAACTTGTAGTATACATTGTGCTAGTTACTTGGACTTTTGTGCATTTTGACGCTCACAATATTAAGTGATTTTTATTTTCTTTTTTTTTTGGTAAGATTTGTATTTTCTTTCTTTGGTATGGAATCCTTATTTAGTTGGTTTTGATTTATAATATTCTTATTTTTCTTTTTGGCAGTAGCTTTCTCCTTCCTACGTAGTATTATTAAATTTGCAGCGTCAAATAATTTATAATAATAAATCATTAGCTAACTCTAGCATTAGGAAGGGACGACATGGTTTAGCTAACCTTTCTGGTTGTAGTCATGATAGGACTCGGAAAGCAGGAAAGCTTTTTCATAATAATAATCAATGTGAGGTAACAAATGGATCAAGCTCTATGGTCCATGGCCACCACACCAACACACTTTGCAATAGTGGACTTAATGCATCTTGAAAACTTCCATCCACTTGATGTGATTCATGTCGAAATGGCTCAGTGTCTACATGGTCTTACCTACTCCTTTCTCGGGATTCTTTGACTACAATATGTGACGTGCCCTGTAACGCAGGCATCAGGAGCACACTATGTGAAAATTAAGCAGTGATGAATATGGTCCCATGCTCTTATTCATGCTATAATTACTTGATGAGATTGAAGCTACAATTAAGGCCAATCAATTTGTTATTCGGCACCACAGGCTCAAACTAATACTGTTGTAATCAGATTGTCAATAGTCTGTCGTAAGCATAGATATAAAAAATTTGAAGGAGATTAAAGCAATAATTAAGGCCAATCAAGAGTTTGGATTTTCTCGTAGAATTCGTCGTTGACTTTGATCCTTGAGCCTGGTGGACAAATCTAAATATGATCAGTAGGTGGTGAAATTATATTGGCAATTGCTTTAAAATTTCGTCAAGTTGTAGAAATTGTTAAGTAAGGGGTAGGGAAATCGACTTAGTTTGGAAATTTTCGAATTGAATTCATTAACGAATTGAATTCAATTATATTAATGAGATTGAATTGAATTCAATTTATACTGTTTGGAACAAACCCAGAAATATTATAATTGAATTCAATTACATTGTTTGGAACACAATCAAAATGATTTCAATTATTTCATATGACATTTTTACCCTTGATAAAAAAATAATCTAGATATATACAAAAAAATTCTAGAATTGCAAAAGAATGTAGACAGGATAAGAAAATGGAAGGAGAAGCTAAATCGAACAATGGATCTAAAAGAGAATGATAATTATAGACAAAAAAATGAAAAGGAAAAGACACCCATAAACAAGGAAAAAGGAAGACCTGAATATGGTGGGAGGCGCTGATTCGTGGAAAAGGTGATGTTGTTCCGTTTCTTGGAGGGAGGGGCTGTTTGAGGTGGGAGGGGCTGCTTGAGGTGAAGAAATATATGGTAGGGTTAGATGGGTATTATTAGAATAATATTTTCAACATTCAAAAGAAGAATTGAAGTCCCAGTTTGTAATTCATTCCGATACTTTTTCAGGTGAATTCAATTTATAAAGAATGATGGGGTTGATTCCATCCCCTTTTTTTCTGTTTCCAAATACTTGAATTGAATTCAATACTGTAATTGAATTCAATTCATACCATTCCAAACACTATGTTAAGATTGAGAATTACACAGATTCCTAACTAATTAAGAATTTGCAAATTGTATTTGGGAAATTATGTTTCTTTAACTGGAATCTTATTATTAATTAATTAAAAGCCCAAACAAATTTATCCATTTAGTCATTATCAAAAGTTTATTAATTTTTGTATAGATTATTTCTATGCCTTTAATATTTATTATAGGTACGGTTTAATTAATAATTTTGAATTCTAAAACTTGAACTAGTATTTATAAACGTTGCGAGGAAGAGAATAAGTAGACAGCTATAAGAAACAAACGGAAAAAGGATATGAAAATTGAAGTAAAAAAAATTAGAGAAAAGATTTTACCGAATATAAAATTTTCTGAAAATACTAAAATTAATGTATAAGATTTTAAATTTTCTTAAATCTTAAATAAAGGTGGTTCAGTCAGATTCTATTGGGGCTGAACGTTATTGTTTGGGTCCATGATTCTGATTGATTTCGGCTGAAGAATACCTGCAAAACAAATAAAGGCACGTTGGGGGTTGGTTCCCGGAAGGCCCCTCCGACGCTCAAGTCAGTCTTTTTGAGAGGAAATTGGTCGCAGAAAATATAGAGAAAGCTAGGGTTGTATTGTCGTACCTGTATCATGGTAGAATAGTACCTTATATATGGGATAGACGCTAGGTTTAGGTCTTTACGTAGATCTTTGTGTTTGCATAGGAGACTAATTCCTGTGAATGGGCCGTGGATGTGTGGATTGAACGTCCTGGGCCTGGGCCTAGCACAACCGACCCAACCAAAAGCTTTATTAAAAATATAAAATATTTAAAATTACAATGATCCTCGCCTACTTTTGAAATCTTTTCATAACAAGATCATTGTCAATATTTGCAAATACATCTCTTTCAATGTAGAACACTAACAATCATTCAATAGGTTATCTTTCATTTTATTACGAAGTGAACTCTTAATAATTTTCATTGCGGAAAAAGTTCTTTCCACTGTGGCTGTAACAACTGGTAAAAGTAATGACAATTTGACTAACAAATAAATATTATAAAACTTGTTGATATAAAAAGTAGACGTAACGTAAGAACAAAAAGTCAAGAAAAATGGTCAGACATTCCAGCCTTGCTTTACCTTCTCGTGTCGATCGTTACTTGCCATCGTACAAAGCTGCCATTGAAGGTAATTAGACCACCGCTTCTAACTTTTTTAAAGAAGACCCCAATTTAATAATTGTCGATGTCACTTAAAAGCTTATGACTGCTCTCCATATCGCTATTGGTATTGGTTTGTCATTAAAATTTGTTCAAAACCTTGCGGGGTTAATGTCTAATCACCTCCATGTGAAAGAAAAATTTTGGAACACTGTTTTTCATACAATCTTTTACAAATCACATTGACGATAGCGGCGCGGTACACTTCAAGAGAGGGTCTTGTTCAGTTATCAAAGATTTATATATATATATATTAAAAATAAAAATATTTAATTTTTTTAAATCTGAAAATGGCCAATATATTACTTAACCCCAAATAAGTCCGTCAGTGCCCAGGTGGTATGGTTGGTATTAGTACTGGTAGCTACCTACTACCCACGAAATAGTAGGAGTAGATTGTGTGTTTTTATGTTACCCCACCAAGAACTTGTTGCCCAAGTCGACAATAATAGCATCGACTTATCGATCTTGAGGCAAACGTTGGGTCCTTGTCTTCATCAGGCACGAGCTATCGGTTGCTTATGCTTCTAACCCTACACTTGCTCTGATTTTGACTGCAAATACAAAACGTGATGCTAATGTCTTAATACACTCCAATGCTCTAGCTCAAAGCCAATAGCAAGAAGCAAATATAATGACCTTGCGTTAAAAAAACTGGTCAATGATCGATCGTGGCCTGTCTTCAGCTGAATATGAAACGAAAGGAATAGATTTCCTCCTATTAGTCTGATTATCGGCTTTAGTAGGAAAAGTTATACATCCGAAGTGAACTAGTATGTTGGATCGACCATCCGCTACAAAAGTCTTGATAAGCAAGAAAATTGATTTGGATTTATTTTCCAGCTATATAGGATTAGGTGAGACTTAGAACTATCCTCATTGATGACTGCCAAGAGTCATATCAAATGGTGAAACAAGCAAGCTTAATTGAATTGCAGCACCAACCACTTTTGTATTATGTCCCGTTGATTTTGACCGTTCAACTTCTTGAAATCATCAAGTAAGAAATTTCAAGGGCATTGCATAGCTAAAAAGACAAAAGAGGAAAAGGAAGAAATGAGGTAGGTGGAAGTAGCTAACTACCACTTGATCATCATAATATTTATATATGTGTATATAAATCAAAAGAAACCAATTAGCAGAGATTCCTAGATAGTCACTTCAACATTCCATCTACCCACTCACGAATTGCATCCTACCTACTACTTTCTAGTTCATTTTCACTCTCAAGCTAACAACCCTCTACCATCCATTGTTTGCCACACTAAGGATCTTCCTCTCCATGCTAAATCTGTGCTGTCCCTTATCAGAATTCAGAACCCTAGTTATCTCAACTCACTTATAAAAACCTAAACGACAAATAAAGTCAAAGAAGCTCACGCGGGCCTTGAATTCGGTTCTTTAGGATTTAGTCTTTGCGTTAGCAAAAAGTGTAAGAAAAAAGAAAAGGTTAAACCAAGACGGTTAAGTCATCTTCAATTATCAACTAAATCCCAAAACGAGACCAAGACAGAAGAAAGCATGTTCACCAACTTTGTTAAGGGTTAGGAATCATGCAGAGTTAATTGAGAATAGTAACCTGGTGATGGGGGAAGCAGCAGTGCGGGTCGTTCGCCAATCTGCGGCAACAATGAACCCCGTCTGCCCATCTTTTTTTTTTCTGATCTTAGATTAGGGTGTCTACCGGCGGATTCAGTGACTAATCCCCTCGCTGACCCGTCTGCCCATCTTTGTTAATAGCACCACAAGTAAAAAATATATATATTCACTCTAAATTTAAAATAGTATTTGAAATGTACGCTGCATTTTGCACTTTTAGACCCTACCTGAGACCGACCCCTCCCAGTTACAAATTGCATTTAACTTGGGGTTGGCCGGCCCTTCGAAACTTTGAAAGAGTAATGAATAAGATATTATGAAATGGCCAAAAGTGTCCACATGTGGATCCATTTAGTTGTTAAATTTTGGAGTTACCAAAAGCCACCACCACATATTATTGATGAGACCATGCTATTATCTTAACAGATGTCCGACCCTTCATCATAATTGACTCTATGGGATCATGACAGCTACGCTAAAAACAACATACGTACAGATCTTTTGTTTTTTTTTTTGATAACTCAGGTTTTGCCCAATTATTCTAAGTTTTATGAACCACTCACTCAGATTTATAAGTAGCTGAATCTGATCTTAAATAGTATCAAAAAATACTTATTTCAAAAGATAGGCCACTATCAGAAAGAGTACATAACTTTAAATAAAGATTGCTCCTCCCAAAATTTAAACCCACAATCTTTACACAAACCTCCCCCCTTTCTACCGCTGGGCTACCGCAAGGGGCACATACGTACAGCTCTCTCACAACTGATTATTGTCAACCGACTCCCTGTCTGTTCCCGATCTCTTTCTATAAATATAAAAGGACTTCTGTGATTGTGTCAGTAACCGGCTTTGAAACGCCGCGTTTAATTATTAATCACTCTTAATTGTACGTCTGATTATGTGTAATGACAAGACCTATGAGAGCAATTTGGCAATACCATTTCAGCTTCGTTGATGTGACAAAAACACACACATACATAGTGCTGATACCAACTCTCGTACAAATAATTTGATGTGAATAGTTGCGTTTTTTTTTCACAAGTCCTAGCCATCTAACTTAGTAAATATATTAGTACTAGCGAGTTAAGTTTTTTTCCCCCTATGTATGCAATTCACTTGAATAAAATTAAAAATAGACTTAATTGTGCATATTACCTAAAGATTAATAATATTGTTGTCAAGTAAAATTAATATGATTTGAATAAAATTAACAATCTAGTTCAAACAAATTTTCTGTTTAAACAATAGTAATTGTTATAAAAATATTTAGTAATTCTAAAAAAATTTAATACTTCTATCAAGTTGAATTTTAGTAATTTAAAAACATTATAATAAAACGTTCTTCAAGTTAAAATTTCTATAATAACTCAAATCAAATATAAGGTCTTACTCGGTACAAAACTCTTTTTGGTAAAGATGTATAACAGTAAGTAATTCAATCACATGGTGTCAAATTAGCATAATTAATACTAATAACATTGTGAAATTAAAATTTCAAATAAGTTAGGATTAAAAATACTAGAAAAACATAACACATCTTCTTGAATTTTTAATCTTATCTTGTCCTTTGATGTTACCATATAAGATCTTCTATAAAGCCTATAGAAATCATTAGTCGAATGTCCCTGTTCGGGAGAATTCCAACACAGTTTTCATTGATTAATGTTGTGGAATGAGGTTTTTCACGAATTGACTATATCTGTCTAATATGATAAAGAGATTATTGGTTTATACCTTGCCAACCGATTGGTTATTATTTTAATGATAAAATAATTTAAAGACAATATTTATTTTATATTCTTATGCATATGAATGCATATTATCAATTCGATGGGAAAAATATACATTATAGGTGAATTTATGATAAGATAATAATTATGAGATTCATATTGTATTTATGTATTATCTCTAAATTGTTCTATTAAAATTAGACATTAATAGAGCATAAAAGACTAGCCCACGTTATGTTTTTCCTTATAAAGGAAGTAATTGATCTCATTGACTAAAGTAATGAAGATACTTAAGTAAATGTGTGAGTTCTTATTAAAGAACAAATTTACTAAACTAACCTCATATGAGAATTTTATTTGGAATATTACTTATATGTCTATAGAAATTCTCATTATAATGATTGTATAAGTAAACCTTTGATTTGAGATCTCTAAAGTTATCTTATATGAGGATTGATATATTTTGATACTATTTATGACATGTTTAATCAATAATAGCTTAGTCGATAGTCATTGAATATAACATGAATTATATAGAGTTAGTTGAATGATTAATACAGAATATCACCTTAAAGTGATTGGGGAGAATGTTTCATTATTCTCGATTAGTATTGATTCGAAAAATCATTGGTCAAAGTGAAATGACACTTTAAACATAGTTTTCAAGTATCATTAATTGACAATTATTAATAGTGGAGAACTAACATAATTGAATTCGATTAGAGTTGTTCTATCTCTAATATAAACATTATATGACGAAAGGATTGAATTATACAAAAAAAATCATACATAAAAACCTTAGTCAAAACTGTTTTGACATTCTTAAATATTTGGAAGGTCATGATGTATTGCTAGATGCCAATCTTGATTTATGAATATAAATTGTTCAATTAGATAATTAAAGATAAATTAAAGAAGTTTAATTTATCTAATTAGTTTTATTTATCTAATTCTAAATATAATTTACGATTATAATTTATATCCATTGCCGGCATATTTCGGAACCTAATAGGTCCCACACACAAAGAATGGGTTAAAGAGAGACAAAATGTTTTTAATCAAGTTAGACTTTGTTCTATAATTTGATAAACTTTATTATTAAATATATAATATTTAATAAATAAGGATTAATATGAGATATTCGATCTTATTTGGACATAAATGGTATTTCATTAGAATTAATTCTAATTCTAATTAAATTTTAATCAAAATTATAATTTAATTTCAATTAAATTACTAAAATATCTCAAACTTATTATAAAAAGGCTTTAGCTCTAAGGAAGCTAGCACTCTTTTCCTAATCCTCTTTGCAATAATTATAGAGTTTTCTCAACATGTTCTATGTATACCGCTAGAGGTCGGATACTTATACGACTATGTCGATTGAGATGAGTTGATTTCAGAATTAGTTCGAGAGATACGACAAAAAATGATCAAGTGTCAGGAAAAAAAAGGTACGAACTAATATCCATGCTTTTATTATGATTTATGTATTAATCATTTTATAGAATTTAAAGTGATACTAGTGAGGCATGACAATGAGCCAAGACAAGCCAGTATTAGGTCATAAGGGTTGGGTTTGGGCTGACCCGAATTTTTTATTTTTTATTTTTAATAGAAATGTATTTAATTAAAAATTGAATATGAGAAATTCAATTAATTAAAGTTACGAATTTCAATTGATTAATAAAAATTGAGATTTTATAATGAAGGAATACATAAAACGTACATGTATTGATAAAATGAGTAAGATGAAATCAAATTCATTAATAAAGGAGGATAAGATTATAGGAAATGAAATAAAAAGATTATAATTAAAGTGATCAATTCAATTAATTGAAGTTGTGAATTTCAATTGATTAATAAAAATTGAAATTTTATAGTGAATGAATATATAGAACATACATATATTGACAAAATGAATAAGATAAAATCAAATTTATTAATTAAGGATGATAGGATTAGCGGAAGTGAAAGAAAAAAATTATAGTTAAAGTGATAAATTTAATTAATTCAAGTTACAAAATTTAATTGATTGACAAAATTAAGATTTTATGATGAATGAATATATAAACGTACATAAATTGACAAAATGAATGAGATGAAATCAAATTCAATAATGAAGGAGGATAACATTATAGGAAATTAAAGAAAAAACTAAAGTGATTAATTCAATTAATTGAAGTTACAAACTTCAATTGATTAATAAAAATTGAGATTTTATAATGAATGAATATATAAAATGTACATATATTGATAAAATGAATAAAATGAAACTCAATTCATTATGAAGGAGGATGAGATTATAGAAAATGAAAAAAAAATTATAATTAAAGTTATCAATTCAATTAATTGATGATAAGAACAAAGTTCATTAATTGATGACATAATTTACAAAAATGATTATCCAAAATTTTGAAATGATACAATTTACAAATATTCAAGATAAAATCATAAAATAATGTTCTAGACTGGGAGCTTGGGAATATGAGAGGCTAAAAGTGGAGGCTGGAGAGAGTGGAGACTAGAGAGAGTAGTTTATCATTGTAGTCAGAATCATCAATAGTTTGCATCACTTCTTTTACATATAGAAACATTATATTTAGTATTGTAGTATTAAAATTAACGGAATATTAAGCACATAGTAATAATTAATAAATAATTAAATATATCTTCATCTTCGAATATTTTATCAAACTAATGTCTATTTGATTTATGAATATAAGTATGTATATGACTAGTTACCTCCGTCTCAATACCTATGACTATATTAATATACAAATTAGAAAAACAATATAAGGCAAGATAATATAAAAAATAGACAAAATTTGATATATCATAAAGAAAAGAGTTTATTCTCAATATCTTTGTCATCTAACTAACTTCAGGCAAACTTAAGGGCTTCCACAGTACTATGATGAAGTGGAGCACAGTGAGGACTAATAATCGATCACCAGTGCTAAAAACAGACCCTGAAGTAATAGTAGATGATGGAATTACTAATAGGTCTCAAGCAATTACTTCAATGATTAGAAAATTATTTTCATAAGTCTTTCACCATAATAATACATCGAATTACACACTTTCAACTTCGGCCACACAATCTTCTATCAAATATTTATCTAACTCTATCATATTGTACGAAGTCCTAGCCTTTTTTCCATGAATTTGTAAATGAAAGTAATAAACTGCTCTTAAAAGATGAGCTCGAACCTGCAACTAAAGTCAGAGCTAAACAGTTTGAACTACTACGATCCTGATCTTGAATTTTGTCCATTCTGAGTTGATAATCATTAAACAAATCATACTAAAATTGTTTAATGACATCTATATGCTTTTGAGCCTAATCACCATACAATGCGTTATATATAACATTAACTCTCTCCATCTTGTATCTTGGGTCCATCATAGATATGACTACAACAGTATGTCCAACCATATACCAACAAGAACTTAGCTTCTTCTTTATCTGCTTTGTCATAACGTAAATAACCTCATTGGAATCAAACATCCAATTAGATAAAGCTTTCTTTATCTTACACATAGTGCTAAAGCAACAATATGAAGTTGGAATTTCTTTCTCGAGAACAATTAAGTTGTAGTATAAAATAATTCCAACTTCACACAAAATTCTCAGCCAACTCCCATTAGTTTTCTGTAGGCATGCAAGTGTACTGAGAATCTCTTTGTCTCAATCTCTTATAAATGTATTGGATTGTCAACTCCAACATCTTGAAGGATGAGTTCCATTTGGTTGGACAATCCAAAGCAAACTTCTTTGTACTCATAATGCATAGTTATTGTGCAATTTCTTCAAATTTCTCAACTCTTTTAAGTGTTGCACTCTAATACACTACACTATTCTGAATTAAATGTATTGCTTCCTTTATCATATCTAACTCATCCTTCACAATCAAATTTAGAATATGCGCAAAACAATACAAATGTCACCAACCAACAACCTCCTAACCTTTATCTTATTCTTTAACTTTTCCATCGTCATTCATGCTACAATTGTCGACTATTAGAGTGGGCAATTTGATGATGATACTACAATTTATCCAATAGTCTCTCAATATGATTGCAAACCTTTCGCTTGTATGTGGTGTTGATATATAATTAAACCTACCATGTACAAATATGACTAACATTAATAATATTATAATGAAAAGGTAAATAATATAAAGTAAACAAAAATGGCGTGCATATGATTGTATGATTAAGTGACGTACACAGTCATATACACAAACATGATTAAGTGATATACACGGTCACATACATGCAATGTTATGAATACCGTACTGGACTTGGTACCGGATTGGGTTCTGGTACGGTACCATACCGGTACCGGTTAATACCGGGTACCATTTCGGATAATTTTTAAAATTTTAAAATAGTCCCTGATTTTTTAAAAAAATTACAAAATAGTCCATTGTCATATTGTAAAGTTGTATATTATTTAATTTATTTTTTTGTTTATATCTTATCCATTTTAGTTTTTATATATTTTTATTATATTTTAATTATTTCTATATATAATAATTATCTATATATAATATATATCTATATATAATAATTATCTATATATAATAATTAATTGTAAAATAATGAAAATAATTCAAAATTTTGAATTATTAATTATTTTCTATTTTATCAAAATT
>JAOTBA010000006.1:16446489-16461244 GCA_025629845.1 Erythroxylum squamatum | reverse complement strand
TTTACGTAGATCTTTGTGTTTGCATAGGAGACTAATTCCTGTGAATGGGCCGTGGATGTGTGGATTGAATGTCCTGAACCTGGGCCTAGCACAACCGACCCAACCAATATGCTTAATATGAAGAAGGCGGTAAAAGATCCTGTTAGTAATTACTGGAGCTCCATTGACGTGGATGCTAAAGGACACTGCTTATCCTTTAATTTTTTTTCTTAACTTTTTGGAGTAATTGTGATTCATATAAGTGTGGTGTCCAATTCCAATGAGAAATCACTAACCATCATTAGTTATACTTCATATTTTCCTAATAAGATGCATAAAATACATTTGAATATTCTTCAATATGTACGAGATGAAAGATTTAGATGGCAGAGCTGTGTTATTTTTTAATTAAGGGTGAAATAAAAAAAAGGAAAAGAAGTAGTCATAAATGCGCATTGACAAAAGTGCTTAGTGCCGTTGCAATTAGTAGAAACAAACAATCCTAGGGGAGCTGCTTGTTTCAACCTTTTATTTCTATGTGCCAGAACGTCAAATACTGTACCTTTTTGTGGAAGGCCTTTGGCGTTCAGTTATTGGCGCTTGTACGGTTTGCCGCGAACGGGATATTATCTTAGCATTAACTAAACAAAAAATTATCGTATTTATAAGTTAAGATTTTAATAGATCAAGATTCATTTTAATTTTATGGATAAGATAATAAGAAGTTAGAATCCTAATCCAATGGATTACAATTCTGTATATATGCTTAGATTAAGACTTAAAATAAATGAAATTATCTTTTGTATTTATCTTAAAGTTAAAGATTTGGATAATGTGTTTTGCCAAGAAGCTGAGTTGCTCGCTTGTTGATAAATAGAGCAGGCGGCGACGGGAGGGGAGTTTACAAAAAGCAAAGCCGAGCAGCTGAGGAAGCAAAGCCAAAGCCTATCTTATTATTTATGGGCAGGAAGGACTAGGACCCACCTATGAGCGGCTGTCTCGTGCCGCATAACGCAACTCCACACGTGGCAGGCGCTTCAAAACCAACCTTCTCCGGTTAAAAAATTTCAACCATCGTCTGTGACTCCCCTTTTCTATTTTCTTATTCCTTTTCTCTATAAATTGAACTCTCTCCTTACCTAGACAACTACCCCCTGCTCCTACCCTCTCTCTCTCTCTCTCTCTCTCAGGTTGAGGTTCCGCCGCCCCCCCTCCCAACTGCTTCCCTAGTTTTGTTTTCCGCTCTTCATTTCTGGGTTGGATCGTCCCCTTAAGCTTGTGTTTCTCAGTCAAATCAAATCAAATCTGATTGTTGTTATTGTTTTCTCCCAAGTTTCGGCTTTTTACATTGTTAAATCAATTCTGGTTTTTGTTTTTGTTTTTTTTGCATTGTTGTTGGTTTTTCAAAAGAAAAACCCTTCTGGTGTTGTTCTCAGATCTGGATGCAGTGCATATATATTTATGAAAGTATTTCGGTTATCTTAAGCAAAATCTCCAACATAAATACCGTGATCACACCATCAGCTCTACTGTTTAGGTTTTGTCAATAATGTCGGCCACCTCAAGCTCTCTCCTTCAACAGGGACCAACCTCCTCTCCTTTTGCCTTACCTACCCAGAACAATAAACCGTCATTCTCCTCCTCCTTATCCTCGTTTGTCACACCGAAGCTTAATGTCGGAGCACTCTCTCGCTGGAGCTCTACGTCTGTCCAGTGCTTTGCTGCAGGTAAAAGGCCCTCCATCGCCGCAGATACCAAATTCTTTGGGACCAAATTGCGATCGGAAAGACTCCTTTTTTGGAAGTCTGACGGGCCTGGTCGGTCTCCGAAACTCCGGGTTGTGGTCCGGTCTGCATTGTCCGGCGTGCCGGAGAAGCCTCTGGGACTCTATGATCCCTCTTTTGATAAGGACTCTTGTGGGGTCGGATTCGTGGCGGAGTTATCCGGCCAGAGCAGCCGCAAAACGGTGAGTGCTTCTTTACATTATATTTTGCTGAGAGACGTGTTCCGTATACCCGTTTGATTCGTGTGTTAGGGATAGATATTACGGATGTTCATTCAATTTTTCTTGTTTTTGATTGGCTTTCATGGAGATATGGATGATGTAGGTGACAGATGCTTTGGAGATGTTGATACGCATGTCGCATAGAGGGGCTTGTGGATGTGAAAATAATACGGGTGATGGAGCCGGAATTCTTTTGGCTCTTCCTCATGACTTCTATAGAGAGGTGAACTTTTATCATTGTCATTTTACGATTTAAAAGAAAATCTTTAATTGTGTGACACCCTTTTTGTTTGTATATGTTGATATATATTTTCAAAATTATTCACTGGTTTACTTTATGTGCCTGCGTCTCCTTCGTTCCAAGATTTTTGTTATCTACTACTACTACTACTAATAATAATTATAATAAGTGAATTTATTGAGATGTTCTTTTTGAAAGATTTCTTGCTGTTGAGCAAAGGGTTTTTCTTTTCTAATTTTGCTTTATAATCCTCGTGCATGTGACTGCAAATTATAACATATGAATCATGGTGATGATCCTCCTTGAATTGCACTCAACCAGGTTGCCAAGGATATTGGGTTCCTCCTACCACCGCCTGGAGAATATGCAGTTGGCATGTTCTTTTTGCCCACTTCAGAGAATCGAAGGGAAGAAAGCAAAAATGTGTTCACAAAGGTAATTTATGGTATTAAATTTAAAATGGAGCCTTTATTTAATCTGTTGGCCCTCAATCCTATAAACGTCATCTTGTGATTTGTGTCAAAGGTTGCCGAGTCTCTCGGGCATACAGTTCTTGGTTGGCGATCGGTTCCAACAGATAATTCAGGGTTAGGCAATGCTGCTTTGCAAACTGAGCCTGTGGTTGAACAAGTTTTTCTTACTCCTACTCCTAGGTCCAAAGCTGACTTCGAACAGCAGGTAATGTTTGATCCATTATTTTTTCGGAGACTGGGTTTTCCTTGTTTCAATTTTTGTATGTTTTACTTGATTTCTGCACAAGTGGTCAAATTTGAAAATTCTTGAACAGAAGATCCTTATCTGGGCTGGGAATCTGATTTGTTCAAACTAGATGGCTACTTTGAACTTCTAGTTCTAATGTCTGGCATTCTTAATTCACGTTATACACTGCACTACAGATGTACATACTGCGGAGAGTGTCCATGGTAGCCATCCGAGCAGCATTAAACCTCCAGCATGGTGGTGTGAGGGACTTTTATATATGCTCTCTTTCCTCAAGGTTCATCATTCTCAAAGTTACATAGTTTACTGCAGGATTAATCTTTAGCACTTATCTTAGCAATGTTGTCAATTTTTTTTTTCGGCAGGACTGTTGTTTACAAGGGTCAGTTAAAGCCTGTACAGTTAAGCGACTACTACTATGAGGATCTTGGCAATGAAAGGTTTACGAGCTACATGGCCCTGGTAAATATATTATCCATTCACTTGTCGTTTTATCCACTAACTCATGCTTCAACAAACAGCATGGGAATCACCGGTAACTGAAGGTATGCAAGGTTGAGGAATGACTTCTGAGGCATTGAGGTTTGAATGATCTCTTAAGTTCTTCCACTCCTTGATAACTATTTGAGTTTGGATGCTGAAGCCTTGGGTGAGTTGGTAAGAAACCTCATTGCAGAAGTAAGTCATGTTTGCAGAAAATTACTGCAGTGCTCTATGATCAGTTGTTTGAGGAGTAAGCTACCAAGTGGTGGTCGATCAGAAAAAAAAATCTTTAGTTAGAATAAATTATTGATTCAACCATTTATTGCATCTGGCACTGCAGTAACAAGATTTTGAAGTCCTGATGTGGGCTTCTAGCAAGTTGTGTCATCATTTGGCAATTTGAAGCAGGCCAAATTTCAATCTTTGACTCTTCCCTTTTTTGGTGCAGATACACTCAAGATTTTCTACCAATACATTTCCTAGCTGGGATCGTGCTCAACCTATGCGAATCTTGGGCCATAATGGGGAAATTAACACACTCAGAGGCAATGTGAACTGGTCAGTATGTTGTTTACTGGGATATATATTCTCGACATGGCAATTTGTTTAAATGTGCAAATCTATTGAAGGAATAAAATGATAAAATTTGTACTATGAAATGATCCTGAACATTGCTGCTCAGGATGAAAGCTCGTGAGGGTCTATTGAAGTGCAAGGAGCTTGGTCTGTCAAAAGATGAGATGAAGAAGCTTCTTCCCATAGTGGATGCTAGTTCTTCTGATTCAGGTAAATTGTTTTCATGTTAATTTTTAAAGCCCTAAAATGTTTATCATATAGATTAATTTCTTTTCATGATTCAATAGATTTATGTTTCCAATTCTTTGATTGATAGGGGCTTTTGATGGTGTACTTGAACTTCTAGTTCGGGCTGGACGAAGTCTCCCTGAAGCTGTCATGATGATGATACCTGAAGCCTGGCAAAATGATAAAAATATGGACCCTCAGAGGAAGGCCTTCTATGAATACTTCTCTGCTCTCATGGAGCCTTGGGATGGACCTGCTCTTATCTCATGTTAGCTGCTTCAACATTTTACATGCTCTCCATTTGAAGTTTTACTGCTTTTGCTCATGGTATATTTTTTAACAGTTACGGATGGTCGTTACCTGGGAGCTACACTTGATCGTAATGGGTTGCGTCCTGGTCGATTTTATGTTACTCGTAGTGGACGAGTTATTATGGCTAGTGAAGTTGGTGTTGTGGACATTCCACCTGAAGATGTCCTAAGCAAAAGAAGACTTAATCCTGGAATGATGCTCCTGGTTGATTTTGACAAGCATATTGTTGTAGATGATGAATCCTTAAAGCACCAATATTCTCATGCTAGGCCATATGGAGATTGGTTAAAGAGGCAAAAGATTGAGCTTAAAGACATAGTTAACTCTGTTCTTGAATCTGAAAGGGTTGCTCCAGTCATAGCTGGTGTTATTTCTGTAAGAATTACATTGTTCATTGTTGGATAATTAATTTCTGTTTCGTTATTCTCTACTTTAGTGATTCCTAGTTGTGATTTGTTTCTTCTGCAACTTGAAGGCATCTAATGAAGATGACAATATGGAGAACATGGGCATTCATGGCTTATTGGCACCATTAAAAGCTTTTGGGTATGTAGTGCTGTATGCTTTTCCACCCTCTACTGTGATATACTCAGATTGTTTTCATGCGATACATAATGATTCTGATATTTTTCGATTGACACTATATAGTTATACTGTTGAGGCCTTGGAGATGCTGTTGCTTCCCATGGTAAAAGATGCTACAGAGGCTCTTGGTTCAATGGGAAATGATGCTCCTTTAGCAGTTATGTCTAACCGAGAAAAATTGTCATCTGAGTACTTCAAGCAAATGTTTGCTCAAGTGACAAACCCACCAATTGATCCTATTAGAGAGAAGATTGTGACTTCCATGGAATGCATGATTGGACCTGAAGGTGATCTAACGGAAACAAGTGAAGAACAATGCCATCGTCTCTCACTAAAGGGTCCCCTCTTGTCCATTGATGAGATGGAGGCAATTAAAATGATGGATTATAGAGGATGGAAAAGTTCAGTTCTTGACATAACTTATGCAAAGGAGCGTGGGAGAAAAGGACTGGAAGAGACATTAGATAGGATATGTGCTGAAGCAGTTGAAGCAATTAAGGAAGGCTATACTTTATTAGTACTTTCTGACAGAGGTATTATCCTGTCTCTAACTTTTCAAGTGCATTATGATGAAAGCTTTGATCACCAAGTTATTGATCTTTCAAAACTCTCTCTCTCTCTCTCTCTCTCTCTCTCTATGCTTCTGCCGTATCCCAATCTAAAATATGTAATAATTATGCAACTATAAGCTATATAATTAATTTTGTTATTTGCTTGTGTTTGGATTTCTAGCCTTCTCACCTGAGCGTGTTGCTGTAAGTTCACTTTTGGCTGTTGGTGCTGTTCATCACCATCTGGTTAAAAAGCTGGCTCGCACTCGAATTGGATTGATTGTTGATTCAGCTGAGCCACGTGAAGTGCATCACTTCTGTACATTGGTTGGATTTGGTGCAGATGCTATTTGCCCATATTTAGCTGTAGAGGCCATTTGGAGGTTGCAGGTGGATGGAAAGATCCCTCCAAAGTCTACTGGTGAGTTCCATTCAAAGGATGAACTTGTCAAGAAGTATTTCAAGGCTAGCAACTATGGAATGATGAAGGTTCTGGCAAAAATGGGAATATCAACTCTGGCCTCCTACAAGGGTGCTCAAATTTTTGAAGCTCTTGGTCTTTCATCAGAAGTGATTGAAAAATGTTTTTCTGGAACCCCAAGCAGAGTAGAGGGCGCAACATTTGAGATCCTTGCCCGTGATTCACTTCACTTGCACGAATTGGCATTTCCTTCTCGGGTTTTCCCTCCTGGAAGTGCAGAAGCTGTAGCACTGCCCAATCCCGGTGACTATCACTGGAGAAAAGGTGGTGAAATTCACCTGAATGATCCTCTTGCCATATCAAAGCTTCAAGAAGCTGCCAGAAGTAATAGTGTCGCTGCTTATAAGGAATATTCGAAAAGGATTCATGAGTTGAACAAAAGCTGCAACTTGCGTGGGTTGTTGAAGTTTAGAGAGTCAGAAGTAAAAGTTCCTCTAGAGGATGTAGAACCAGCTAGTGAGATTGTGAAGCGTTTCTGCACTGGAGCTATGAGTTATGGATCAATATCCCTGGAGGCCCACACAACACTGGCTATGGCTATGAACAAAATTGGAGGGAAATCAAATACTGGTACGCTTAATATGTGAACATTCTTTCTTTATGTTCTGCATCTGTGATATTCAATTTTTGAGGAAAAATTGAATACAAAAATCATTGTCTTAAATCTCGTGCCCGAGATTTTATCACTTCAATACTTTTGAAGTAATTCTTTATGCTGCCTAATTATCATCTTTTCTTGCTTATATTACTTCAATACTTTTGAAGTAATTCTTTATGCTACCTAATTATCATCTTTTCTTGCTTATATTTCTCCCCAAATTCAATTTCCTTTGCTTCTCACTTTTATCCTCCTCGAAGGTGAGGGAGGTGAGCAGCCATCTCGCATGGAACCTCTTGCAGATGGGTCGTTGAACCCAAAAAGAAGTGCAATTAAGCAGGTTGCAAGTGGGAGATTTGGAGTTTCAAGCTACTACCTGACTAATGCTGATGAGCTACAGATCAAGATGGCTCAGGTACCTGTTAAATAACCTACCTATGACTTTGAAGATCCCATTCATGTTTTCCCTTTTTTGGAATTGGGTTTGTCTGTTCCTATTTTTGCCCCTGTATTCCTCTTGGAATAGAGGTTCCTATTGTTTATGGATTTATGTTCATGGCAGATGATGCTGTGTCTGCAAAGCACCCCTGGGTGCATTGCATCTTTAACTGATAGCTACTTTGGCATTTGGTGAGGTTAAATACCAACTGAATCTGTTAATTTTTTGTCAATGATTTTGTTTTGACCATTCCTGCCTTGATTTATAGGGGGCGAAGCCAGGTGAAGGAGGTGAGCTTCCTGGTCACAAAGTGATAGGGGACATTGCAGTCACCAGAAATTCTACTGCTGGAGTGGGACTAATAAGTCCACCTCCCCATCACGATATCTATTCAATTGAAGACCTTGCCCAACTAATTCATGATCTTAAGGTATAAGTTGAGTTCTTTATATACTTGGGCTTTTCATGACTATATCTATTGTTTCAATCTTTCGCCACAGTTGTCACACATGCACATGTTTCATGGCCTGAACAACTCTAATGTTCTCCTGAAAATGGAACATATTTGCACTTACTGTTTCATCCTAATACTATTACTTTCCACTGCAGAATGCTAATCCAGCGGCTCGCATTAGTGTGAAGCTGGTATCTGAAGCTGGTGTCGGAGTAATTGCCAGTGGGGTGGTAAAGGGGCATGCTGACCATGTACTGATCTCAGGTCATGATGGGGGTACTGGGGCATCCCGATGGACGGGCATTAAGAATGCTGGGCTCCCATGGGAGCTTGGTTTAGCAGAGACCCATCAAACACTTGTTGCCAATGATCTTCGGGGTCGTACTATTCTTCAAACAGATGGCCAACTGAAAACTGGAAGAGACGTTGCAGTTGCTGCTCTTCTTGGTGCAGAAGAGTTTGGCTTCAGCACTGCACCCCTTATAACTCTTGGTTGTATCATGATGCGAAAGTGTCACAAAAACACATGTCCTGTTGGTATTGCAACTCAAGATCCTGTCCTGAGGGAAAAGTTTGCAGGAGAGCCTGAGCATGTTATCAATTTCTTCTTCATGTTAGCAGAGGAGCTTAGGGAGATAATGTCTGAGCTTGGTTTCCGTAAAGTAAATGAGATGATTGGTCGATCAGACATGCTAGAAGTTGATAAAGAAGTCATCCAGCACAATGAGAAGCTGGAAAATATTGACCTTTCCTTATTACTGAGACCTGCTGCTGACATTCGCCCTGAAGCTGCCCAGTATTGTGTTCAAAAGCAGGACCACGGCTTGGACATGGCTTTAGATCAAAAGCTCATAGTGCTTTCTGAAGCTGCTCTGGAAAAACTGCTTCCTGTTTACATTGAAATGCCAATCTGCAATGTTAATCGTGCTGTTGGGACCATGCTTAGCCATGAAGTCACTAAGCGTTACAATTTGGCAGGGCTTCCTGCAGATACTATTCATATTAAACTAACAGGAAGTGCAGGGCAGAGTATAGGAGCATTCCTTTGCCCTGGTATCATGCTGGAGCTGGAAGGTGATGCTAATGACTATGTTGGTAAAGGATTATCTGGTGGAAAAATTGTAGTTTATCCTCCAAAGGGAAGCCTTTTTGACCCAAAAGAAAACATCGTTATTGGTAATGTGGCTCTATATGGTGCTATAAGTGGGGAAGCGTATCTAAATGGAATGGCAGCAGAAAGATTTTGCGTCCGTAATTCTGGGGCAAAAGCGGTTGTAGAAGGTGTTGGTGATCATGGATGCGAATACATGACCGGTGGCACTGTCGTTGTGCTAGGGAAAACTGGCAGAAATTTTGCTGCAGGTATGAGTGGTGGAATTGCTTATGTTTTGGATTCTGATGGAAAGTTCCGATCCCGATGTAACACCGAACTGGTAGACCTGGATAAAGTTGAAGAAGAAGAGGACGTAATGACTCTGAGAATGATGATACAGCAACATCAACGACACACAAGTAGCCAGCTAGCTAGAGAAGTTCTTGCAGATTTTGACAATCTTCTCCCTAAATTTATTAAAGTTTTCCCTAGGGATTACAAACGGGTTTTAGCAAACATGAAACAAGCAACAGACTTGAAGGAGGCTGCCAAAGAAGCTGAAGAGCAAGATGAAGCAGAATTGATGGAGAAAGATGCTTTTGAGGAGCTGAAGAAGTTAGCAACTGCATCTCTGAATGGCACATCCATTGAGGTGAATTGTCTTCCCAATCTTTTCTTTCTTGTGAAGCAGGGTACATCTTTACATTCTCTACCTGCTTCCTACGCAAGAAAATAAAAGAAAAAAACCTTGCTTTTCTTGTTTCACATCCTTTTGAACTATGACTCTCTTTCCCTTATGTTATACACCTCCTTTCCTGTTGGCGACTGCATAGTTGAAGCTGCAGACTCCTAATAACATAATTACAACTATTTCCTTTATTCTCTCAGTAATATTATAGTGAAATCTGTTCATTTGTTAACATGAGGAGCTTTTTCAATTATTTCTCATTATTTGACACCAACTGGGTTGCCCAAACATGTCTTTTTAATTTTTTCCTTGGTTGAGAATCAAGAATTTATTTACTCAGTGGCTTCATCAAGCTTTCATTGTTTGGTGATCTGCATTTATTTTTTGCATCTAATGTGGATTGATAATTTACAGAAGGTAGCAGCTGAACAAGTGAGGAGGCCAACACGGGTGAGTGATGCTGTTAAGCATCGTGGTTTTATAGCTTATGAGCGTGAGGGTGTTAAATACAGGAATCCTACTGTCCGAATGAATGACTGGAATGAAGTTATGGAGGATACAAAACCTGGTCTACTTTTAAAAACCCAGTCAGCTCGTTGCATGGATTGTGGTACACCTTTCTGCCACCAGGTGGACGCCCTATGGATTCTGGATGTCTGTTAAAATCTTTTAAATCATGACCTTATTCATTTGACCTACTAAAACTGAATGTATCAAATGATGCAGGAGAACTCTGGATGCCCTCTTGGAAACAAAATACCAGAATTTAACGAGTTGGTGTACCAAAATAGGTGGCGAGAAGCATTGGATCGGCTTCTTGAGACAAATAACTTCCCAGAGTTTACTGGCCGTGTGTGTCCTGCACCATGTGAAGGCTCTTGCGTCCTTGGTATTATTGAGAATCCTGTATCTATCAAAAACATTGAATGTGCAATTATTGACAAGGCCTTTGAAGAGGGTTGGATGAAACCACGGCCTCCCCTTAGAAGAACTGGGTATGTTCCTTCTCTTTTCCAGGATATTTCACGACCTTGAGTAATAGTTGGATGATCTAACCAAGTACAATTTGTGCCCACAGCTGACTGTCTATTTCACAATGAGTTGACGAAATGTAAACTAAACTTTCGTGACAGAAACCTCATTAAAATCGATTAATATTGTGACTGGAGACCCCATGCATGAGGTGTTTAAGCTTCTAATAATGGAAATCTGCTTGGATACACCTTTGATTCAGGAAAAGAGTCGCTGTTGTTGGAAGTGGACCAGCTGGTTTGGCTGCTGCAGATCAATTGAATAGAATGGGTCATTTAGTTACTGTATATGAACGAGCTGACCGAATTGGAGGGCTGATGATGTATGGAGTTCCCAATATGAAGGCTGACAAGGTGGATATAGTCCAACGACGAGTCAACCTAATGGCAGAGGAAGGCATCAACTTTGTGGTCAATGCTAATGTTGGAATTGATCCTTTGTACGCTCTTGACCGGCTTCAAGAGGAGAATAATGCTATTGTTTTGGCTGTAGGAGCCACAAAACCAAGGTAATTCAACACATCTCAAAGCAATAAGAAGTTCATCAAATTTAGAAGTTGGTTCATGGCACAGTAGTTGAAATATGTGGAATGTATCTGTTCTCATCAAGTTTTCTTCTGCAGAGACCTTCCTATACCAGGCCGTGAGTTGTCTGGTGTACATTTTGCCATGGAGTTTCTTTATGCGAATACAAAAAGCTTGCTAGATAGCAATCTAGAGGATGGTAAATACATCTCTGCTAGGGGAAAGAAAGTGGTAGTAATTGGTGGAGGTGACACTGGGACAGATTGTATTGGAACATCCATTCGACATGGCTGTACTAGCCTCATAAATCTAGAGCTACAACCACAGCCACCACAGACTAGAGCTCCTGGAAATCCATGGCCACAGGTTTGACTCTCTAACCTTTGCTATACCTATTCAGCATGTGTTAGCATGAACCTTTTTCATATTGGTAAGGGCCTAGAGGTAGCATTTTGAGGATTTGCAAATTTTATCTTCCTTCACATTTTCCGTTAGCAATGATGCGGTTAGGTTTGTTAGTTTGCTTTCGTATATGCATATGCCTTCTTTCCCATGTTTGAAAACAGAAAGATATCGTATATTTTGTTGTCCTTTCTATTTCCTTCCTATAATCTCGTCAATTCTGCAGTGGCCTCGTGTATTCCGTCTGGATTATGGACACGAAGAAGCTGCTGCTAAATTTGGAAAAGACCCAAGGTCGTATGAGGTTTTAACTAAGCGATTTATTGGAGATGAAAATGGTAATGTTAAAGGACTAGAAATTGTTCGTGTACGATGGGAGAAGGATGCCAGTGGAAGATTTCAGTTCAAGGAGGTAGAAGGCAGTGAGGAAATCATTAATGCAGACCTTGTGCTATTAGCTATGGGATTCCTTGGTCCTGAATCGGTTAGTGTCCTGTTTTACGAATGCCTGAAAAGGATAAAAATTCATTTATTAAGTTTAGCTCAATTTGGAATTACAGCCTATCATATCCAAATGTACTTGAACCAATTGAACGTAGGCTCATTAAAATTTTCCCGTTTGATCTTATCAGAATGTTGCAGACAAGTTAGGCTTGGAGAAAGACAATCGTTCGAACTTCAAGGCAGAATATGGTCGCTTCTCCACAAACGTGGAAGGAATATTTGCAGCAGGTGATTGCAGAAGAGGTCAGTCTCTCGTTGTATGGGCCATATCTGAGGGACGACAAGCAGCTTCGCAGGTTGATAAATATCTGATGAGAGAAGAGGATATTGGCACAAGTAGTGACACTCAAGATGACGCTGTTAATAGGCACCAAGACCTTGAAAAGAGGCATCAAGATAGCAACAAACACAAAGTTATGAGGTAGGTGACCATGATTCTTTTCCCTCATAGAGTGCCGAAGAGAAATAAAACTGAGACACAGACAGATGTGTCCCTGTAGTCGATCAATCATCTTTTGGCTAGCTGTAGGGAGGCATCTATAATCGGACACACGTTGAAAAGTGGAGCGGATGTGAGATGGCTTGTGTTTTGGACCTGGTATAGGAGTTAGGAAATTGGGGGGTTTCATCATATCTTTTAAGGAGCAAAGGCTGTTTGAACATCATCTTTTGTTAGTGTTTTGAGGAATAATGTACAGTTGTCTCTAAAATATGTGTGAATGAAATATAAGAGGGATCTCTTTGTTGATGGTTTTGCGCCCTTTGTGTTGTTAGACATCATTGTGCCCATTCTTAACGACACGTTTGGTTATTGTATCCGGTAGTTGGAGACGGAACGGAAACAGAAATTTGGAGACGGAACGGAACAGAAATTGGGGACAGTGAAGTGTTTGGTTATGGTGGACATAACAGAGAAAACTGTTTCCGTCTCGAGGACAGAATATGTTTGTTTGCAGGGGACAGAACGAAAAAATAGTGCAAATGACGAATATGCCTCTGGTCTTTAATATGATTAGAAATATGTAATTCATTGGTACTTTTATTATGAATGGTTTATATTAGTTACAAAATTAACAAATAATAATAATAACAATTTCAAACTAATCACGAATAACAATAATAATAATTGTTATTATTAATTTAATAACAAAAAATAATAACCAAACAAAAATAAGTGCAAAAATGTATAATAATAATAAATTTGAATAATACAAAATTATTGTTATTAATAATCATAATAATAATAATAAATACAAATTTTATAATACAGTTAATAATAACAATAAATAATACAAAATTATTGTTTAATACAAATTTTATAATACATTTAATAATAAGAATAATAATAATGATTATAAGAAATATATTATAATAATATTGATAATAATAATTTTGGACCAATAATAATAATATTATTATTATTAATGATATTCAATACAAAATTAGTAACAATATGGTCAACATACATTCAAATACATCATCTAAGCATTCGTAGAATTAATTACATAATAGGTTCAACATATTTCAACATAATTAATTACATTATAGGTTCAACATTCATTGAAAAAAAACATCTAAGCATTACTGGAACTAATAACATAATTGGTTCATCATACATTAAGCCCTTAAAATTTATTAATAATGTTTTGAACCATAATTCCCAACATTACGCTAATGGCTATGAGTGAAAATGCTAGAGCCCATGCCATGTTTGTCTACAAAGTTGGAACTTCGTTGACTTGTTCAGTTGTTGGTCGTGCGACTGGAGTCGGCATAGAGGAGGGTGCATTGGCGGTGGGGACAAGTTCTACATTGCGTTGAGCCGACCTATATGAGCCCATGGCATAAGCAGTTTGTGCTACATCCAATGTTCGAAACCCCTTGAAACGAGCATTCGGATATCCCTCAACAACTAATTTTATATCATCCCAATTGGTAAAAATACCAACTTCACGTCCAACAAAGACCACATAAAAATTGTATCGGCCCATATTTAGAACCTGAAAAGGTATCATATTATCATCATCCATACACGCAGGAAAATGACAAACATTAAATAGTAAGTAAACCAACCATACATAAGTAAGATAATTATTCAAACATACATCATTCAAGATGACATGTACCTAGTTTCGTCACTATACAAATTAAGAAATTATACAGCATGTCATATGTCTGAATCTAAAAGGCTCATAACATAAGCCTGTTTTAGCTCTGGTGGTAAACCCCAATAAATATTCATTAATTCAGCATGCCTCCCGAATAACTTTCTAGCCCTGATAATTTCGTCGACTGGGAAGCCAAAATTGACAAGCTCTTCACCCAACTTAGCTCCTTGCATTCTTGCAATGGCGTCTACAATCACCTTAACATTCTCTTTGCTTGTTTCAATGGCACGAGCAAATGATTCTGCAAGGCTTGCCAGCGCTTCACTATCCTGCATCTTCCGTTTCGCTTTGTTTTGTTGATTTCCCGCAGTGTTGCTGGAAGATGCGGTGGAACCGAAGACCTGGGCTGAAGTAGTCAGAGGAGGAGTTGTTTCTGGGGCTGGTTGATCAAAAGGGTCATCAAAGGTAGGTTCGGGCGCTGGTGCTTCGCCTTCTGTTTCACCCTCATCATGAAAGACAACAGCATCAGCAGCATTCGCAGCCCTGCCACCAGTGGCCCTGTCCCGCCCAAACACAAGTTCAAGTCTAGGGTAAAGCGGGAATGGCTTGCCAGGGGTGTAATACTTGTTCGGGTGTCTCTAGAATAAGCATAAAAAATGTCAGCATGAATTACAGATGATTATTCGGACACTTCTAAAAACAATCAACAATAAGCACAGAATTACCCTCATCCATTCATCAAGGACTTGCTT